>VYXH01010091.1:0-42823 GCA_013397275.1 Burhinus bistriatus | reverse complement strand
GGTGTGTGAGCCACCCGTCCCAGTTTTGTGTCATCAGCAAACTTGCTGATGGTACCCTCTGCCCCTTCATCCAGGTCATTGATGAATATGTGGAACAGGACGTCTTTGGAGATCTGCTAGGACAACATGATCAGCCTCCAAGGTGTTGGTGGGTTTCCATCGTCATGTCTGTCAACCGTTAGGTAGCCTAGGGAATCTCATACAACAATAGTTACCTTTGGGTGAGCAAGTGAAGAAACTGCCATTTCTCTTATTTTTCCACTCAGAGAAGAAAGTCTGTCTCTACTTAAACCACTTGCACCATTTCCAATAATTTCAAAGGTGCTTATAGATACATTAATTTAATGAAAGAAGGGCTGTTTTTCAAAAGGGTATTTTATGTGTTGAAAAACATAGAAAAGATTTTTGAGTGAGTACCCAACTTCCACTAACATCAATGGAAGTTACTACTGATTTTGAAAATTTCAGTAGTCCTTAACTGCATCCTTAGTAGTCTATAAAAATTTCCAAAATCTATTACTGAAAGTCCAGATCTAGCAAAAAGTCGATATATCAAACTCCTTCTCAGTTAAACCACAGGGTAAACATATTGTCTGACAAAATGTCAATAGCTTAGGATAGAACCTGATCCAAAATTTTTTAAATGCTACATTTTCCATCTTCTTTGTTCTAGGATATGGGAAAAAAATGTCTATAATAGATTAGATGAATTAATAGATCATCTAAATCCTTAACAGATAGGCATCCTTCAAAAAAATCATCCCCTACTTTCCTCCCACACATTCATTCTTATGAAGCTGTGTTTAGTGCTTAACATTGCGGAATTGTTAAACACACCCCTGCCTGGCTGAAGCCCTATATGCCAAGTTAAAGCTCCAGAGACACTTTTTATCTCTGAATTGTATATAGATCCATAATGGAAGCTCTAGACTCCAAACAGCCTTAAATGTAACATCATGAACGTGATGTCCTTATAAGTCAGCAGTATTTCTAAACTTTTACAAAGGGCAAACATCACACTCAAATTACTGGAACCGTTTGTATTTTCTTGCTTGACTATAATGTTAGATGTATACATTATTTATTAATGGAGGATGGATTTTTCTTTTGATTAAATGCTACTGTTACTTTAACAAACAGATATGAGATCCCCAAGCTCTCAGTGTGTAGGGAATTTTGTCCATGCATACCATGCCAATGGACTGTCAGTAATGGAAAGTGACGGAGTGTGGAGGGGAAGGGGTTTTGCTGAAATACCCTTACTTTCATGGTAATCTACCAGCTACAAATGCTTATCTCAAAGGACTGCACCTTGCTATAATTGCTACATTTTGTCTGAAACTATAAAACATTGTTCTCCCTGCCAAAGCCGTTGAGAATAAGGTCCAATGTATTAATGTTAGAACACCCCCACCCCAACAATATATTTTAATTTAGAATTCAGTAATAGAGAAATTCAGCTTTGAATAAATAATCTAATAGCGTTGTAGTGTATCAACAGATCTTTGATATTCTCCCAATGGGTGAGCTAACTAACAATCTACGGTTGTAGCCAGATTGCTGCAAGATAACAGGTATAGGAAAGCAAACAAACAAAAGAAATCCCAAGAGAATCCTGTCCATTCTATTTCATTCTATTTCATAATGATATTACAGTAACTTATGTTTTTACTTTTGAATTATGCACCTGAGTGATCTCAGTTTTGATGACTGTTTTCCAGCTGCAGCTTCACTGGGACACTTTGCAATACCTGAAAATTGTTACCATAGCACCATCTTGGCACTAGGGGTGTGATTCATCTCACTGGATTTCAGTCATCTAAACATCAGTTGTCTAAGTTTTCTCTACTGAAGATGGGCAACTCCAGAAAGTGAGTAAGCTGCTAAATGCTTTTCTCCATGATAATTATCACCTGGAACTACCTGTCTTTCTGCTTTAGTCCAATTAGAGCTGATATATATATAGAGAGAGCTAATATGATATTCTCCTTCTCTGGAGATATTCAAAACCTGCCTGGATGCAATCCCATGCAACGTGCTCTAGATGAGTCTGCTTTGGCAGGGGGGTTGGACTAGATGATGTCTAGAGGTACTTTCCATCCCCTACCATTCTGTGACTCTGTGATAACTAATTGTCTAACTTTTAAATGGCTAAATTTTGCAGAGTATGGAAGTATGGAAGTATCATGCTCATTTAATTTAAAAAATGTACTTCAAAACATAATTCCAAAATAATCCTTTTTTTTTTTCATAAATCTACTACTTCCTAATGTTTATTGTTTAATATTTAAGGTATTTTTAATAATTTAATAACAGAAAACTTCATTCAGTTGCAATGTTGAGTCATGATCTTTCGCTTAAGTATGAAATGCTTTACATTCAGGTAACTGGGTAACCAACAAACTTGTTTTCTACAAGGGAGCTAGCTGGTTCCAAAAAACTATTGTCTTTCTTATATGAGCCTGAAGTGTAGTTCTTCTGCAAAATGAAAGCATTCCTATTAGCTGACCTGAACTAGAAAGTTCTCTCTATGTCTAATATGTAATATACAGATTCAGAAGTGTGAAAAGCCGTGACAAAGTAGATGGATGGCAGCATCCTCACTGCTAGAGCAGGAAGGCTCATTATCATCCCCAAGTTGTCACCCAGAGGGTACAAATAACAGAGTATCAGACAATGACATTCATGATTGAAATTCTGAATATTCTGAAGTAGAATAAATGACATCTTTGGTTATGTAAGGGTGATAGCAGTTGCTGCCCTCACAGCAAGACTATTTGCATATAAAAAGTTGCATGGAAACTAGGAGATAAAAGATTCAGCAAAGGAGCACATTTATTATAAGCTGAAAGTCAAAGTTGGAGTATAGTAAAAATACCAGTGATAATAAAAGAAAATTTACCATGTAACCAGCCAAATTCTTGATGGGTGGATTTCCTACAAGTAATCTAATTCCACCAGCAGAGTTGAAAGCAGTCAAAGCCAAGCAAGAGAGTTCCAAATATCAGATGTCAAAAAATTATGTTTTTCTTGAGAGTTAGAACTACACCAGAATTTAATAAATAAACCTGTTCCAGTCATATTATCGCTTTTCACAGTATTAACTGGAAAGGAAAAGACTTAAATAGATCAGACAACATGCTAAAGTCCTTCCAATAAAATGTAATTAATGAATGCACACAAGAAAAAACAATGTCCATGGAAGCACAATAAAATTTCTGGACACACATGTGTAGAATTCATACTAGATCCTCCATATTCCTTACCTGTTGAGCTGATTTTCTGATCTGTTTTGGATGCCTCCAGCTTTGTGTCTTCCAAGGAATGCACAGGCATGGTTTTAGGAATAGCTCACTCCCTCCCAGCCAGCTCCAAAACAGACCCACCACAGGACACAGCTGAGCCTGTCAGCCAAGCTGATGATGTCTCTGGGAAAATGTATTTAAGAAAGGGCAAAATGCTGCACAGTAGTTGTGAGAGACAGGACTGAAGAAAAACCAAAGTGTGAGAAACAACTATGTAAACACCAAGGTCAGTGAAGAAGGAGGGGGAGGAGGCGTTCCAAGTGCCAGAGCAGAGATTCCCCTGCAGCCCATGAAGAAGACCATAGTGAAGCAGATTGTCCATCTGCAGACCATGGAGGACCAAGTCAGAGCAGATAACCACACTGCAGCCCATGGGGGACCCCACGCCAAGAGCAGGTAAATATTCCTGAAGGATCTGTGGCCCTTGGAGATGACCCCATGCTGGAGCAGTTCTTGAAGGACTGCAGCTTGTGTGAAGCACCCACACTGGAGTAGCAGAAGTGTGTGAGGAGGAAGGAGCAGCAGAAAGGAACTGTTACGGACTGACCACAACCCCCATTCCCCAACCCCCAGCACTGCTTAGGGGTAGGGAGGTGTGTAGAGGAGCTGGGAATGAATGAGTGAATTTGAGCTGGTGGGACTGTTGTTTTAATTTTGTTTTAGCTTCTCACTATTCAAATCTGTTTTAATTGGCAATAAATTACATTATTTTTCCCCAAGTCAAGTCTGTTTTGCTGATGAGGGTAATTGGTAAGTGATCTCCCTGTCTGTCTTGGCCCATGAGTTTCTTGTTCAGGAGGGGGAGAGAGAGAGTGGCTGGGTGGGGGACTGGAAGCCAGCTAAGGTCAACACACCACAAGAACCCTAAGAAAATAGTTACTGTTTCAGGACACTAGCGTCTAATGAACACTTAATCTGGTTTACTGCATGGCTGCACAGTTATGAGAGATTGTGAGGTTCACACAATTCTTCCTCCAGTCAAAGCAACTGCTAATGTATTTGTAAGTCTACGGAGAGCAAAGGAAATACTGCTCAAGCCAGTGTGGACACCCATTAACGAGGAAACACTTTCCTAGTCAAGACCAAGACATTGAGAAAAGTTTAATGATTTAATATAAAGTCACACCTCTTTGCTAAGTTTCAGTTCTCAGGAAGTGATTAACAATCTACCTGAGTCATTACCTGAAAGAAGCAGCCGTGGAAAACCAGCAGCAGCAATTGATATAATTGAAAACTCTAACAAGGTAGTTCCACAGGAGATTTTCTCTGGCAACATTGCTGACTTAGGACATTGCTAAAACTAGCAAATGCTGTTGCCATCTCGGGGTGCAGGTCAACAATACTGCTGAGCCTACTGAACAAGTAACCTTGCCCCTGCTTTTTAGCTAGCTCTTCTTTCCTCCTTTGCTTCCAGTTGGGAAATCTGGCCCTCAGATCTGTGCTAGCTCCAGTGCTCATTAAAGTTATCTAAAAGAAATCCACTCTTTTGGGGATTTTTTTGGAGGCAGTGTGGGGGTGGGGAAGACTAGGCAAATGGGCTATCTTCTGAGTTAAAGAGATGGATCAGTTCAACAAGGGGTCCAATAACATGCCAGAACAGAAACAAGGGAAAAATACCTGGCCATGAGTAGTGAAGGAAGGAGTGTGAAAGAGGCATTAAGTGGGCTCAGCTGTATTTTCAAACTGTACTTCAGCTTCTATTTCACTTCTCAACTACAGGTATAAAGGTAGAGAGCTTTATGATTCCCCTAAGGACAACTAATGATCTGAGAATGATAGAGTTTGGCTCTGCTTATTTGCAATAAATCTTTAGGAGTTACGGGACTACATGTTTTTTACACCAATGGCATTTGAAGCCAGCCTTCTTAGTCATTAAATCCATTGTTTTGTTTGCCGAAATAAATGGTTGAATCCACCTTGAGGCTAGTTTGGGGGCATTCACATCCCAGGTAATCTGTGAAGAGTCCCTTTTCTCTGTCCCACTATTTTGTGCTATATATGCCTAAATTGTGCCTATTTTTTCACCCTGTATGAAAGCTGTCTCACCTAACTTCACATGTACGTGTCTACAGCTGACCTAGTCATCCTACTTTACACTCTCAGTAAGAGAAAAAGTAATTTTTGAGGCAATTTCAGGGAATTAATCTAAACTATATCAGGGAGGGCCTCTTTCTCTTCATGGCCCATAGGGGAAGCATGGTGACTAGTTTAGATGTAGCTTTTATAGACAGCTACCTGCCTTTGTTCTGCAAAGAGATGATAAGCTCGAATGTAAGTGATGTGGTGCAATCACACTCAAGCAAGTAGCGTGGTACAATCTGTGAAGATCTGTAGAGTGAACCCCTTGTTGTGCTACACAGGTTTTGTGGGTTTTACACCGTATTACTTCCAGTTCAACCCCCTGCACTGTGTAAAGGCCTGCTCCCCAGTCTGTCCTGCTCCCTGGCTGGGGGTGGTGAGATGGGACCTGGTCATGAGGCCCTGCCCTGCCACCCCCTAGAGAGACCCCACAGCTCCCAGCCCCAGGGAGCTGCATCTCAGCAATGATTGTCCAGCAGTGATGGCTCTGCATTGATCAAACAACATCTCCTAGTTTAGTTTCATCAAAGCCGAATCCAGTTTGAGCACTAAGACCACTTGGTGATAAGAAGCGGATCACAGTAAACAGAGCTGAGCTGGAAATCCATTTCAAAAGCAGCCTCTTCATCCAAAGCAAAAGGCAGATGTGTAGACGCAGCATGTGCTTTAAAATTTCCTTAGATAACTGTGGAAATTAATTAATTTTAAAATATATAACATTAAATGTGATTTGGGGACTCTACCCTGGTTTACTTTGCTGTTGTTTTAGCCTATGATGTGAGGGACCATAAATGTGAGAAGACAGAAAATGATACATGGATCCAGATATCAACAAACAGGATAATTTCATTAAGGTTTGCACTAATACTTCATCACTTCTTTTTTGTAAGATACGATTTCTTCTTGGGTACTGCCATTGTTGCCACAGGTCTCCTCTATTTGGTCCTGATACTCCTGTCAGACATGTACACATGTATGAGAACTGGAAGTGTAAGTCATTCCAGGGCCATCCACACTATTACTAAAACATACTGGACTGCAGCAAGGCCCCAGGGAAGGTGTTAGAATATATATAGTGACACCATACAACTAGACCACTTTTAAAGCAGCCTCTGATGTCTACAACTGTCCCAAAGTATTTGGAAGCACATTGACAGCACAGTTCTCCAGTATTATTAATAACCTGTTTCCCTTAAGCAATTGATTTTTTGTTGGCCTTCTGAGTGGCTGCTTATGATAGGTTTCACTGTAGACAACAAGTTTATAACTATAGACATTCTCTAAGTGAAGAAATTTATGTCAGTGATATATGGCACCAAAAAACTCACAAAAAACAAGAAGCAAATCCAAGCTTAAAATACAAATTGGACACCAGTCCAAAGAAATAAATAATGGGCCAATGTGTCATAAATTCAATGGCAAGGCTCATGCCATTCCATATGAAAGTTGAGGGTATTTGAACAGCAGTAGAAGAGAGGTTTTTAATATGATGCTAAGGCAATTCCTGACCTGTTGTTTTCTGTTGCTCTTAAGAGAATATTTTTCTTCTCTGTGAATTCTAATTAAAGACTTCATTACTTACTCAAGCACTTCTGGGTATCAGCTCTTGTTCGGTCTCTTTAAAACACATAGGATACAGAGGGTTTTTTTATTAAACTGAACTTGATTCTGGTTTTCTTTGGAAGGATGAGCCACAGAGTTTCCCTGCATTTTTGGTGAGCCTTCAAGTATACATTTATGCATCAGTCACACAGCATTGATAAATCAATCTGCATTGCAGCACCGGGTGTTCCAGTTCAGGTAGGAGAGGATTCAGTTGTCTAACCACAGTCATCTTTTGCCATCTCAAAACCCTCAAGATATAGTACCTACCTTCCAGCAGCCACTCAAAGAGACGTCTGTCTCCTTCAAGCCCTCTGTCCTTTCTGTCAGCATGACACAAGATATCTTGGTATGGGTAAAATGCCTGCAGAACCAGAGAAGCTGGATCTTATGAACTGTATCTTCAAGGACTATATCCAGTGGGATGAATTGGTTCCAGATTGAGAAAATATTCCAGACAACAGTATTCTGTCACTTACTACAGTGTTTTCAAGGAAAGCTCATAAGAAAACCAGCAACACAGAAGTACTTACAAGAACAAAGCCTGTTTTCACACCAGTAGAAGGGATCACAATATTCTATGGACACTGTTACGTTGTCACCCCAACAGGTGACTGTGGTGGGTTGACCTTCGCCAGCTGCCAGATGCCCACCCAGACGCTCTCACACTCCTCCTCCTCAAGAGAACAGAGGGAGAAAATAAGATGGAACACCTCATGGGTTGAGATAAAGACAGGGAAATCACTTACCAATTACTGTCATGGGCAAAACAGGCTTGGGGAAATTCATTTAATTTACTGCCAATTAGAAATAGAGTTGGATGCTGAGAAAAAAAGACAAAAAGTAAAACATCTTCCACCTGTACTAAATGGTGCAGGGAGATGGGGCATGGGGGTTGTGGTCATTCCATAAGAGCTCCTCTCTGCTACTCCTTCCCCCTCACGCTTTTTCCCTGCTCCAGCATGGGCTCTCCATCAGCTGCAGCTTCCTTCAGGAATATCCACCCGCTCTGGCATGGGGTCCTCCATGGGCTGCGATGTGGATATTTGCTCCACCATGGTCTCTTCCATAGGCTGCAGGGAAATACCTGCTCCACCGTGGTGTCCTCCAGGGGCCGCAGGGGAATCTCTGCTCTGGGGCCTGGAACATCTCATTCTCCTCCTTCTGCCCTCGCCTTGCAGGGCTGTTTCACACAATTTTTTGTCCCCACTCCTTACTTATTTGTACAGGGTTTTTTGTCCTTACTTAAACCTGTTTTCCTTGAGGTGCTGCCATCTTGGCTGTGGGGCCCGGCCCTGCCCTGCGGTGGGTGGGTTGGAGCCGGCTGGAACCGGCTGTGCCCGGCACGGGGCAGCCCCGGCCTCTCCTCACAGAGGCCGCCCCTGCAGCTTCCCCCGCCAGCACCTGGGTATCTATACCAGTACAGTGACAATAAGCTTATTGTCAATTGCTTTGTCAATTAAAGAGTTTGTATTCCAAGCTGATTTATATCTGTGCTATCAGCAACAGATGATCTCTCTGGCAGTCATTTTTAACTGGGGCTTGCATTGGAAGAACTGAAGTTAAGCTCAGAGATTTTTAGGGAGCACTGCCTAAGAGTAGTCCTGTTTTCTTGTATCACATTGTATGTTACCCACAAAGGAAAGTGCGTAAATAGATGAGGCATAAATTATACTGGCTTCTTCATGTATTCATCATGTGATATGTGCTCGTAACAGGTCTAAATCTCTTGTGNGAGAGATTCTCTGCATACCATTCCTTGGCATCGACCATAAACATCAGTCTTATCACTCTGAGAGCCAAGAGTTTTCTACATAACATGCTGTTAATTTCAGTAGTTAAAAGAGGCCTAGCTAAAAAGCAGAGTTACTGAACAAAATTGGTCCAGTTTTACCTTAAATCAGGACAACGGCCTTTGTGTTGGGCCGCTGACACATGGCAACAGGCCTCTCCTCACTACCAGTACCCAGCGAGCCGTACAGGCTTCCACCAGGCTCTGCCAGCAAACTCCAACAGTTTACTGGCTGGATATTTTATTCTCTCCAAATTCCTAGAATCATAGAATGGTTAGAGTTGGAAGAGACCTTAAAGATCACCTAGTTCCAATCCCCCTGCCATGGGCAGGGACACCTTCCACTAGACCAGGTTGCTCAAAGCCCCATCCAACCTGGCCTTGAAATTACAGGTTTTCCCCATGCAAACTGAAATGAATACTAATATCTCTTCCTCTCTGTCCTCTGTAATTGCTGTTCAAGAGCTAATGAGCATATTCAGGCCATCATTACAATTTAAGCTGGTACCACAAATACAATTCCTTGCTATTGCAGCAATAGGAACAAAGTGATCAGCTTTTGACAGACTATGTTGCTTTGACATATGTGAAAATAACCGGATGTTTCTTAGAAGTACTTAAAAGTTTTACAGGACCCATGTTCAGCTGCTTGAAAATGGAGTTGGAGAGTTTGACTGCAAAATGGATTGAAAATAATGGAGGTTAGGCTGCCCATGGGAAGATCATTTTCAAAGGAACATATTGTAAGGCTGCGGAACATAAAGTACCTGTTAACATGCATAAAATATATTTGTTCACTCTGCAGCTACTAGTTTCAATATCTGAACTATAACTGATATCTCAGTTGAGAGCAGGCAACATTTGCTTGTGTAAGTTACAAAAAAATACCTATTCTTCTGTGAGAGAAATAGCAGCTGGAAGACATCCATTGTTAAAAATCTTCAGATCCTGAGAGGAGCTGATTTGCTAGAAGGTATTTTTTTGAAAGCTAGGGAATTTGGAATCAAAATAAACAGGTTACATAGCATTGTTTTTCTGCATGGCATGTTGCATAATGTAATGCTTATGAGACTTTGAAGCATGAAACAGAGTACCAGCTAACAAAGAAATACCAATATGGAGCTAGAAGATTGAAAGTTTGGAATGCCTTATTGACATAGAGTGCTGCATAGCACCTTTCTGGAAGGCTAAATTAATTTGGATTATATGCTAACCTGGTTTCTAGAGCAGCCTTAAGGCCGTTTGTATTGGCACAAGAGAAATGAGCTGACACATGCTGGCACAGGATCTGGAAAGCTCTGCCAGGGTCATGGGACAGGGTCACTTCTTTCATTGCACACAAAGGCAGAGTATTGTGGAGCTGTGGCCCAAGTCAGACCTTCAGCTCCAAGCTAAAGTGACAGCCTTGCGGAGAGTGAACCTGTGCATGGTGTAACTTACACGGCAAGTCTGTTCCTGACAGAGCTCTGAGAAAGCGCTCCACTGGAGTCATTAAAACTGTGATAACTTGCCTGGAAACTTGTCCCAAGGATTCATAATCACCTCAGCTTGTTCTTGCTTCACCATTTTGGTTTTTTCTCATTCTTTTCCTTCTTATTTTCAGATACACTGGTGTATTATGGAGCTAATGAGCAGTCTGGGTGATATCAATGAAATTTAAGCAGAAGACAGTGAGGGAAAAGAATTCCATATGATCATGTGGAAGGAGAAAAACAAGAGTTTTAAGGCAGGCTAAAAGCTGGCAAACAGGAAAAGTAAGATTTGTTTTCTCTGTGTTCTGTGTCAGGAATAAAGACATACTGATATTCTCAAAGATGATTTAGATATTCAACATTAACTGGTTGGGGTTCGTGCTACCCAGAATGTACTCCTTCTTGCTGAAAAAATCCCTGGAATTAATTTTTAAATGTATATGTCACATCAGATTGCATGAAGCTATTTGGAGGTGAAGCTCTCATCCTGTGACCTGACATCTCTTTCCGTGCAGCACAGTTCACAAAGGTCTAATAGCAAAAAATACACTTCTGTTCCCTGTGCAAGGCAAAGCAGGTCAAAAAGGTGGGGGAGAAAAGGGTGTAAGTAACTCAGATTGCTCAATGGATTTAGACACTGATTGTCCAAAGCTGTAACCTGACTGCTTGGTGATTGCTCTTCCATGATTTTATGCCAGTGTGTAAACTCCTTGGGGAGAACACTGATACGACAGTGTCAGATTCGCTGGCTTTTATCAAGATCCTCTCCAATTTCAGAAAGTGGGTTGGGGAGCCTAGACAAGATAAACCACTAAAAGTAGCACAACCTGAAATTCTCACTGTTGCCTCTGTGTACTGGGGGTAGGGGGTTCCCTGTTGCCAAACACGCCATTGAATGCTGTAAAAGGCAGCTAATATTCCTGTCTTTCGAAAACACCATTCTATTTAATGAAGACAACACTTGTAAGCACGTTGTGGCTCAGACGAAATTGCACTTACCTTGTAGCTTCAGGCCATTGGTTTAAGTCCAAGTCGACATTTTCAGATCATTGAGTCCCTGGTGGACAGACGTCCACCACACAAAACCACTGTACGTAATCTTGTAAACTTGGCAGTCAGTGAATTAGAGGGGCCTAAAACTGATACTGACACAGAATAAATTACCCAGAATGGTAGGGAAGGGTCTGAGAATGTGATGTATTAGAGGAGAAAGAGGGACAGAAATTTAAAGATTCTTATTCGGTCACTAGCTATTACTTTTGCCCTAAATCAACTTTCTTTTTCAAGCTTCTTAGTCACACTTTCAAAATAGAAGAAAATTAAGAGAGAAACAGCTGCTATTTCACAGTTTTTAAGGAAGGTCCATTTGTAAGGCTTTGGACCCTAAAGAGGGAACTGTGTTTAGAGAATGTAATAAGATTATCAATAAGAAATTCTTCATACTTTTGTTAAATTAGAAGGAGCCTTTTGCTACAGAAACTCATACAATTTTTTGTTTACATAGTGAGGTAAAAGAGAGCAGCACAGGGCAAAATAGACCCTTTGCTATTAAAAAAAACCCCATGACCACATTTATTCCTCTTTACAAAGTGAAAACACACAGAATCAGAGGTAGGACTGCTATACAGACATCCATTTACAGATACAAACTCACCTAGATATGGTATCATTTTGCTTCTGAAAATTACAGCACATTCAAATATTGAAGAAGCACCCCCAACACCGCAGAATAAAGAGCCTATGATCCCAAGCTTAGCTCTTACATGTAAATGTTGAGCTATTGCCAATCATCTGTCCATGTTAACAAGCAGAACAAATATAAGTGCAGTGAGAGCTAAGGATTTAAAATGCAGTGAAGTAGTTTTCCAGCATAGCTCAAATTCAAATGCTTTTATTCCGAATTTTCACGTAGCAGCTTTTCAGATGAAGGTTCTTACACTTAAGTCTATAATCTTATTCTTATCCCTTACTTTGGTGGAGCTACTTGTGTGAGTGAGAATATTCAGGCTTCAAAAAGGTTTGTGGAAATGAGTCCTTAGGGTGTTTAGGAACTTGGATCTGTCTATTTATCTGAAAAAAAGGACAAGACTCAGGAAGAATTAGTAGAGTCCACCATAGGGAGACTAGTTATGCGTGGGACTAGTTGTAGTCTATATCCTTCACAGACAGTGCGCTAGGAAATATAGAGGAAAAATTTGTAGGGAGAAGATATACCATGTATTAAGAGATAAAATAAATCTCAGCCGTTTAAAAAAAAAAAATTAAAAAAAAACAAAACAAAAACCAATCTATTCTGTACTTGCTCAGGCACAAAAACCTACAGCTGACACTTACGCTTGAAGAGAATGGTTATGTGGAAGAAGTTAGATTAGCCAGAAAACCTCAGAATTTTGAAACCAGGAGTAAGGCAATTTCTAAGCAAGAAAATATTTAAGATAGTGGCCAAAAAAGCCTTCGCAGTAACCAAGAGAGGTAAAATTTCTAGCTTTAAATTTCTATCGGAGACAAACTCAGATATCTAATCTATAACAATTTGAAATTGAGGCAATCTTGATTTATGGAATAGAAAGGGAGTAGTAGGTAGGAAGGTTAACAAATGTAATTATTTATACTTTTGAAATCCATTTTTTCATGAATTGTCTTCTTCACAGTATGTTCAAATAGTGTTAGACCTTCCTTGATCTCAAGAATGCCTTTCAGTCTCCTGATAACAAGGGAATCAATTAAGAAGAATGGAAAAAGAAGAGTCCCCAACGGGTTTTTTCACTCCCTTCTTAGGTCACGCTCAGATTTATGCCAGAGAAGAAGTGATCTGAAAGAAGGAGGAGCAAATTCTCTCACTTTTTTTTCATGAAATCCTTCAGATGGTGAATTTATAACCAATAAACTCAAATGACGTAGGACAGGTTTCTACTGACATCCTGAAAACCTCACATTTTGAATAAAATGAACAGTTGCTTGCACTCACCAAAGGATTATCTCATTTACATTTTCAAAAGGGATTACAGTGCCTTTAAAGGACAAGCATCTTTTGGGCTAATTAATTTTCTCAGACTAACTTGCAATGTATGGTGAGCACTTGATTAAATATTAATATGGGGTACAGGGTCACACGTTTTGCAGTATTCTAAATCTGTTAGTGTATTGTCAGTGGGTTCAAAATGTAAGTCTATGCATGAATGTTTTTTTGTGCGTGTGTATATTTGTGTGTTGTGGGAGAAGAGAGAAAATGAAGAGAACTAACAGACATTTGCAATATCTGGATCCTGCTGGGGAATACAGGGAAGTTTGTGATAAGTGAACAGAACGCCATGCATTTAATCTCCATTGGTAGCGTGATACGGTTTTAGAATCCAGGAATTTCTGAACATTATGCATAGATATATGCATAGATATAGGATATTTAGTGTAAGATTTTCACATAAACATTCAAAAAACATCAGGCTGAAGAGTGTGGTACCTTAGATCAAGGAAAAGCCCCACACTACCCCCTAGTGATCAAAGTTTGGTGACCTCCAAATAACAGAAAACACAATAAGTGGACTTTAGATCACAAGAACAAAAAAATGCCCAGGAGCGATGCAAGTCACTGCTGGTGTTCTTTACTTAGGATCCTTTTTATGATAGAAGAATAAAGCAATGGCTGTCGAAAGGCTGCAACTTCCAGTTCCTTGGTCTGAAGCCTCAGTCTTAGTAACCAAACAAATATAAAAATGTATATATTCAGAAGAGGAAAAAAACAAAACCTCAGGGGAGATATCTCAAGTGTTAGGATTTGTAAAAATAAAATAAACCAGAAGGTTTTATTGCAACCTTATAGTTGCCAAAAGATGTTTTTTCCAGTTTTGTGAGCTATTTGCATTGTTCAGATGTACAGATTTATCAGATATCATACATACTGTGTTTCTTAGCTTTACATAATCTTGAAATTATATAAACCAGATGCCAGGCTTGTATGTGTATATATGTAAAACTGAAAGTAAGTAAGCACTGATTTATGCATCTAAGACCAGAATCTGAATCTTAACAGAAAAAGGAATCGCCACCACCAATTTCAGTACAACTTTGTTGACATTTTCACCATGTTCCCCGAAAGTAATTAAGACAGTGTAAGCAGGGGCAGGGCGTATTCTAAATTAAATCAACGGAGCAATTCACGTGTTTAAAGTTGAAAAGTGACTAAATCAGGGCTTTTATATCTAATAAAGATGTACCAAGACGAAAAGGGCTCTGTTTTCATTTTGTCTTACCATTTTTTCTTTGAGTGATAAAGCAGTGAGGTTTTTTTGATTCCCTACCAGTGAGAAAATGCAAACTTATTTGCAGAGGTTCTCTGAGACTGATTGTGCTTTTGCTGACATCAATTTTATACCCTGTCCACAGGTGTGTACGTTGCTTAGGGTGCTCTGTCTTACACACCACCTAAAATCAAAGCCCTACAAAATGAAGATCCTTCAATATGTTTTGCAGAAGAGATATTATGTATCCTCACCAGATTTCAATATGGTTAATTGCAGTTGATCCATCATATTCTAAATTTTACATTAAATTTATTAGCACATCTCAGAACCTGTCAAGTCAATACATGAAGTCCCATCTATAAGCTATATTCCTCTCTCCTTCCCAGAGGACACCCCTTAAGGTCATCTTTTTTAATCTTTGTTTTCCTTTAGCAAGTTCTGCTGAGTGTGCATCCTCTTTTGTTGCAGTTGTGGGAAAGCTTCATCCTTGCAGCTGACAACTTCATAATATGTAGGAAAGGGAGATATCGAAGGAGCTGGCAGCTCTTAGATTAGGATCATCAGGGCCACGGGACACTCTAAATCTGATAATCCACTTCATGATAGGGCACCAGTGTAAGATGGGCCATGCAGGAAGCAGTCAACATTATGATGGAAACATCCAGAGGAAAATAATATTAATAGGAGGGGAAAAAAATGAAACAAAATCAGGCATTCAGGATTTCTTAGAGCAGATGCACTTCTCATTGAAACAGAGTAATATTATGTTAACAGGAGAGCAATAGCTGAGGCAAGCAGTAAAATCAAGATAATAAGAAAGACTGGAGGGATCAGAAGGAAAAGCCATAGCATCCAAACGGAGAAGAGGCTAAAGAAAAATAAAATACAGGGTTGTGCCACACACTGGAATCACCTTGGTGCAGTTTCAGACCCACAAAAAAAATCCAAAATCATGTAAATACAGTTAAAAAAAAAAAAAAGGTAGCCAAAAATAAATATAAATCCAAGAAAAAAATCAAAGGTGTTTGAAGAAAGAAACATCTGTTGTAACCCCCACAGTCTAAAGGCCTTTCCAGAAGCACATAGTAACATTATAGAGTACCTTTAAAATTTTATTATCTCTTCTGAATTCATATAAAATGAAAATGAGAAAATTCATGCTGGTCCTGTACCTGTATTACAAAGGTGAATTTTTGGCCTTATTTCTACCAGTAATGCTGGGAAAAAGAGAGTAAAGGACTGATCCTTGGCCCCAAGGCCAGGTGGCATAGACTGCATCACATCCAAACCACTTAGGGCTACCTCTCTGTAGAGAAGATGTGTTGAGAACAATAACTGAAGCAGTCCTAAAAAGAGCAAGGGAATAAGTGGAAAATTAAGCATGTAGGCAATCAGGATTGTAGTGCAGGACTCCTGTGACTTGCATTTAGCTGTGTAGACATGTCTACAAGCTCTGCAATAAACTAGAAAAGATGGCAATAATTTTACCCAAAACAAAGCAATTTAAAATGGGGAGGATTTTTTTTTTTCAAGGCACATACTGCATATTTGTACAGACAATATAAGATAGAGACTGTGGGACTGTGTGTATTTAAGTTTCGTGATAAACACAAATAGTTGATAGGCTACTGCTTCTAAGGCTGATCTACTCAGTTATTAAATTCTTTTTCAATCTCTGATGAAACTCTGACACGGCATCATAAAGTCTAAGGAATTCATACTTGTCATGCTCACAGGTACAACTCTAAGAATAAACATGTAGTATATACATTTTAATTATTAATCCCCTTCCTTCTCACCTCCCTTGAGATTGATTTGTATCTGTTTCCATCTCCTTATATCTATATTTATTTTGTTTCTTACACACATGTTTAAATTTAATCTGATTGTGTCCTTAGGCCTGTTGTTGATAATTAAACCCACGTATTTTATTCCCTACAGCACGCATTGCAAACTCTGTCTCTAAAAATGAGACTCAAGCTTCCTCTTGATCTCAGTAAAATTACAGTTTGGTTTCCCTTCTGATTCATTTTGTATTGGGCATGGGTTTAGATTTTTCATCTGGGGTAAATATGCATTCCTGTCTTTAAGTCTAAAGCAGTTTTTCTGATTGATGTCAAGTGAGTATCTGACCTGTAGTTCAAACCTGTTAGCAAAGATGGAAACAGTAATCAAATGCCAGTGGTGTCTGGAGCTGCAATTCTTTTCTTTTTTTTTTCAGTGCTAAACTTATTAGTCACATACCTGGAATGCATCCTACTGGAACAACCAGAGGTTTAAGTCTTTCAGAAAAAGGGTGGGGTAGAAGGAGGGAAGGGACTGGCAAATTTAGGTGTCTAGTCAAATACGTTACACCAGAGAAAATTTTTCACTGCCATTATGGTTTCAAACACTGTCCTAAGTTTTACGAATTCGAGGCTCAGGGGTCTTCTTGAAGACAACATATACACAGGTCAATAGCAGGTTATAAACCTCATTTACCCATTTAAAATGACACACGAAAGCACAAGAACTGTTCAAACAAACGATGCTTCTAAAACACCTAAGAATTGACGGCGTTGTGCTTTTATGTTTAAAACAAATTATCATTTCAGTCTTCTCCAGGTAATGCCATATTCATCTATCATGAAATAAAAGACTTTCTGTTTAAACCATAGTCTTTGGACCTGAACATATTTCTACATGGCATATGAATGCCCAGAGAGGGATCTTTCTGGATAAACACAGAATTTATTTGAAATAAATACATCACTGAACATGTCAGCTTGACAGAAACTTCAGAAAATGCATACATACCCAGAAACACATATTTTTCTGATTCCAGTAGTTGTATTAAATGAAAGATAAAACCTCTTTCTATGTACCTTACTTTTCTAGGATCATTAGATCTTCACAGCTAAACTACAAAGGTAGTGTGTATAAAAGCATAGGGGTCAGTGGACAATATTCTAGGTTTACAATACAGAAAGTTAAAGAACTTCACTCGATCTTATCACTAAAGGTAAACATTTTCATTCATTCATTCATTCTTCTTTCCCCACCCAGTGTCATGTGGGTCTGCTTTTTGATATGCTGTGCAAACGTGTATCACGCCTATTGAGTCTGAGCCTTTACCTTGCCTCTATTTGATCCTGTAAATAGGATCTGACAGATTCCTTAGGTTGCCCTCTTTTGCCTTTTCCTTTATCTCCTTATTTGATAGAATCTGAACAAAAGTCCATGAGAAACTCTGAGAAAAGTATTTGTTATGGGCCCCTGCAGAAGATACCGTAATGAGAGGACAGTGACTTCAAGCAGAATCTCAGCAGAGTTTAACCATACACCTTGGTTGTAGCCACCTGTATGTTTTAACATGAGTGACTGCTATATAACCTGAGCACATACCATGACATTTGTACGTGCTGCCTTTAACAATATCACCTGTACATACTACTTGTAAGAACTCCTTCCTCTGAAGATGAGCAAGAGCATTAACACTGTCAGCGAACCTTGCTGTACCACCTAGAAAGTGCAGTATTGTGCAGGTAGCAAATTGTTAGCTTTGCTTGCTCGAAAAAATACTATAAAGGTGAGAACAATGATGCTGTTGAGCATCACCTCAGAGGTGACTCGCACAGCGTGCCGTGATCGATGTGAAGGGGCTCATCTGATCCTGCATCACTCGGGGTCCCCAGAATCGGGAAGGACATAAGATGGCTATTACCCTTTCTACCACTTTATAAATTACCATTTATACCACATATAAACCAGTTAACCAGCTTTGAGCATCCATTCCTTTCTTATGGCAGAGATCCCACAAGATCCCAAAATAAACATCACCTCCTCAGTGCAAATTGGTATTGAAGAAGAACTAAAGGCAGGTGAGCCTAATACTGCAGAAAAATTATTCAGAAACACGTAGGCCTTTTTTTCCTAGTAACCTCCCTTGAATATGGCCCCTGAAGCTTCCACATTATTGTCATTATTTCCTTCCTTTTGTGATTTTTTTTCATTTAACTGGTCAAAATACTATTGTACATTGGACACCCCTAGGCTGATGACATTATTGGCCAAGTTGTCACTAGTGAGAGACAACGCTCCCACAGAGTCATGGTCCTAGTACTGAATACCAGAAATTCTGGAGTTTCTTTGTGTTCAGTCTACAGCTGTTATAATTCAGCACAATACTACTGGAGTAAAAGATGTTACACTGATTTTCACAGATGTGCCAAGTATGTAAGCTCTTTTTTTTTTTTTTGAATGGAAAAGGACTAAAATTGCACATAGCTAAACCCAAGTGACTAAGGCCTCACTGCTTTTTAATGACTCTGTGAGCAGCAAATTCTACAGTCCCTTCCTCATGTATTAAATTTGGATTTCTATAGCCATAGTGGAATTCTGACAATAAAATTCCTGCAAATATTTTAAAGGTTGGGATATATGAAGAGCTGGGAGTTCAAATTTAGAAGTGACTGGTGACTAAACAGCCATTAGCCTTTTTATCTAGAAAATATATGCAGCTACTTAGCATATTTCTTTGTCCACAGCTTTGAAGTGCCTGTGTCACGGAATTCTTCTGAAAATATCTCGGCCATTACAATTCCACACTTATTTTTATGATCATCTTGAATATCATGGAGGCCTAAGTTTATGCCACCTCAGCAACAAACACCATGGCTTGTCTTGAAGGCAAAATGTGAATGTGAACATAGAGCTCCCCTCTTTGTCCCAGCTGGAGAGAAAAAGCAGAGCTTTCCATTAAAGATGTGTTAATAGAAGGGTTTCAGCAGGTAAGCCGGGATCAATTTCCTTCCCAACACTGAGCTGCAACATGCGAATAGTAGCTTACAAAATAAGAACAATGCTAGATAATGCATTGGTGTAGACGCTGTGTTAGGGTTACTGATATTGCATACCCTGATTTTAAAGGAATTGGAGAGAGAAAGAATACAATTCTGAAAGAAGTTTCTGCCTGCCGCCTTCCCTCTCCTCGCTGTGAATGATGCGTTGAGGAGCAGGTGTTGTTTGTCAGGGGAACGATGGTGAACGTAGCCAGAGGTGGCTCGGGAAGGCTGCAGTCCTCACACTCAGGGGAGTGCTGGCACGATGATTAGGATTTAAGGCAGAGCTGGTCCTGGAAAGAAACCCTAGGGACAGCCAAGTTTTGAGAAGAAGTTTTAATACCATTGTTGCTGTTGTTGTTTCCAAGTTTCCGATGAAGGCAAATCCCAGGAAAGCAGAAATTAGAGAACTGCTCAGTTCTTGACGTGGAGAGGTTATGGACTCAAGCATTGAGTTACCACCTGCACAGGGACATATTATCAGTATATTGTTGTCTCAAGAGACGCACTTCTGAATTTTAGTTGCCATGTATATATCAGAGCTGGGAAGAGAGCAAAAGCCAGGTTTAGATAACTCAGCAATAGGGGTTTAGGTCATGTCTTTGCCTGTGTTGCTTAAACTAATTTCAGGGAACAAAACCTTAGGTTATACTTATGACTTATTTACCCAAACACTGCTGAATTGAATTTGGTGAGTATGAGATGTGTATGAGCATAACTTCACAGAGGTTTCAGAAGGTTGACCTGTTTGTAAAAAATGTTCTGAATGTTCTCTGCAATTCTCTTTTGTTTTCCTTCTTGTGAAGTGTTCAGAATTAAGATTTTTTTGAGATATACTGTGAGTTTAAACATTATACTAAAAAGCATTTATTGTAAACCAGTATTTAAAGCCAAATTTTGCTCTGATTTATGCCACATGAAGCTACACTGTCTTCATGGCAGTAGCATGAATTAAAACATCTCAGCATCAGCTTTTATGTACCTTCAAAAAAGTAAAACACTTAGCATAAACCGCACGGTAACAATTTATGAACGCAGTGTATCCAAGGGTATCCCCTTAACCTAGTGTTTTGGTATTCACAGATTTTTTGCAATAAATATTGTACTTGTGTCCTATTTGAGTGAGTAAGATAATAGATAATAGATATCTCGGTTCATTGCTTTTATTCCCAAAATTCACAGAAAGACACAGTGTACCCCTATATTTTGATTTTTGTAAGGTAATAAAAAATACCACGTGTATGGTGCTAACTACAAGTGTGTGATCTGTGGTAAGCTTTATTAACTAAAAACAGAGCTTTTTCTTGTTTCTGACCAGAGCTCTGTATACCAGACACTGATAAAATATGCAGAAAGTACAGAGAACAGGGCAAGCTAATCATCAACTTTGGTTCTGAGAATATTTTGGTCTGGAATGTAGGTGATTATGATTCAGCATAAAAGGCAGCTGTAAGCCATTCAATACTCTCTTTCACTGGAAAGGAAAAGAAATGATCATCCAGCCTTCTCAATTACACACTTTCTTTCGAACTTCAGTGAGATTCATTTCTACTTTCTCTTTCAGTCTTTGTTAAAAAAGAAAAAAAGAAATTTAATGATACTATTCTCATTATACAGCTATCGGTTACATAAAATATCTTTGTTTAGAGGTCTAATAAAATTGGTCATATAAAGAGGAAATGAGATTTTTAATGTAAAACGAAGCTGACAGTGCTCTTCTATTACTATGGTCTTATTAGGGAAAAATTCTCTGACATCTGTTTATCCCCTGCAGCCAACCTTGTATTCAGAATACAGTAATTGATTCACAGCATCCACTAGGGATCTAACTGGCTCACTTTTCCACACCGCACTACACAGGTATCTCTGCAGCTAATTCTGAATGTACATCTACATCGTTATCTCCTGGTGAACTGTGACCTGAAACACTTTGGAGGCCCAGATGAAAGTGCTTCCTCACCCCTCCAGTGCTGGGGGTGCAGGCGTTTCTGCAGCGCGGCAATTCACCCAGGACACCCAATCACAACCAGCCCCTTTGAAGCCCCGCTCAGCTGGGAGACCATGAATGATTCATGGCTTCTCTACACACACTAAAGGGGGAAGAGCAAAGCTAGTGTGTATTATTCAGGACTGCATCCTCAATAAGCCTCCGTGTTCAGCAAATTGCTACAACGTTTTCTGCTTAGTCCTCACCTGTACACAACATCTTTTTTTGTGCACAACCTTATCATTTTAACAAAGATAGGCTGGTTATTTAGGACGCCGTGTTAATTAACATTAATACGAATGAAGACCAGTGTCAGTGAATAAAGCCAACGATCAAAGGATTATAAGGAAATTAAGGAAGTCCAGAAGATCATAATTTTACAATGGTTGAACCATGAATTTTTTTGTCTATCCACTTCCATTTTCACTATAGTAACTGTCATCACACAGGCCAATTTAGAACGCAGTTTAGTTTTGGGTTTCAGACTCTGTACATATCTTGTCTGTTTGATGAAAGACTATGAACTCCAATGCAATGCTGTAGCAACCAAATATCACAGCAACTGATAATTTATAACTAATACCTGCAAAAGAACCTCTGAATTTGCATGCATCCAGGTAGTAAAGCTGGACACCAGTCCTGGAAGCACCTCCTGGAAACATCTTACAGGAAAGATGTATTATGGTCCCACTCATAGAAAGATTTACCGTACAAAAGAGAATAATAATGGCTCAAATAACAAACTCTCTCTTTTTTTTCAAAGACCTCAATATAGACCTGGGCTAGTGAGATCACAAAACTGCACACTTCTACACACCTTTCTACAGCCTTTCCACACCATTCACATAGACTGCCTGGACCCTTCTGAGGTCAGAAGTTGAAACCCCTGTTACTTATAGGTCAAATACAGAAAGTGGCAAAGGCAAAACGTAAGTCAGTTCTCATTTTTCTCTCTTCTTCATTGCTGGCATACAGAGGAGTTAGCACAACTAAAAGTCACTCATGAGAGAATGACAGAAAGTGCTAAGAAGGTAGAGGATTATAAACCCTGTTTTTATAAGTCCGACTGTAACTTTCCAAGTTCTCAAGATGTTTGTCTTCAGAGATCACATACAATTGCACATCATCAGTGTCTCTTCTTTTCAAGGACAATAATTAATAGATTAATGAATTAGGTGAATACAAATCTACCAAAAATAAACAAAACATGGGTGATGCTTATCACTGGTGCAATAGTATCTTGACTTCAGGAGGCATTACTGTAAGGCTTATGATGCACCTACTTATTCATAATCTCATGTCATATACTTTGGTATTTTCTCATGTTTGGTCCTTTGCCATAGGTAACTTTTTTTTGGACAAAGGCATGATTATATTGTCGTGGGTAATGTGTAACCCACTAACTTTCAGGGGACTGACTCATGGAGTAAAGTGAGCACATTGTCAAACAGCACCACTATTTCACATCCAAGCCTTTCTGTGGTTATATCTATTCAAATGGCAGACTTCTGACATGCAAATGTAACCTTGCTATATGTATAAATAACCAGCCTTGTAGTTACGTTGATGTGAAAATAAGGTAACACCCACAGGGAGCACAGCTAATAAGGGATATTGCTCGGAATTCTTTGATTGACATTGTGGAAATACTTTATTAATATATTAGTACAAGTATCAATGCTAATAAACCATCCTTATAATAAGATCAGAGGAAAATACTGCCATATACAGAAACAATATGAAGGTGCTCTCCCTGCTGCTTAGCACTTCTAGTTTAGTGTATAAAAAGGTAATTTCAAAAAGAGGAGTGGGACTTTCTGCGTATTCAGTATAGTCACTTTGCCATTTCTTCCTATGAAAAGTATCTGCTTTAGTACAGTTAAGACCCGATTTAGGGAGGCGTTTAAAACAAGCTTCACCACGCACAACACAAACTGATAGGATTGGACTTCCTACAGAAAAGGTAGTCACAGTTACTTTTCTTTTAAAACATGAAAGAAGAAGGAAAAGGATCCCTTTATAGCTCTTCAGGGACAGCAAGTTTCAGGGAAACACTGTCTCCCTCGTGAGAATGAATTTCACTAGGTTGCAGAGACTGACTCCTTACTTGTACTCCTCCTGGCCTTGTGAACCTTTTACCTTCTTTTACAGTGGTCCAGCTTCAATAGGAGCCAAGAGCTCTTGGAATACACGAAATGTGGATGGAAAGCAAACTTAACTCTTGTCTTTTACAGCCTGAATAGTTAGCCACAGAAATGAAGCACACCACCTCTGCATTATGAAATGAGGGAATCTCCTTTATCATCTCCAAGATGAGCAAGGAACTGTGTTTCAGAGAAGATTTTGCAGA
Organism: Burhinus bistriatus; assembly: GCA_013397275.1. Classification (NCBI taxonomy): domain Eukaryota; kingdom Metazoa; phylum Chordata; class Aves; order Charadriiformes; family Burhinidae; genus Burhinus; species Burhinus bistriatus. The sequence continues at coordinate 19,175 of VYXH01010091.1, read as the reverse complement.
AAGACACTATCCTGGTCCATTTTATGAGCGGGCTGCCAGAGACCCTATTCCTTAGCACTTTTTATCGGAGAATGGCCTTTGATCCAACATGTGGGATTTTGGCTTTACTTTTCTGAGATGCTTAACTCTGCTTATCTGGACTACAGAGAGATTAGGCTTTTAATTATGCAGTGTGGATTCCACACGCAGGCCAGATATTCACAATTTGCAATACTGCAGATCAATGAAAATTTTTTCAATAATTTTGAACAAAATATACAGCCTTCTTGCTCACATTTAAGTAACTTTAATGAACATCATTAAGTTAACATGTTCAATAACAATTGACATAAGATGAGAATAACACTTGAGGGAAAAACAGATTAAAATAAAAGAGAGTTTTCTGCACTAGTTTTTTGGAGTTTTAAAAATAATGAGTAAAACAGTAAGAGCAGCTAAAGGACAATGACCAACAGAGGGATTTGGTAAACCAAAACAGGGAATAGTGAAGGCAGATTATAATTCAGTAGGGTTTTATACACATACGTACATCCATGCAAACATACATATGGAGAGATTATATATATAACAGGCTTTTTATATCCAAAACTAAAAGTGCTATTGGGAAGGATAGTGGCCAGCATCTTGGATGTATTGGCTGGATGTCCTAAGTGCTCGGAGATTCAACTTTGCTCCTTGCTTTCTGTTTGTTTCCTGTGAATGCCTTCCCAGCTGCACAATGCTCCTGATCCAACAGAGAAAGGCAAATGTCTGGCCCTTGCTGGACTAATCTATATCTGGTAATTAGGGCAGCCTAATCCCAAAATGTGCATGGAAAAATATTCCTTCAAACCTTTTTATATTAAAGGCTATCTAGGAGAGTTCTGAACTTAGATCAGTTTTCCAATCCCAACATTGTTATATAAAAGTCACCTCTGTGTTCAAACTTGGCTCTTCTATTATACATACGCAGTGTTAGATTTAAGACAAATTCTCACAGTCTACTAACGGTCTTAAAAGCCCATTGTGAGGTATTGTTCCTATGCACTGGTTAGAGAAATTGTGCCTAATTTAGGTATTTGAATTGTATCTAAGGGCTAGACAACTGAAGATTAGGCAATGCAGCACTCAGCTCTGAAGTGTCACATCCCATTTTTAGATATAGTTTTAAGACTTAAAGGCTTGTATCTCTGCTGAACACAGCAAGCCTGACATCCAAGAAGTAGCTAGGGACTAAGACTGAGCTGGGATTTAAATGCATTAAGATTGATCAAATGTTAGCCATTGAAATAGATATTCTAGTGTAAATTACAACTCATTAGTTGAGCATTTTATTGTAAAAACTGTTTCTAAGCTTTTTTGATTTAATACACAGTTAATTTCAGTGTATCCAGTTAGCTAAATATCCATTTTAAGAATATATTCAATTTAGATTTCTACCATCTCTAGGCCCTAAATTAGTAATGAATTTTACTCTATAATTTTACTTTATGCTGGGTCTGTAACTTTAATGGCACAAACTGCTAAATGTAAAGTTTAAAGAAGTGAATTAAATAGAGCTTTACCGATCAGTGTAATAATACCCCTAAGAAAAGATTTTACTTAAAATCACAGTTAAACTGATTTCTGAACAATATAATTACATCATTAATCAACCATTTCAGATGTTCCTACAGACTAGAATTTTGACTGAAAAGAAATCAGCTTTACTGATTTGTAAAATTATGCTTTCGTAAACAATGCTAGACTTTCATTGTACTTTGTTACTAGCTGGGTGTCCTTTCCGATTGCCTTTTGCCTTATATAAAACTGTAACATTTTTCTACAGAGTCCAACTCTTTTTTCCTGGTTCTTCAGTAGGATGCAGAATATACAAAGGAATGCTTGTTTGTGATGTGCCCCCAGACATTAAACCAGTAGAAATAGTAGTAAAAGTAACACAGAAGACAATAAAGATTATTGAAAATATTCAATTATTTGTCAGATTATACCACTCCAAAAATTGGTTTCAGGATCAAACCAAGGATGTGTACATAACCCACCTCTTATTTACATCAGCCTTCCTCAGATATAGCTTTCTTCATCTCTGGCTCTCAACTGAGACAGTAAAAGAAATATCAGGTCCCTCTAACATAGCATAGACAGATGAGAGAGAAAAGCTGAAGATAACATTTCCCTTCTTTGTATTTTAATTTTTATTGGTTTACATTTGGGTGTTTAACAAAAAAATGTCAACATTCCATTATATCTAAGATCCAAAACTTTGCAAGTATCATTATGCATATGTTCACAGTTCTTTAAATAAGCAGTACAATACTTATTTAAAATGTTAATATGTAAGTTGAAGTTCTTCTTCTCTGAATTTGGTGTCTACAGTATAGACAGTTATAGTGAGCTAGTGACCCTAGGCTCCCTTTTATACCATTGCAAAGAAACGGGCATTGCTAGCATGTGATTCATCTGAATTATCTCCTTCTGGTGAGATGTGCCTACTCCAAGTCACAGTGTTAGGAAGGTGATGATTTAGCTCAAATAGATACCTCTGTACCATCCCAAATCTGTGATATACTACATACATTTTCAGTTTTCATATTGAGATGAAAAATGTTTTGCGAATGGCTCTAAAAGAAGGAAGAGTGCAAAGAAAGGAGGGGTTGTGAGTAAAAGGAGCCAGTAGGAAAGAAAGTCCATACACAAGAAAAGGATTCTAAGCACATGGAAAGTTGGAGGGAAGGGGGAAAGTTACTGCATCAGTGAGGAGTAGGAACCGTAGTAGGAAGAAGTGACATGAGATGGGCAATCAGATCTAAGGAGTTCAGAGCCATCAAGATAAAACCAAAAAACTTCAAATTTGATGGGAAAGCTAAAGGTAATCTAGTGAAAGAACTAGAAGAGCAAAAGCTCACCAGAGCACAAGCAAACAAGGATTGCAGATTGCTACATTTGAGCATCACAAACAATAGAAACTCCACGGAGCAGGAACTTGCAAGCATAGGAGGAAACAATGCGAACCAGAGAGTCTTAGGGTGTATCGTATGTGTGCATCCCTTCAGAAGGTACTGTGGCTTTAGATTCAAATCTTCCCTTAACCACAATCAGTTTTAGGAGACGAAAGGGAGAGATCTTCACTAGAAGCATGAAAAAAAGTTGTTCAAATAGTTTTTGCTGCCTTTCTCTTTCAACCTTACTGTTCCCTTTTTTCTTTAAAAAATTTCAGGCCATTTATCATTCATGGTAGTCTCCAGCCTCTAAGTAATTGAACAGCTTAACCAAACCACTGATCGCTGAAATATTCCTGTCTAAGCAAGCACAGTAGGGGATTCTGAATAAACAAACCAGGCTTTGTGAGAGTAACTTGGCCTTTCAGGATGAAAAGTGGGGAAAGGACTAATGAAAAGAAACTTAGAATGATACAGGAAAGGATAACCCTTGTCTGACACAGAAAAAGAAATTCCTTGTGTGTAAAGAGGACACAGAAAGGTGAAAGATACTTTAAAAGAAGCAGCTTGTACACTCTTCTTGTTTCCCAAAATTTCTGAAAACAGCTGCATAATTTTTGGAGTACTTAGAACATCAATCACCAGACTTCTGCAAAAAGACTCTTAAGAGTGCCAACAATTGCACAGGCCATCACAATACTTCTGTGGATCTTTTACTCATACATTTACTGCTTCTTATGCCGTCCCATGTGCACACATAACAAGTGTAAACTTCAGCTTTACGCAATTCTGTTGTGGGTTCCTAAAACAGTCTGGGTGATACCGTCTCAACATTGCAAACAAAACCATTTTAAATTCACCATTCCTGTTGCATCTTTGAAGACATCTGCTTATAGCCAGTAGCACCAAAACTCATTAGGTGTGTAATTTCCCATGGAATACCACTTTTCCTTTAATTATATTAGTATTTAGGTGATGGTATACTTTGCAAGCTATATAGCTACCACTAGAAAGTCATTTTCATTTACATACATGAAAAATAATTTACAAACATACAAGCAAAAGCAATATTCACAGGATGCTAAATGCTGGTAGTGTAAAGAATGAAAAGAAACAAACTTGTTAGTTTCAAGGCATATTTTTTATTTCATATAATTTTATTCATAATTTCCTAACAAGAACACCTATCATCTAAACAATTAAGTTGTTAAACTTGTGAAAGTGTGTATTTGTCTTATTCAGGCAGAACAAAATTCTGTTAAAATGAGAGCAATAAAATTTAAATTATTAAAACTTGGGATAGCAAAGGCATAAAAACCTTCAGTAAATATCTAATGGACAAAATGAATAAATATCAGTGCTCACAATTAAATAAAAAGCAAAATCAGTAGTCTAGTCAGGAGGTCAAAGGAAGTTTAGTTTGGGTATGTAAGTTACAATCATTCAGGGAAGTCAAAAATAAAAAAAAAAAATACAATTCCTGATTTTCTTGATTTTTCTTTCCATAAAGCAGTACCAAAATTGTAAGCTGCAACAAAAATGTATCTTGGATGATGCACCAAACACTGCATTGGACACACAGTGTATTGGACAATGCACATGCGTGTATTATAGTTTAGATGCTGCAATGCCGTACAAATATAGAAAGGCCACACTAGTTATAAAAAGTAAAGTGTTGGCAAAACTCAACCCCCTCCTTCTCTTTAAACAAGCCTCATCTTTTCGCTTACTTTTTCTCTAAACCTTTTCTGGGTGCACTTTCACATTTCAGTGGAATAAGGAATGATTTCACATAGTACTAGGTAAAAGTTCATCTTTGGGAATGTATGTGAAGAAAACTTCAGAACATTTTGAAGTGTGTGAATTAGTGCTCCTACCTCTGAACCAAGGTGCTAAAGCCAAAGAAGGAGAAAAAACATAATATTGATTTTTTTCTTCAGAGAAAAAAAAGAGTAGCTGTGTTTCGACTGATCCCTATCTGCTGAGCTCTCCCTTTCTGGGGCTACGCCTGTGCCTTCAAAATCTAGACTATGAGCTATATCAGGTCAAGCTATTAGGAAAAGTTAGTTCACACAATGTTCAGGGATCTATTTTGTGTGTCCTTGGTAACAGTCCATCCTCTCATAGAGGACTTTCCTTGTTATTAATTAATCTCAGTACATAACCTTGCAAAAACATCACAGTGAAGATGATCTTACTGGATCTCTCTCAGTCCATACACACTAATTTGTGTTTAGCTATGCCTATGAACTGCAATAAAAAGACCCCTACCCAGCTGCAAGTGAGTTGGCCCCTGGAGCTAAGCACAGGAAAACTGTGTTAGTGCATTGCTACCTCCTTGAGAAAGAGGAGTTTTGGCCGTGGGGTTGCACTGATATGAGTGTCCTGCCTTTGTGGCTCAACTTAGCCCCTCACACTGGTGCGTTGCTCTAAATGTACCAGCCCACTGAGAATTAGCTGGAGTTTCGATGGAGACGCATGGCTGGAAAATGCTCTTAGGAGCACAAACTGATTATTCAGGTTCCACTTATGAGTTAGTGGTAGTTACAGTGAGAGGAGTCAGATCACAAGTACAGCTGCAGTAGAAGGTCAGTGAGGGCACAGCCTGGAGGAGGGACCTCCTTCTGGAGCAGAAAATGAAAAATGATAGCATTTACAAATATTAAATTTAAGTTTAATATATCTGTCCCCTATCAATTAAAACCAAACAGAGAGTGAGGCATAATGTTATATTTGCAATATTGGTCACTATAGAAATGTTTTGATAACCCAAATTCAAAATCAAGTGTTCACTTCATGACCAATGAAGCCAGAGTAAATTGTTCAAAAGGAAGAAACTTTGTCCTGAATACCAAGAGCTTCAGAAATTACATCACTAAAAATCTCTTAAATATGTGAAAATCATTTAGATAAAGAGCATATTTAAACTTTTTCCTCCATCTGAAAGTATCTCTTTAAGAGATCTACACTTAATTTTATTAATTTGGAGACGAAAGAAAAGAGGCAGATGCATAACACTGACATCTTTATAAAATATTTAACAAAGGTATCTGTCGAGGTTTTCTTTATTTTTTTCACACCATAAGCTTCCATCTACTATTTGACATAGAAAAACAAGCAGGATCTGAGCCAAATAGGAAGAGCGTATCGGATCTCCAGAAATTACATCACCAGGCAGCAAAATCGTTTTCTGACTTTCAGACTTGTGAGATAAGAAAAGAGTATTGTTAACTTCTCACCAGATAAACGGGCCAGTTTTTAAGGATTCTTGTGTCCTTTTTTTGCTAGACTTAAATCTTATCTGTGAAATTGAACAAGGCTTTGTTGAAAATTCAGTAGTGTTAAAAATGGGCTAGGTTCCACTCACAGAAAGCAATTTAGAACAAGTAGGGATAATTTTAGGTAGTCTTGATGAAGAAAAGGTGAGTGGGCTGAGTTGAATTTCCTCTTCAAACATGCATGAATGTTTTAAAAACTAGTTACACACATACCTGGAATGAGTAAAGGCCCGCAAGTCCGAATAATTAAGGGGCAAAGGAAGATGGTAAAGGGGGTGAACCAGGTTAATCAATTAATCTTCTCTAGCAACATGTTCATTTGAAAGGAAAGAATGCATCATTTCAAGAGAAAAGTTTTAGACATCAGTAATTTGAACTTATTAGACTTTTCATGTGGAAAATATACTATATTAAAGAATTACCCTGATGCATCAAGCCCAGATTTTACAAAGAAATATAAAATATATACTTACAACCACACATACCTGTGCACCTATATGTATGTGCGAATATAAATTTTTTTAATGCACATATAGGTAGATGGAAGATCAGCTACCTGTTTTCTTCACAAGTTGTTATCACTGTACATTAAATATTTGAGGTTCAGAGTCACATAACAAAACACAATCTAATGCCAAAAAACTTGCAAAAACCAGTAGCTCAGATATGCATTCAAGTCACTGCATCTCTACTTTTTACCTGCATTAACCTTAAAAGTTGCCAAGCAAAATTGCACGTTATAGAAACAAGTAAGTTATTTAAATCTTCTTACATCACTGATGCGGTACTTAAATCTAACATGTCCCACTAACAAAAGTCGTGCTCCAATTAAACAAACATCCTCATGATCTGAAAATCCAAAGGCAATGCTGCAGTAACGGTTCTTCTGTAAAAAAGCTATAATGCCTCCTAATCAATGGACCCGCGCCTAGGCAAGGGCAAAACTGCAGTATTCATTTTAACAGAATGAAAAATCTGTTCCCCCGAAACATCAGCAATGAATGGTCACAGTGCTAGCCACTTTCCTAGGAGTCATACTCCTACCAGATATAGATTAAATTATGTGCCTTGATTGATGACATTTCAATAGAAGCAATAAGTGCAGGCATCTTAGAGCAGAAGCTGCTCTTTTCTCCTCTCCACATAATATCCAATTTTATCATGTGTTACATTACCATAAACATCTGCCTTTGGAGTCTGTTGCATGTGTTATTTAATTATTTTGTCATTTACTAGAATTATACTGTGCACAGAGAGTTTTCATCCCAACTACCTTATATTAATTTGAAGTCACTGGTCTTAAGTATCATTGCAGGGAGGATTTCAGATAATAGCCCATACTGAAGCAAGCAGTTCTAATAGGCTATCAAATTTTCCAAAGGAAATATCGGTTCATTATGAATGCGTTTGCTTTCTGTCCATACCTGTAAGAAACTTCTCCAAAAATTTACTAGTGCTAATGCAAGAATATTTCTGAATATGCATGCTGTAGTAAGATTAAATATGCCTATTAATTTAGCACTGTATATCATGCAAAACTGTCACACTACTCTTTGATCAAACGCTAACAAATGAAATCCCTCACTACTTCAAATAAAATGTGCACCGTGCTTATTTTTTATTTGATTTGTGCAAGAAAACAGGGAAGGCCTGGCTGCCTTTTACACAACTTGCAAGAAGAAATTACAGTAAAATGCGTATTATCTGCTTCAGTCATCAAGGCACAATATTCTTTCCGACTCCCCTTGCAGAATTAATGCAGCCCTGTGTGGGTTTAGTTCCCATCAAACTTAGCACTGCTCCGAGATGAAAAAAACCTCACTCCCAATCAGTTTGTACTGTTGATAACTACCAAGAAGTCCACACCACAAAATAATATGACTGGGTCAGTGTGTGTCTGAGTCTCATTAAAACTAAAGTCATTTTTATGTATAGTGAACAATTAACTTTATGCAAAATTCCTGCTGTATGTACTTGCCTTGGGGCATTGTTTGTTATGAAAGACAAAATAAAAACTGGGGTCTTGATCTGTCAAAGTGCTGAGAAACTCAACTATAGTTGAATTCAATGCATGTTCAGTACCTTCCGTTCCCGTTTAATTCAATGTCAATTTAAGGTACTCAGCCTATCCACAAGGTTCTTGGAGACCTGGGGTTTGGGCTCTGCTGCTCTCCTACTCTGCAATGTCACTTCTGATACATCTCACACCGACAAAGCTCTCCTTTAACAAAGCAAAGTCTGCCAATGCCAGCCATGCTGGATCAGGCACTTTTAGAGGTTTTTCTTTCCCCACTGTTAGCATGAATTTTGAAATACTAAGAGCACTAGACTGTTTTAATTTGTTCACAGTCTTTATGCCAAGCCGTAGGAACTTGCTGCCTTACAGTGATTCCTACCACATTTTGTAGTGCCTTTTAACAAGATTACTGAAACATATGAATCTTTTTCTTAAACATTGTTAATAAAATATTAAATTGCGTATTAAAATTTTCAGAATGACATTCTCATGTCTTGCATTTATTTATAGGGGAAATAAAAGAAAACTTTCTGAACATGCAGTGATTTAACCCTGCTATATTAATATAGAATATGTTGAATGGAAGACAAACACATTTATGTTTATACAGTTCATATTTCCATTATCTATATATCTTTACATAATTTAGAAACATGAATCACAGTAATTTTCCAGGCAATAAAAATAACAGTTCTGAACCTCTTTTATGTTTATTGTATCTGCTTGCAATGTTACCTTGATTTTTCATGCTGAAATACCTTCTGATGAGGGGCTGGGGTTTTTTTCATGTTTTACTCTACTTGTCTTCTCTTTGCTTTTACGTAAATGTGCAGCCTGAAAGCACAGTTCTAAAATCTCACTCTTTCAGCTTTGGTCAAGTTAACACACTGCGATTAAATATGACCTGTTACAAAGAATTTCTTAATTGTCTATTAAAATATTGAATAACTGTTTATCAACACAATGCATCTCCATGTGTCCACTACATAACAGACATTAGAAAAATGAGTTTAAGTCTGCTGCTAGGGAAATGGAACATCAAATATGGGGAAAAAAATTAAAAAAAATTGCAAGGAAGAATGGTTTTTAAAACCATGAAGAGTTAAACAGGAACATGATGTGCAAGTGTTTGACTTCCAATTCTGGTCTGTAAATAGCATCTTTACAATCAAATGGATATATTGCCACATAGTCATTCGCTTTCAAACTGGTGCTGCTCTACTGACTGACAGAATCCCAACTTAATGTTATTGGTCTTGTTTTTCACCATTATAAAGTGTCTCTTCCTTTAATAATTTTTAATATGAGAAAATTGAGCTTTGAGTTACAGTGAATTTGTAGAAATCACTCTTTGTATACATTATTTTATCCTTATTTGACAGACTTATAAATGGAAGTTATGTATCTACTGTCTGATTTTCCTCTGTGCACTGGTTATTCTATAGTTTATTTTAAATATCATTCTAAAGGACTAATTTCAAGATTCTTTTTTAATACACTTATATTGCAGGTAGCTGAATGGAAATAAAATTACTAGCAAAAAAGTGAAGATACTCATACAAATGGGATTTTGATCTGAATGAGGAATGCAGAACCAAGCCAGTTGATTTGCTTTCGGGTTACATTTGTAGGTGTTATTGAAGAACTTCTGAAATAACTGTGGTTCTTCTAATCTGCTTCTTTGTTTTCATTTTATATTGTTCCTCATTTTTTTTTCTTTTTCTTAGGAAAGAATATGTTTTGATATTGCCATCTCTGGGATATTTTTTTCCTTTCTTTCTCTCTCTTTTTAAATGTGAGAGAACATGTTGTATGTCCATTTCTCGTGGTTTATTTTTCCTTAGAGAATTCCCAAGACTATGCACTGACAGATCTTGGTATCCAAGGGGGAGTCTACTCACAGGATTAAAGGCGAGAACCTCAATTAGACTATCTCTGATTTCTTCAGATGTTTTTTCTAATCTTTTAATATGGGATTAAAGTCAGCTAGAACCTAGCTTGCTTTTTTCTTAGCCGAGATCTTTGTTGCAATGCAAACTAGATATATTTTTTGTTTCTCTAATAAAAAAAAAGGGTAAAAAGAAAAGAAGAAAAAAAAGCTTATCTCTTTTTCATTAATTTGGAGTCATTCTAGTCCAGATGAGGATAATGAACTTTTGTCAGCTCTTATGTGATACTGCGTACAAAATAGCTTGATAAGCAATGTGAAGCATACACACGCTTCTCAATGATCTGCAGGAAAACTCCCTCAGAGACTGATTAGCCCATGCTTGTCACAAGTAGGGGAGATAATTATGGGGGCTTAACAGTCTATATGGTAGATCTTTTGAGAGGAGAAAGGTAGATCTAAGACTGTCTCGTGGATCAACCATAATTTTTAATATTGCAGATAACGTGTGTGGTTTTTTTAGTATATCCCTGGAGCCTGGGTAGTGACTCTTCCCATAGAGTGACATCATATTACTTTTTGAGAAGATAAAAATTGTTCAAATTAGATTATCCCTAATTAGTATAATCTTATGAACCATTCTGAAAAGTTTATTGCACCCATGCTGGCAGTCTCTGATTCCATATTGAGAGCTTCTTATTACTGTGTCTGTGCTAATCCTTAACCATGAAAATGAATGCACGGTACATAAAAGTAATGTTGTATTTCTTCATTTAATAAACTCCACATTGTACTCTCATTCTAAAGCTAATAGCTATTTTATAGATCTCTGTATATCAGATAACAAAATATTTCAACTTTTTTTTTAAGTAAAGAATGTGTCATTCCAGCAGTAATTTAAATGTATTAGACTAACGTGTTTGCTAAGCAATATTAGGGCAGGGGAGCTTTAACAAATGCCAAAGAAAAAAATTGTTCTTTACCCTTATTTATGAACACAGATATCTTGTGAACACTTAGGCCTGCATATATATATATATTAAGCAGAACAGTGTGTAACGTAGCCACATTCCCGCTGTCTCGTCTGCTGTCATTGACTACAGTGGTGTTTGCTCAATTCTCCAAAAGTAAAGATACAATTTTCCCTTCAGACAAGTGTGCATATCCTGCAGAAGTGGCTTTTCTTGTTAAAAGAGCATAGAGGTTTGAGAGTTTTGAACGACCCCCTTCACAAAACCTTTTTGCCATTTGACACTAGCTGCCCAACCCGGTAATTCTGCATGCCTTCCAGTACAGCTTTCATCAAGGTGATATCCTACACCATTTTACGACCCAGTATTTCTTTTTTATCTTCTTCCCAGGTTTTCCTCACCCTTGCCCACCACAGTTTTCTGTATGAGTTGGTAGGTTTGCCAGCCCGCTCGCTTGGGCTGTGTTGCTGCGGCTGCTGCGCTATTAGGTGGCCGGAGTAAAGCAGCCACCTGCATGTTCGCAGCGTGCAAAATCAGGACTCGTAGGATGCGCGTCTCTCACTGGAGGCACTGTCCTCTTGCAGCAGGTTAGGCTGGATGGCACAGCAGGCATAGGCTTTGCTCTGCACCCCTCCAGTCGAGGAAAGTGCTCCACTGCGTGCAGCCCCGCTGTAAAAATCACACAGCAAATTGGATGAGTAAGAGTAATTTTCTTCCTCCACTTCGCTTTCTGAAGGGTATTCAGGGCCTATGGTTATCGACAACAAAGCTGAAGTCTCATAGGATATGTGGGCTTCTACAAACAGCCCACCAGCAACATTATGAGGAGATCCGAAGCAGCAGTAATTTGAAGTAACTGTTAAATTTAGTGAAGATTTGCTGACTTACACTATCCAGAGGTTTGTCCCGCTGTCTTGCATGTGCTTTTCTGTTTCTAGTTAAGATGACACCACTCCTAAATTTACAAATTTTCTTTGACGTCTTCTTAGCAGACAGGGCTAAAATGATACTTCGTCTTCCTCCCTCAGCAGAGGACTTAAAGGTTAAAGGCTCATTTATTTGTGTAGTGGTATTGCTCTTGCTGTGTCTGTCCCTGAAGTTTCTTTACCACAGGAGGGCAACAGGACTGTAAAGAGTGCTTTAAAAGAGCAGAAAGATTCTCACGTATGATTATTTCTGGGTCTAATCTTGTAACAGAGTAAGGCCAGCATAATGCACTGGGTAGTAACCCGTGGATCAGTCAGATTTACCGAGACACATTTCATTGATTTCTGACTATGAGTTGCAATTGATCCTGCTACTCTTAGCTGTCCTCGCAGAGCTAGCCAGTGCCACTAATCCTCTTAAGCAGCAGTCAAGAGATGCAGATAAAAGCTGGTGATTCACCTTGGCTCGAATAACAGTGCTCTTAAAAAGAAAATAGAGGATTCATGCCTTGGATATAAAAATGTATAATCTGCATGCTGACTGCATGTTGTGTCACAGCGGAGCGTATTTCAAGGCTATTAATTAAGACAATAAAAGATTGAGAGCTCAGAAAGAAACTGCTACTAACAAAAGCAATAATTCTTCTATCTTTACATATGAAAATGGCTATAAAACCAAATATAAATGATTTTGTAGCAAATTATTGTACTTAGATGAACCTGGGAGCATAGGAGGCAGCTGTTCTTGCAGGTCTAGCATTTTCATTTCAGGACAAAAGAAAGCGGTTTGCAGAGAACCACAGAATATCTAAGTGCAACATTTTGGCATCAGTCACAGTATATGAAGTAGGATACTGTGTTAGGAGGAAATACTACAGACAAGACAGTACCAGAATGAAAACACCACATGATAGAATGAAGACAACCTAGACAAATGTGGGAAAAAACAGATTAAACCTACAAATTTTCCCTAATAGTATTCACAACTTTTTCATTGTATGTGCTATGAGGAAACATAAGCAATAATGTGCTTTACTGAGAAGCTGAAAGAAAGTGAAAGCCAGATGAAGTTCTCCTGTGAGCGTGTTCACATGAGGGCTTTATTGGAAGTGTTCACCAGATTATCAGCAATTCTCTTTCACCTCCTGAAAAAAGTTTTCGGCATCTCATAAAAAAGTAAAAACAATACCATGAAAATTTGATGCTCAAAACACACACTACGAAAGGCAAATAGTGATGTGTTACAAGCACAGTTAAAGCAGGGTTATTTGTCCAATCTGTATGATGAAATATGTTTGTGTAGTCAAACAACATCAAACAGCAACCAAGCTCCATGCGTGGGATTATTGATTAATAAACGGGACTTAACTCATCAAATAAATTATTTGCTGGGAATAGTTCACCCCATTCTAGTCAAGAAGTCATACTGTGATTATTTTACATCTCTTCGTAGCTCTAATCAAAAGCGTGTTCCCTTTTTTCTGCAGTCCTAGGAGGGAATACAGATCTTTTTTCCTCCTTGTCTCTCTTTTGTTCCCTTGGCAACGGCAGAGGGCAGCCCTGGCACATTCCCACCATGCAGGGTTCTTTGCCCAGTCTTGACTCCAAAGCCTTGTGTGTTTCAGAAAGGAAAAGTCATGTTCGGTGCATCACACTCAGTCTGTGCTCCAGTATCTGTGCTGCCAGGATGGACATACGGGCCCACATTTCTACAAATTAACTTCAGGAACTTAGCGAGGTGGTGGATTTTATCCAGCCTAGGCTCCCTGATGGTCACTGAGGAGAAACAGACACCTCCAAACAGCAGCTGACATCTTAAGTCAGACCCAGTCTGCAGGTGGCAGTTCCCAACTCCAACTCCTCACTAATCTTCCTGAATTCAGGTGGTGATTTTTCCCAGAGGTTCTCTGTGTTAATGGCCGAAATACCTCCTTATCCCATTAAGAGACAAAGTTGCACCATTTTCTGCCTGTGCAGTGTTAGTTTTGGCAATAAAAAAGGGTTTTTTTCCAATTTACCAAGCTGAGCAAACAGATCTAGAAGGAAAGGGTAGAAGTCTTTTAGTTACAATATCTGAGAAACTAGACCTTACTACTTAGAACTGCCCACAAACAGCATGTTCTTTAGTTCTTGGTTTAGCAATTCCATGCTCAAATTTTCATCATCCCTGAGCATTCATGGATCCAAATGAACCTCTAAGGAACTGCCAGCGCTCACTGCCTCCAGGAACTGTGTACTCTTCCAAGTTGAATATGATTTTTTCAAATTAAAGAAAAACAACTTCTGAACATTTGGACCTTTCTATTTCTTCCAGGCTTCTTTCCTCATTATGATCAGTGTCTGCAAGACAATATGAGGAAGGAAGGAATTAACTTAAAAATCAGAGGAGAAACAGTCCAATGTTTTTGTTCTTCTGGTTTTGTAATTTCACTGTGAACAGGATAACTCCACTGAACTCTCTGAATTAACGTTTTTGTAAGTCATTGGTTTCTGACCGCTATTCCTTGGGAGATATTTCTGTAAGTCCTTATTGGCTCATAAATCAGAATTTTAATTTGCAACTGCTTTTCTTTCAGAGTTTTTGTTGTAGCCACCACAAATGGAATTGATATACATGGTCATGTGAATGAGATGTCAGTATTTTGTTATTGTAACCCATTTCAAAAATTCAGGATTTTTTACTTGCACTTCTGTGGTTTGAAATTTTAATGCTAAAGTTCTATAGCTGCAATGTACTATTTGAGCAATCATACTAGCCTAAAAGTGTACACTTGGACTTAGATTTGGGCAGATAAGGAAAAATGTTTGCTTGGTGCTATTTTTTCCTCTGGAAAAACAAAGATGTTGTGGCAAGTTTGCCCAAAATAATGCAAAATCACAGAAAAATATGACTGTAGTGAAAATTTGTGAGCAAATTACGGAAGAAAAAAAGGGAACAGTTTAGATACTACTGTCAAATCTCTTCAGCTATGTCTGTGCTGTTAAGGAAAAGACACGTGTAGCTGCGCACCAAGGCCAAATGACATGCACTAATTTGCACTTCCTCTGCATACAGATAGTCCCCTTTCGAGCAGATTTGGCTTTGAGATATACCTAACGGAAGGAAGCTAACAAGGAAGATTTGTGAATGATCAGGGATGCGGTGCTCGGATTTGCTCCTTAGACCTACCCTAGTACTGCATCCTAAGTAACCTAAGTTTTAGTATCCCCGCTCCCTGAGGACATGGCTTGAAGACACGCTGGCCCCTATCCTGAAGATCTACTGGCTTTTCTGACCATGGAAATGAAAGTACAGGAAAGGGCTACCATGTGCCTAAGGTTTGACCCAGAAAGTGGGAGACTTCTGGCATGAATGAATAGGTTGCCCAGAGAGGTGGTAGATGCGCCATCCCTGGAAACATTCAGGGTCAGGTTGGACGGGGCTCTGAGCAACCTGATCTGATTAAAGATGTCCCTGCTCATTGCAGGGGAGGTTGGACTAGATGATCTTTAAAGGTTCCTTCCAGCCCAAACTATTCTAAGATTCTATGAATATATGGTATTCAGAGGCATTCCTGGGTGTACCTGTGTAGACATAGTGAAATCAGTCTGATTTCCTTTGCTGAAGTAGTCATATGTGCTTGTTTGTGTTTTTTAAAAAAACTAGAATTTAGTGCCTTAGTAGGATATAATTTACATATTGCCTGAGTTTAAAATAGTCCTATTTAGTCACCAATAAAATGTCTCATAAACACGACAAGGTAGCAGTGGGATGCAACTGAAATCTACCCTTTGACAGACAGATCCTGCAGTTAAAATGATCAAGCTAAGTATGACTTAAATAAAGACGTGCCCACCCCACATTTTGGAAGCACCAACATGATCTTTTAACACGTGGTGTTCTATTGACTCCTGCAAGTTAAACAGAAGTAAAGCTACAAAGAGTTTAACATCAGGCCAAAGAAACATCTTTTTAAGTAAGGTTTTTTTTCCCCACAGGTGGGAAAGCATAGCACGAGCTCAGAAAGGCTAATTAAGAGCTTTACCTAGAGAAAACCACCACGTTAATTCTTGGATTCCTCTATGGGCAGCACTGGAGGTAAACAGCAAATGGGCTCAATAGTCTGTTAAATAGGACTGGCTGTCACACAAGAATTTCTTGTGCTTCATCATTTGTTTTCCCTTCTCATGAAATGAAAAGTAGACCTTTAGAGCATTCTGAGGAAAAAACTGAGTGAGAAGGATGCTCTCTACAAAGCAGCCGGCATTGCAATTGTGAGAATTGCAGAAAACCTGTAGAAATAGCTTCAAAACTTCATTTTGCCTTTTCTAGAGCAGAGATTTCCAAATTTTAAGCAAATCTTTTCACCACTGATGTACAACATCAGGCTTGCTCATTAAGTAGAGAAGGATGAACAAGTCCAACAGAAAACCTTGAGATATTTCCTCTGAAACTGGGTGATTTCAGTGACTGACATTTTCTGATTGACAAAACATATTATGAAAGTAACTCAAAGAAAATGGTTCTGCTATTCAATTAAAATCAGTTTTGCATCATTAAAGATGCTCACCTGTTCCATCCTGAGCTCACAGAGCACTGCTGGCTTTTTAGGATCTGATGATGTCACTGGAAAATCCCTCTGAGCAGTTTGTTTCATCATTCAACTTCCTTTGAGCCAACAAAACATTACAGGTGAAATTCATTTCAGTTATTATTGATGTGTAGCAACTAGATATTGAACTCTTAGGTAGTCTGATTTTAGGTACCTGTTTGTCACAGACCACAAAAGAAGCATTTGATTTTTTTTTTCTTTTAAGATATTTTTAACAAGCTTTTGAACATTAGTAACAGCTGCTACTAATAAGCCTCCCTACTTAGAACTGTCGGGTCTCTGCAGTAATATGATCCTACAGTGATTTCTAGGCACAAGGAGGAAATGGTGGAAGCCTTTTTTTTTTTTTAGGTAATACTGCTTTGCTTTTTTTTTTTTAATAATGACATGAATCTTACTGTATAGGCAGGATTTAGTTCTTTTTTTGCTAGTATTTTAATTTTAAATATTCATTAGAAAAAATATTTTTTAAACATCACTTTTTAGAAAAAGACTCTGCAGTATTTACCATGGATTAGCTGAAATTAAGCAGAATCTTATACAAAAATAATTTTAAAATCTGCAAAAATCTTTTCCATGGTATTCTGTTGAATTCCATAGTAGAGCTATTGAACTACATCTACCAAACACCTAGCATCAGAACAAAGAGACAAACAAAGCATTTCAAAAAGCTCCTATTTTGTTAAATTTTATAGTGTTGCTTCATAATGGACAAAGCAACAATTCTTTCTTTATTGTCACAGAAATGGGTAAATTTTTCTTTTTCCTGTTGATCTTAAAAATGTCCATTTTAGCTCATGTTCTGGCACTTAGAGATCAGCTATTTACAACAGCTGCTTACAGAGCTAGCACTTGTGGATGTATGGGCATAATATCTGCACATTTCATTTTGAAAACCATCTTTTGTGTTGACCAACCAAAATTCAGTATGATGTCCTTATTCCAGAAGGGAAGATAAACGGATGATGGAATCAGTTTTCTTCAATGTATTTCTCTAAGCATATAAAAAGTCCTGTTTTGCAGAGCACAGAAAAAATCAAGCAGAGACTGTTTCCTTACTTGCCACTCTAAATCTCTTTCAGCCATCACTTTAGTAGCCACCCACTTCATGATTGTCTCCCACATTCATAGCCAAAGACAGAGTGGGCTTCCTTCAAGCTTTGCATTTGCCTTTGGGCTGCAACATGAACTCAGCTGCCTCTTATAGCAAGCTACTTGAAATAAAACTGTTTCAACTAGTTTCATCTTGCAGTGTTATTATTATTATAATAATCCTCATTTGTAAAGGGAGTTTGTATTATGAGATTGCCTGTGAGCTACCACAGAATGCCTTGTATAAATATAACTTGTGCAAAAGAGCTCACATTCAAAGTGCAAAATGAGAGACAACAGGTGGAAGAAGCCATCAGCTGGAAGGGAGCACTAGGGAACAATGAAGCAATTATGAACAGTTGACGAAGCAGCAGTCAGAGAACACCAGCTGCTTAACTATTGTGGGAGCTCTAATTACAATTCTTCTTAGGCAAGTGAATTGCTCTTGGAATGCTTTGCCCAGAACCTTCCCTCAGGAAGGAGTATGTGATTTTGGGAAGAAGGAAACTGCAACAGAGAGCATGGCAAGGTCCCTGTCTTCCTTTCTTGACAAGGCAAAGCAAACCAAGTTCACATGTGTGCAATATGCTCCTCTTTACATATTCAGAGCAATACAGGATGCAGTGCAGTAGAGGTCCTTGAGTTGTTAACATATGGATCTCTAACATGATAAAATATGTTATTTCAGCATAGATATTGAGCTATTAAGATAGATCATGTCAAAAATCTTAGTGTTAATGGCTCTATGCTACACATTGATATGATCCATCTTAATGGCTTCTTTCCTTCACAGCTGCTACGATGTACTATGTCAAAGCATAATATTAAGCCTTTCATTTGAAGTGCTACATAATATCAAATCTTCTTTTGCAGTTATTCAAATGTATAATGTCAGCGCATAATATGGAGTTCGTAAGTGGATCTTTGACAAGATGGATCATGTCAATACATGGTAATGACTGTTACGACACCGAGCAGTGCTTACTAAGTATGAAAATGTTACTGTGTGTAAGCACAATAAATTAAATTCAAAAGGTTTGGATTGTGTTTTGTATTTAATAGAGAGGGAATGAATTGAAATCACATATGAACTAACCTGGAAGGATCTTCCATAATAACAGAACATCTTTCTCCTCTTTATGAACCTGTAGCCTTTCTGATTAGAAGTGTATCATTTCAAGCAAGGTCAAAAAGAGTGTGAGCAGCTTGTTCCTATGTGCACTGCGCCGGAAAGATAATGAAACCTTTCAATGTGTCATTGTTAAACTATTTTTTTTCCTGTCAAAGCTTGCCAGGGTTCTTTGAAATTAAAACCACAGTGTGCCAGGTTTGACGCTACTTCCATCAAGGGAGTCTTCTAAACTGCACAGAAAGAAATTGCATGGAAAACTTGCTTCAAATCACTTTTGCGCTTTGTACAACTGAGAAGGCTTTTTTAGACTACTGTCTTAATCCCACATCCACTACGAGTACAGAAACAGAATCACAGAATC
>VYXH01010090.1:85872-109306 GCA_013397275.1 Burhinus bistriatus | reverse complement strand
AAGGGGCTTATAAGAAAGATGTGTACAAACTTTTTAGTGGGGGCTGTTGTGATAGGACAAGGGGTAATGGTATTAAACTGGAAGAGGGTAGATTTAGACTAGGCAGAAGGAAGAAAGTTTTCTTCATAAGGGTAGTGAAGCATTGGAACAGGTTGCCCAGAGAGGTGGTAGATGCGCCATCCCTCGACACATTCAGGGTGAGGTTGGACAGGGCTCTGAGCAACCTGATCTAGTTGAAGATGTCCCTGCTCATTGCAGGGAATTTGGACTAGATGACCTTTAAAGATTCATTCCAACCCAAACTATTCTATGGTTCGAACATAATCTGGGGCATGGCAGATAGTCTGGCTTTCCCCCTGCTAGTCTAGCTTTGCTTATTAATTATTAATTATTAAATAGTTATTAAATATGGATAATACAACTCCCCCTGCACCTGAAGCAAATAACACGTGGTATCTTTGGAAAAACTAATTTCAAGTGAGCCAGATAGTCACTGTGCCTCCAATCTCTGTCTTGTAAAACAGACATAACAATCATTTTTACCCGGTAGAAGTACGGTAAGAGAAAATGTTATAAAGGGGGATACACCGATATCTCAGGACTCATGAAAATCTCTCAGCAAGATACAAGAACGAGTGCTGGAATGAATAGGGAAAGATGGAAGAAAGGTTGGAACTAGGAGTAGGGGAAAGATGGGTTGTGTAATAGTAGGAAGGAGTAGCTTTGCCCCTCACCGCCAGCTGTTTTAATAGTTCGGTATAATTTGCAGCTACATTAAGTGGTCATTAAGTTTTTTCTTCTCACCTCTTATTTTTTTTTTTTTTTAATGACTACAGTGTCATTAATGTATTTTTTTAATCATGCTCAGATGCTTTTAAATAAAAAATAGAACCAAATAATGCAATAAAAATGGTAAAATGTCTGTGAAATAATAACTAAGCTGTCTCAGAAGCCTGTTGCTTTTTGAGATCCTATGTGTTAGGATATCTGGCTAATGTCTATTCAGATAGGCAGATAATGACCAGAGGAACAGTGGCAAGACGGAGAACTGATCCAACTTGATCTATCTGAATCAGGCGCTCCTAAAACCAGCAAAAGGTGACTGAGGAAGCCATTATCCCTGTTGCAAAACCTGCTGAGGTGATTCACTGGAAGAAACTTTCTGGAATGCCAGGCAAACTGGGGAGGGGGAAGCTGTTGAATAAAGGCACATAGGATATATTGAGGAGTACTGAAGGGGTGGAATTGGGGACTGAACAAAAAAATTTTGGGGTTGTACAGATCTGTTATGGGATGTTTAAGGCAAAGACCAGAGGTGGAGAAGAGAAGGATCAAAGTGAAGTGAGGAGGAATGAGTATGGGGAAAAAGGAGAGGAGGAAGGGATAAAAGGGGGCAGTTGCATTTAAGTCGTCAGCTGGTTAGTACACTTGCCTGGCAAAGCCCTGTTGCCAGATCACCATGGCTTATCCTATCCTATTGAGCTCTTCTTTTTTTTCCTGTGAATGTCATTCTAGGATGTTGTATGTGTGTGATCTGCTAGCAGACTTCAGGCTGGACTATCCAGCAAGCAGGATGTGGGTCAGAGATGGATGGTAGAGGGTTCTGGGAGGTAGCTATTATAGAGACACTAGTGAAGGCTTTTATCTCTGGGCATTGACCCTTAGGAACAGGATGGACCTATCTGTGCTGTCTGTGTTTGTGTGGGTGTTCAATGCAGTACTGTCCCCTTCTATTCATCTATGTGTTTGTGGTGAGCCCTATTATCTACAATGTGTGTCTCTGTCCCTTTGGAGTTATTGCTCCACCTTGCTTCTTGGTGGGACTTAGGTGTTAGGGAGCAGCAGCTCTTATTGACCAGGCCAGGAGAGGAGGGAATCTGTGAGTCCCTCAGTATACCATATTTGGCTACCCTTAAGAAGTGAGCTTTTTGCTTCTTCAGTTGTTGGTTATCTGTGAGGGATCCTTTGCAGTGTTTGATGCTGCCTTCAAGGCAAGTTTTCTGTATCAGGATTGTACCCAACAGTGCAGAACAAAAAATGTTGGAGGCCTGGTATTCAAAAAATGGTTAATACCCTGAACTCTGGAATTTGATATGCCCTTTGGGTGATTATCACCTCTGGAAGTTAGGATACTTTCACTTTTGGATTTTGATGCCTGCAGAATCCTAACAACTTTCTCTCTATAAGTGTTACTGATTTAAGTGTATACTGTATTTTTAGCACAACGGCTAAGTATTCTGAGGTGGGTTTTTTTTAGTAGTCCTCTTATTGCTGTAAAAAGTACTTAATAGAAACAAATAAAAAGCGATAATGAGGGGGAGAGAGGTTGAGTGATTTTTAGGCAAGAGTATGTGGGAAACTAAAGCAGTTTTGCAATAATACAAACACTGGTTAAATGTGTAAACATGAGTAGGTAAGAAGTGTGTCTTAGGATTATTCCCATTCCTAGCCCTTATTTCCTGACTGTTTCCAGAAGTGCTGTTAATATAAAACTTGGTTTTTGATGAAAACTGCAGGAAAGTAAGTTTTCTGTTGCATATGCATGTCGTCTTTGCAATCCCAGTTCAGTTTCCCTTCACCATAAGGAGGTCAGCTTATGAACTCAGCCATCCAAAAGGACTAACCTGCTTTACAGCTGATTTATGAAGCACCACATATGTCAGGGGAAAGCAAATCTGCAAGATGTAATTGGATATGGGGTTTTTTTTTATGATTTTCATGGTTTTGTAGTTGGATTCTTCGGGGGCAACTCTGAAAATTGGTGTTCTCTGAACAGGAAATAGGAGTGATCATTTCTTATTACATTTATTTCGTAAATATTTCTGGAAATACAGAGAAATAGGAGAAATTCTTTGTGTGAGAAAAGCTTGCTTCCACACTACAGAATGTGATTACAAGTTGTGTAGTATGAATTTCAGAAGGCATTGTCGCTTATTTTGTTTTGTTTTTATTTTAACAAAACTTACCTGGTAGATTTACAGTCATGATTAGTTTTGTTAATAAACACAATGGCTGCAGTAGAGAGCTGCTATAATATAATTTTTATCTCAGAAGCCCAGACAGTTTGTTTTATACTAGCTTTATGCAAAACAGTATTCTTAGAAAGCTGGTTCTGAGTTCTTAGAATACTTAGTCATCTGCTCTTTCTCTAGCTTAAAATGTAATGCTCTCCTGCTCCTTTTTACTGTTTACTTTTCTCTTTGTTGACTGGGTGTTGGGTTATCATGCAGTAATGAAGAGAGTTTAACTCATTTGTCATCCCTAGATTCATTAAGTCACATTTTTGTTGTATACTGTGAGTAGATAGTATGCGTGGCACCAGGTTGCTTCCTCTGGTCTTAGACACTCCTTAATAAACAAAGTGATATAACTTTGCCAAGCGCTATTGCAAGACATATGAGTTTTACTAGCTCTAGTTAAGACATAAAACATTGTTCGTTGCGGATTTGACAGAGAGAGTAGATGTGATCTGTAAACATTGTAGAAGTATCTGACTGCTAAGATAGATAGCCTCTTCCTTGTACCTTACTGATTTAAGGCAACTCCTTCTAACAGCGATGGCATATTTTACAATAATTTGCCGCTCACAGCTCAAAGCAAAGATTTTCAAAGAAATTGTTTGGAACCACTTTTGATGGATGGTTGTGTTCTATATCGTATCTATGGGAGGTTCCTTCTGTAGTCTTGAAGCAATTTTAAGAGGTTTGTGAAAAGAAAAAAAAAAAAAGCAATAAAAATCTTGGTGTTGGTATCAAGTAGGTTGAAATTATCAGTGTTCCTACAGTTCTGTATGAGACGTAACTTTGTTGTTTGGGTACATTTTAACAGCATTAAGCATGGCCGTTTACCAAGGCTTATATTGCTTGCTGTCGTGATTCCAGCATGTTGAAGAAAAGGATGTATTACCTAGTGCTAGTAATGACTTTGAAAGACTCTGTGTGTGACGACGGGGGGGGCATTGTGTAGCCTACCACTTCTGCAGTTGTTAAAATATTTCTGTTGTGTGACAACTGGACCATTTGAAGTTGTTAGGTTAAGAAGTTCAATCACTTTCCTTAACTTACTTTATAAAGAATATGAAAATTTACTAGTAGTAAAAGATAGAAAATTCTTGGGCCTTAAAAAAATGAATATATAAGCCATAGGTTCAGCAATAAAGCAGTAGATGCAGCGGTTTTTATAGGCACCCAAAATGTAATTCTTATGTTAGGAAACGGATGATGGAAGACTAACTGTGGTGGTTCACTTACTCTGGAAGTGACTGCTGTCCGGCCAGCTGGCTGAAAAAAACAGGGCCCAAAAAGACAATGAGGAAAAAAGAAAATTTAAGTCAAGCTGACACCTGTTGCTGTATTTAGAAAAAAAATATTAACAAAAATGAACCGTTAACAAAAATGAACTTGACTTTTGACCAGGTTCTTACACAGCTGTATTAATTGTTGGCACTGACAGCAATGGACAATTCTAGTTGTTCCTTTTGTCTTCCTAAAGGATGCAGTCATCAGAGCATGCTTTTACCTGAGACTGCAATTTAGCCTTCCTGTAGTTCATGCAATTACACTGTACTTTGTGAACTCCACTTCATGAGCATGTAGTTCATGAGTTTCAGCCTCGCCCTAGGTTTTTCCCTCTGGAATGTCTCATTTTCTAGCAGGTATGTAAGCCCAAAGTTTGATCTCATTTCTGACTAGTACTGGCTACCCTTTTTGTAGCATTTGCCAGGTGTAAAGCACTCCTTAGACTTCATTCTGTAAAAGTAAGGTGCTGCTGGTTTATCCGAAGACAGTATTAAGTTTTCAGTTCAGCCAGGTGAGGGGAATCCATGTCAGTTAAAGGAACATACTTCTGGGACTCTTCTCTTTTTGAAAAGTTTAAAATAGAAATTGTTTTTAGGAAAATTAGAAAAATATTAGGAGACCCTCTTTTAGTTTTTACTTCGTGTATGCGTGCTGTTTTGACAAGTGCATAGATGTTTTATGTTTTGATGGATCTTCTGTTCAGCAAAGAACAGTAAAGGTCATGTAGTATTCAAGTCTATACTGGTTTCAATAATGTCAAAGGACAAGCTTTTAGAAGGGTTGAAATAGCGACTGTGCAGTTTTACCTAAATTATTTTTCCTAAAAAGAATGGCAGATTGATAGAAGGGAAATCATATGGGAGCATAAATCCAGCCCTTGGGTTTGTAATAATTGCATCTACCTAAACTATCTTGAATGTGGTATGCTTTAAATGAAGAGACTGTTATTAAAATATCAAAAAAGCTATTTCATTAATAATCAAATTTATTGTTAATAACAACAGAACTGTGCTCTTTTTATGGTTGCTTATTAATAAATATTAAGCACGCTACACAAACTTGCACTTGATTATTTGCTTTAACCCATTATTTACTATAAGGCTGTTACGTGTCTAATAGTAACATTTCTTATCAAATAAACCTAAATATTGTTTTGGATGGATGCTTTGAGTAGATAGTTTTTGAAGGAGAAAACAGACCAGAGATCACTAAATCTGCAGTCTATGAGAGAATGTGGGTGACTATCTGTTTTAATTCTGGTTGGTTTTTGGTTTGGTGTTTGTTTTTGTTTGGTTTTGGGTTTTTTTTTGATCGTGGACTTTTTAGAGGAAAGAGTTTTACTTCCCAGTCTGATCCACAAATTGTCTCTCAATACCATAATCTCTTGCAAGAGCTCTGGAAGGGTCTTTTCTGGATCCAGTTCAAAGACCACCATTAGTTCCATTGTGCGTATTGTTATGCTGCATGTGTGTTTGTTCTTACCTTCTCCTTATGGCATCCCAGTTTTTCTGAGCTGCAGTTGTGGGCCAT
The DNA here is from genome assembly GCA_013397275.1 of Burhinus bistriatus. NCBI lineage: Eukaryota > Metazoa > Chordata > Aves > Charadriiformes > Burhinidae > Burhinus > Burhinus bistriatus. The sequence goes on along the minus strand of VYXH01010090.1, from coordinate 103,478 downwards.
TAGTGGATTTAGGGTAAACAAGGCAATAAACAAAATATTCTCCCCCTTAGCTTGAAAATGAGTTGAGAAACCAACTAACTGAATTTGCTTGAAGTAAATTAATTATAGTAGTTCTTAATGAAACTACTTTTTTGTAATACTTTTACATGTTCTACATGTTCTCTGGTGGTTCCAGAATGGTAGATGTTTAAGACTCAGGTGTTCTATTTGGTCATCCTTTTCCAGCTACTAGGTAATCTTAATTTTTGGTTGTTGGAATTGCAGCCAACAAAATTAAAATAATGTAGGTGCATCAGAAGCACAATGTGTGTTGTTGCTTCAAAGGGAGACACTGTTTTTATTCACAATGTTGTGTCACCTGTGACTTAAAGGCTGGAAGTTTTCCAAAACTAAGTTTTCTCCCATTAATGCCTCATTTTTAGATGGAGAAAGGAATTCTGCCATCATATACTACAGGTAAACAGGGAAACTCAAATTATGCTTGTGTGTTCATGAGCAAACATGTTTGAAAATAATAGGTTATTTTTTAATGTGCTATCAGTTTTTATTTGGATTTTTTTGGAAGTCCCCAGCATTGCAATACCAGCATTGCCTTAAGGCTCTGTCAGATCTTCCAAAATGTTCCATAGTTGTAAAACAGGAAAAAAAAAAAAAAGTAGTCTGTTTCTAAAGTGTGAAGTGTGATGTTTTATCAGATGGAAGAAAATTTAGGAGTCCATAGGTAGTAAACATGGGATGTAAAATTTGTGTATCCTCTGAGTTACGTATGTTGCTTGCATTATGAGATTATTGAATATCTTAATGCAACTGAGTTATGGATGCAGTAGTGAGTATGAAGGTAGTATAGAGAGACAAGCCTGTTAGTGTAACTGTGGGGGGGAGTGTGATTGATGGTTTTACTTATCTGTCTTAGTGACTTAATATTATGTTTGCAGAGATAGTTGCAAAATACCACGAATTAGGCAATTTGTTTCCCATTGACGTTACCTGTGGGTATGTTGCATATATTGCATTTTATTGTCTACATTATACATTTAATGTCTTCAACATATTTTCTTTATTGAATAGTTAGCAAAGACAATCAGTAATAGAACAAGAACACTACAGACCTTTTAAAAATAAATTTTGTGGGTGTATTGTAGCTTGTTCAGTTGTACTCTGAAAATACTTAAAATTCTGATGAATGAGTGACTCTGATTTTCCTGCCACAGTGATTCTTTGTGTAATATTCCCCATGTTTTTAGAATAGTCATATTGTTATCATATTGTATTTTTTACTTAGCAAAATAGAAGTCTGTTTGACTCAGTTGGAATTTCAGAGTCAAAATTTACTGGCACAAAAATCTAAATTTTATTTTGCTAGCATATACTTCATTTTACTTTTGTAAGCCCCAGAATTTTAAAAGTATATTTTAATTTGATCAAAACAAAGCCATTTGTTTTTCAACAAAGCCATTGTCTTTTTCATTAGGAAAAAAAAAAAAAAAATTATCCACAGCCCGTAGGGCACCCTAGAAACTACTGGCTTGATTGTTTTGTGCTATGTAAATAGTACATTTCTATGGCATACCACAGATTCTTTGTGACTTTTCTCTCTAATGGGGAAATTAAGCAGGGAATTTCTAAGGAATTGCAAAAAATAGTTTTCAGAATAGCTACAGATAATCTCAGATTTTTAAGGAATTCATTTTAAAGAAGTTTGTTCATAACAGTAATAGATGTCTCAGTCTGCAGGACTGTTTAGCAATGTATAATGACTGTTAAGAGCTCCTTGTACAGTAAATCTTAGGGGGTTTGTTTCTGCTTTTCACTGTTTATTTTTTCCCTATGGAAACTCCAGGATAATGTATCTTTTGCAACTGGCAAGAGCAATTTGTTTCTAACTTCCAGGGCTAAAAATGGAAATCACTACTGAATCTTATTCCTATTTAATATTTGGCATACAGCTATTTTTAAGAGTTTCAAAAATGCTTGTGAATCTTTTCAGTACTATAATTTTTTTTTTTTAATCATTTATTCAGTTTTGTTTATAGTTCTCTTAAGTCATTCTGCTGTGGTACAAGAATTCCACAACTTAATTACATTCCTCGGGAAATGAGAATCTTATACTTGCAATGAGGTCGAATACAAAAGAACTAAATCATGACTTTCATCAACTTCTTCTTTTACCTTGCACAAATCCTACAATTCCAAAGCCTAAAGTATGTTTGTTGTACAACTATATTTGAGCATGTAGGAATAGGGTTTGGTTGGGTTTTTTTAACTAGCGCTGGCAGTGAGGCTGTTTGGTTTAAGTTCAGACGAAGTTTGCAGGGAGCCAGTTGCACTAGTTGGAAAGAGTTGAAGGAAAAAGTCAGGATTTTTAGGTGTGCAAGTCATACCCCAACTGTAAAACATAAAATACTGCATATATATTTTAATGAATTATACACCTAGATTTTATGTGCTTCTTACAGATTTCTAAAGTGGTTATATGTTGTCAAATTAAATACTACACTTTTGGTGCAGTATAACCTACTGTCTGTGTTTTCTCTCAACTAATTGTTTACTCCAGTAATTATTTCAAAATCCAAATTTGTAAACTGTTAATAGCTTACAGTGACTGCTCACTTTCTTTTGTTTCTTTAGTTTAACCAATCTAATGTAAAACTTCTGCCTTCAGCAATTTCATTCCCCTGCCCTTCAGTCTTCATGTTAGAAATTCAGGTATAACCTTTTCTGAAAGGATTTTGAAACAGCTGAGCTTGTAGGATTGTAATGTTAGAACTACTAAGAGGGAATTCAGAAGGGAGTTGGGCTGTTACTCAAGTCTCATGCATTTAAAATTTTTGCATCGGGGAAATTATTACAGAGCTTCTTGTTAATGGAGTATGGCTTTTGACTCTGAGTGTAGAAAAAATTGTCTGTATTAAAGACACTGCCGTGATAGGGATATGAGTCGGGGTTGAGCACTGTACTTGAACCAGAAGATGCAAAGCCAATAGTAAACGTGGGCTTATTTATTCTTCTGCTGCTTTAGTTTTATTTCTAAGATGGATCACATGGTACAAAGTGCGGAGAATATTGATGACTTCTGTAATAACGTGGTCACCTACTGTCTCTTTCTTTAGATGATGATTCGTTCCTGTATGTGAGTCATGATTTTTTTTTTTGCATATAATTTTGATATAAATTTGAACTCTCTCTGTTCCTGCCAGACACTTCTGAGGTAGGTGACTCTAAGAAACAAAGCCTTGTGTGATCTGGGAGATGCGGGTTGTGCAACAGTCTGCCTTGCTCGCATTGCCAAGTTTCCATTTATGAAGGTGCTAATTGGGTAAAGGTGATGTTAGGGATAATGTATTCTTTTTCTACATAATTAAAATTTTTTCATGTTTAATTCTCTTTTGATACTATGTATATAATGAAGTAGTTCTTCAGGGGAGAGGCGTTTAGAGTCAGGAGACCTGAAGCCATCTGGCCAGACTCAGGCTTTGTTTTCACAATTAAAAGAGAAAAATAGTAGCGGGAGTGGCATGGGTTTGGATTTTTTTAACCATGGTAACTGTGCGTGGGCAGTGCTGGCAAAATAGGGAGGGCGAGGTATTTCTGTTTTGCTGAGGTAAACTTGCTGAGGCAAGACCTGTATCTCTGAGACTGACCTTGTATTTAGTTTCCCTAGAGGTAAAAATTTTTTTACCTTACTTGGCACTGTCGAACAAACCTGAAAACTTGCAGCTGTAAATCCAGCTTGGACCAACTTGTTAAAATTCAAGTGTTTTTAACTTTGCCTGTTTCTTTGTTTGTACCTATGAGCTGTTATTCTGCAGTGTGATGCAAAAATGCATGGCTGTTGTCTAGTAATTTTCAATATATTTTTCCTTTCTTCTATATCTGTTTTTAATTAACATGCGTATGTGTGGGATTTCTAATTATGCTGGATATAGCATCAGAACCTGTGAAGCAGGCTAACATAAGATTTTGAAAGACTTAAATGATGGAGAGGCCCGCTTTGAGTTTGATCAGAGGTGAATGAATTTGGAAAGTTCATAAAGGTACTGGATGCCTCTTTACAGTTCTACTTAGCTAAAATGTGTGTGTTTTGAGTTAACTGGATGCAGCTGAATACTGAATCTTCTCCAAGGAAATACATTTTATTTCTTTTCCCCCTACAAAAAAGGATGTTTGTTCTGTATTATGTATGCACAACTGCTAAGATACATTAGAAATTAAGTAAAGATTGATATATTCAAATACTCATATTGTTGACTGTCGCAGGAAAAACTGCTCAGATCATGTAGTTTTAAATCACAAAAAGCAATTCATTGATTTATTAATGTGATGTAATTAAGCAGCAATCAGGGAACTGTATGCTCAGGATCAATGCCAGCAATACAACAGATAAATCAGAGTGTCAGATAATTACAAATGTTAATAAAAGCCTGCAAATATCTAAACACTTCCCATAACTAACCATGAAAAGTTCTAATCCCCTTCTTCCCCCACACAGTTATTGACCCACAAGCTCCATGGGCAGTGTGGGTTACAAGCAGTGCCTGCTGTTTCAGGACTGTGAGGTCACCCAGTTGCACACAGCTCTTCCTAGAGATGTGGATGTCCCAGCTTTATACCAGGGCCACTCACTCCAGTCCTCTAATCTGCAGGCAAGAGGTAGAGTTCCCCCTGCCAAGTCACATAGCCCACCCGAGCCGTGGATCCTCCCTACCTGCTGCACCCAGAAGTGCCACTGTGCTGGTTGGAGTGTGGCTGTCCCTGTCACCCGATGGGGAGGCTGCTCCTCAAGGCAAGGAGGAGGTCGTGATGCCAGTAGGGTGATTTCTCCATTGTCCAGTCAGGCTTTGGTGATTACTCTGTTGCCATTATGAGGTTCCTCTCCTCCATTATAAACCAAGCATGAATGTTTGTCTTTCCTTTCAAGCTAACTCTTCCTGTGTTTCAAAAGTCTCTTTGTAATTCCCCTGTACAACATGATATAGTTGGTCTTGCTTTAAGTTGGAGGTTGGACCAGGTGACTCCAGAGGTCCTTTCCAATCTGAATTAATCACTGATTTCATGCAACACACAGATGTGGTAGATACAAAATCCTGTCTTAGTTTAATATTATGCCACATTTTTGAGCGGGTTTGAAAAGGTTCTATTTCACCTAAACTCATAATTCTATAAAACACTTCATTGATATGGTCTTTACATGTGATACACTTTCTTTTTACATTTCTTAGGCAACACTGTGTGTTTTGTGAGTAAAAAGACAACTGATACCTGGTTTGGAGTTGTTTTTTCCAGATTGATGAAGTTGCATGCCAGGTAGACTCAGTTTTACTCTGTTAAAGCATTTTCTTCTGTCAATCTGCATTGAAGTCATTAGGTATAAAAATAAATATTATAGATACACGGTAAGCAACATTTTACCTAAAAATAGATTTGGCAACAATTGCATTTAAATTATTTCAGACATCAGTAGCTGGCCTTGCTGAAAACTGTTCCTAATGTTAATGCTTTGAATTTTTACCACCCCTTTTCTCTCGAAAAGCTTTACAAAAATTCATGAGCCTTCGTAGGGCTATTGTGAAGTTTATATTTTTGTCACTTGTTGCTGAAAAAATTGATTGGGGGATTGATCAACTATGCCCAAAACTACCAAGCAAGCAGTCATCTGTCAAACCAATTTATTCTATCTACGTCATGATTCCTTCAGGCAGAAGAGCATCATGTGACTAAATTATTGTAAGGTTTGAGCCAAAGGAGGACACAAATGGCAATATTTACACTTGAGCTCTCTTGTGTTTGCAGAATGGTGAATAGATATACTAAAGTGGTCACAGTGAAATATAGTCATTGAGTGTTAAATCTCGGACATTATGAAATCAATGCACCTTTCCTCCTTCATAGGAGCTCAGATTTCACCTGTTACATTCACTGTCAGCATTGTGCTTGAAAACCAGTGCCCCCTAAAGTATTAGATGCAAATTCCTCCTCTTCATAGGTGCAATTGCTGGATTAATTGAATAAAAAGTGTTTTGTTTTAGCATACACAATTTAAGGAGAATTTTGGACAAAGCACCTCAACTGCTCAACCAGAGGTTCAAGCAATGTAAATGCTTTTTTTGTCTCAACTGCAGTCCTATGCTGGAATCCCACAAAGCTGGGAATTTTAGCATATGACTTCATCTATTGTCAGATGTTTTGAACAGAAGTCCTGTCAGAATGATGTCTTATTTAACACTTTTTGTTGCCTACCCTTCTTTATCTGGTGGAAAAAATAATTCTAAATAGGATCTGCTAGCTTTGTGAAGAAAGGCAGGTGGGTCACATTTCCTTTTTTTGGTATAGTTCTAGTTTTCTGCTTGTAAATCCAGTATTGTGTAACTTAGTGACATTCTGAATGGAACACTGGGTGATGATGATATTTATTATTGGAAAGCATCATTCATGTAGAATGTAGTAAGGTCTGCTAGAGAACTGAGCCTGTGAACTTCTGCATGTTCCACATCTGCTACGTGTAGTTGTCTGCCTCTAGATTTAAGAACTTTTCAGAGAAGATATTATTTTGTTCTTTATGTAACATGTGTTATTCATATAAAGTTAACAATTCTTCTATATGTGAATGTAGCTTTTTTATACTGATGTGCACCTAAATATTATCTTATTAAATGAGCATATTGCTGGGATATGAAGAAGCTCTTTTTCCAGCCTATTTTTAGGAGACTGCATATATATTCTGTTCAAACTGAGAGGGATCATTAAGTTGATAGAGTGGCTGTAACCATTTTCCATTATAAGTCCTATTTCTTTTAATTTATCTGTCATCTTAAAATATCAAGCTGTCATTCATGCAAAACTTACTGTGTTAAAAGTCTTGAAGTATATCAATGCATATTAAATGTCTGTTTTGACCTTAAAATAATTTTGACATTGAATTAAAAAGTGTTGTATACCAGGTTTGCTGTACAGATGGCACAGTGAAATGGCAAAAATATGATTTGTGCAATGAAATGGCAAGCAGTAGCTTTGCTTTCTGTTGTTATACAGCTAAGGGACTGTGGTAAGTCAATGAACTTTAGTCAGTAATCATAATGTACTACTGTCAATTGCCAGTTTTAATAAAGCCATTGCCCTGAATTTTTGAAGGCTGAAACTTCATGTGAGCTTTTTATGTCCTGATGAAAGGAGAGCATGTAGCAGTAACTGTTGCTTAGCCTTGTAGTCTTTCTCAGCAGCCCATAGTGTGTGCCTAGGGAAGAGTACCGACTAGTCTAATGTGTGTTCTTTCCTCCCTCAGAACACACGGCCAACTTTCAAAATTTTGCAGCTGAGGGACTTCATGACGCAGAACTGTCACCTTTGTTTTTAAGTCCTCAGTGGGTATTTCTGTCAAAAACTTTGTGTAGTTCCTTTTTGAATCCCAGTAAACTCTTGTAAGGAGTTCCATGTTTTGTTTTGGCTTTTTTTCCCTTGTGTTACAGAGACAGTGGAATTATCATTTGCTACTGACTATATTGGTTCCAGTCCTGACTTTGACTCTTGTATCCCTTCCACCGGGTTATCTCCAGCTTGAAGAATCTTAAACAACGCAATCTTGCTTTTTATGGAAAGTGTTCCAAAGCTTTTATTATAATTTCTCACTCTTTGGCTTTTTTAGTTCTGGCCGTATTCTTTTGGTAAAAGGGCCACTAGAACCATGTGCAGTCTTCAAAACAGAATGTTCCATAGATAAACATGTTGGAATTGTTGTTTGCTATTTATTTTGTTCATGCTTCCTTCCTTGCTTGCTTTTCTGAATGTTTCAATTACTTTTACAATTGATACTGAGCACTGGGCTGCTCTTTCATAAACCTGTTATAACTCGAAATCTCGATCATCTGAAGTAACATACAGTTCAGAAAAAGGGAGGAAAAGGTGTCATCTAGCTTTGCTTACTGAATGCCTCTTCTTATGGTACAGAAAAGCATTAAGCATACTTCAAGCAGTGCAACTGTTCTAATAATATTTTGCATTTTTCTGGGAACTTTATATTCCACTATTATATCCTGCGTTGTTGGATGAAGGTTTTGTATTCACATGCCTTAAACCCCATTATTTGATATGTTAAATTAGATTCCACTCACCATTTACGTTATTTTTATGCTTTAGTCATCTTCCTGTGTAGCACTGGTTGCTCAGTATCACAATGTTGTTTGACAACACTTAAAATGGCCTTTGTCTTTACAGCCATGAGAAATGTAGTATTATCAACTGTAGTTGTAATGCTTAACTAGGTCATGATCTAGCAGGCCACTATTTGACTTAAAGAATGCAAACAGCATTATTGACTAACTAAGAATATAGATATATATATATATGTACAGCTGAACAGCTGCTCTCGAGTTCTCACTTTGATCAGGGTAGAATTACTTTACAGCTTGCAAAATAAACGTTAAAAAAACCCCAACTGTCCTGGAGAGGAATCAGTCCATACAGTGCTGGTATGAAATATAAAACTGACTGCTGTAATCTGCAGTCATGTATATATCAAAATGCAGATTTTGCTTTGACCAAGAGTGGAATGAAAGTTCTTTGACCTCTTGTCCTGACATGTGTGTCTCTGCATGGCAGGGCGATATCAGAGTTCCAGACCAAATTACAAAGTAAGTATGAAAAATAAATCCTGTGAGCCCTACACATCAGGCTTGAAGAGGATACATTAATCTTTACAATTCTTTGGCCTTTCCAAACTGCTTTAGTCATTTGGGTGGTTTTTTTTTTTTAGTTAATGCCCATGTCTAAAACTCCTGTTACATTAAAAAATACGTAATTCTTCTAACTCTTGAATTCAGAAAGGCAAAATTTTAAAATATTATTTTCATTGCTGGTAAGATGGATAATTCTAGGTGTTCTAGATTCCTAATTAGAATGTTTTTTTACCTCATCCATGTGCTGCAAAGAGGATAACCACCACCTTATCTAGATCATGCAAAGAGGATAATAATTTAGAACCCAGTCTAAAATCAGGAGTATTTTTCCCCTTGTTCACATGTTTTTGATTGAACTCTTAATCTGTGTAAGTTACCTGTCAATCTGTGTGATCCTTTTCATGTTCATCTTAGTAATTTGGTTAACTTTTTAGTGAGCTTTACAGTTCACTAAGCATTACAGTGGAGTTGGGGAACTTTATAGTTCACTAAACTTAGGACACTGAAAAATTATGTTTATGATTTATAATCAGTGTAAAGCTACTTGAACACCATTTTCACAATTCAGTGTAAGATTAGTCATGTTGCAAAGTCAATGTGGGAAACCCATGTGAAAGCAAAGGGTATAGTTCCTTGTTCGGGTGGATTTTCATGGAAATACTTAAGACCAGAAAGCTTCTAGAAACACCTAAAAAGTTTATATTAAAGTCTGGAAATAAATTTTGGAGGGATCTCACAAAACTTTTACCAGCTGCCTTTGTAGTTCAGTCTTATGCCTAGAAACTGTAGGCACTGGAGTTCGTTTATCAGTTGCAAGTTTTTAAAATCAGTCTATGACTGGCTTAAAATAGATGAAGGATTCATAGAAATCTTAAAAGGTAGTTTACAGTACTGCTTAATTTGTTTTAAGTGAACTTAAAGGCTTAAAGGAGACTTTTAGCCTGTCGGAATTGGGCTGTGAAAGATGCTGAAAAACAGTGAATGAAAGCTACTGAGTTGCTTGCTTTGTTGGCTGTCAAAGAAAAACTATATTTCTTATTTGTTACACCTTATAATGACTGGGAGAGAGGTTTTGTGTGTTTAGTTGTGCTTTTGGAAGATATTGTTGCTCAGTGGCCAAGTTTCAGTAAGCTGTACTGAAAGTTGTTACATGTTGGTACAAAACAGTAAGGACCAAAGAGCAGCTGGAAATGACATGAGTCTACCACATGCAAATAATTTGACAATCTGTATACAAAGAATGCAGAAACAATTTAAAAAATGTAGACTGCTCCTGCTGGCAATAAATTCCCTTGTCTGCAACTAGAAGCAGCTTGAGACAACTCAGCTTTTTTATCAGTTACTTTATGTTCATATAGCAAAAGAAAAGAAATTAAATATATATTACCAGAGACTTCAAGTAATTATTTGTGTTTAAGGAGATTTTTTTAATGCAATCCCTTACATATAATATTACATGTGTAACAATAACACTTAGAATATTATAGTCTAAAGACTTAGCATGTTCGTGACCCTGGTGCTTTTAAGAGTTTTTTTTTTTTACCCATGTTTGTTTATAAGCATAGCATACACAAGGATTGAGATTTCTTCCCCTCTGTTTTCTTCTTCTGGTCCGTGAAGATTGTTCTTGTAACGATCACGTAATATTGGAATTGAAGTTTACTTTCTTTTAAAGAAATCCAAAGCAGCTTGGATGCATTTAGACTATGGTAATGTCTACTGTGGAAAAAATATAACAATTAAAATTATTAAAAAACTCCTCACTTTAGACCAGCCTTTTTATAGCTGTTTGAAATAACGCAGTCTTATTTGTAGAAGGAATTCTGTGTTTTCTAAAACATATTTGTACGTTGTAATCTTAATTTGTTTAAGTTTCGCTTAAAACAGACACAGTTTACACTGTCATCCTAGGCCATATTACTAATCCAATACTACTTTCAGCTTTAAGATGTTGTCTTCCAGCATTCAAAACCTGAAAAAGCGATGGTGGTGATTTTGTGTTTTTTCCCTTCACTATCAGTAGCATGAAATAATACAGGAGGATAAACTCTTAAAAAACCTACTGAAATGAAAGAAAGTAGTCTGTATGCATTGTACATCTGAAGTAGAACTGAATTCAGTGGAGAACATGCTCCTGCTCTGTTACTGTCTCTGAAGCTTTTTTCAAATGAAAAAGTGAAACTATGTTATGTCCTAGGAAAAACAAAGACAGGTGAGTTGGTGAGTACTGGCTGCGTTGAACATTCTCCTGATGAAGGAAAAGCAGCAGAACCCCGACTCTGCCTTCACTTCCTTCTGTCAAAGGCAGCAGTCTCACAGATCTGTTAGTAACTTCAGTTGAGTCATTCCTTGATCCACGGTCCTGAAGTCTTTATAAGTGTTGTGTCCTACACGCTGCTGAAGATTACTTATTCACTGAAGCTAAGCAAATAGAGGTTTTCCACCTCTCATTGGCTGCTGTTATTCCCTCTTCCTACTTTGTGTCTTTAACATATGCAAACATGAATTACAGCAGGACTTCACTGTATTTTTTGTTATAATGTGCAGCGTCCTGCAACAAGTCTTGCAGTTGCATGATGAAGGGGGTGCTCGTCAGGTCTGTGTCAACCTTTTTCTGCTCCTGCCGATGTCCTCTTTGACAGCCAGTATGTTCAGTAAATTGCTAGCTTGCCCACATTGCCTAGTTTCTATGCTGCAGTCTTTAAAGAGGCTACATTCATCATGTCTGAAGGAAAGTCTAAGTTCCCGTCTTCCTCTGTGCACGTGTTGTTCCTCTGTTTGAAAAATATTTGCATATAAATCCAGTCTATATATATTGTTAATAAATAATGTTCTTGGAACTTGGCTACAATGTCCAGACTTGTAACTTACCTTGCCTCCTTGCAGTGTTTTTTCTTGTTTCTCAGTAAAACATGAGTACTGGGATAACGAATGAGTCTTCTCTGATGGAAGTTGTTGAGGTTGTTTCTGTGGATTCTGTTGCATTGGGACAGACACAACACTCAATGGAAATGCTAGTGCGTACCTCTGTGAGTTGTTAATGTTGACTGGGAGTTGTTGACAAACGTCTGATGTTGTTTCATGTCAGAAGATTGTCCCACAAGTGTAGCACTGGCATATTTTATTGAAGCAAGTTTAATCTGTCCATACTTGGTTGAAGAGTTTTTATAGTGTAAAAGAGGATTACTTAAATAAAACTCTTTTTATAGGTTTTTTAACCTCTAAAATAAACCTTAAAGTAAGCCTAAATAACCACTTTTTTTAGAGGTTTATTTAACTTCTAAGAAGAGCTGTGCTAGTGGAAAATGTAAAGAACTGTTTCTTTCTGTTCATGCCTAAGATATGACTGGTGTATTAGTGGGAAGGAAGGGTGTAGGCAAGATTCTGTTCAGATGCTTGACAAAAGCAGACCTGGAAAAACTGGGTAAATGGCCATAAGCATAGGTTTCCAAATAATCCATTGGTAAAGGTGGTCTAGTTATTGGCTTAATTTACTAAAGCATCATAGCTTTTATCTTTGGAATTACAATTGAGAGTTGTAATGCCAGATACACTTAAGCTTGCATAACATTTTACTTTTAAGAACCTATAATAGAAATTGCTGTTGCTTACAGTTTTGTTTGTGAGCAAAAACTTGGATTTTTTTTTGGTGGTTGTTGTTGTTTTTCTCATTTGTTCCTTAATTTCAAGTGAAGTAGGTAACTTATTTCTGAGACAGAAGACATTGGTATAGAAACAGTATTTTCTAGTGTCAGTTTTTTTCACCCAGTGTTGTGTTTCTTAAGCACTCTTACTTCTTTGTGGTGAGAACACAGACTTAGGACAACAGTCAGGGTATTTAATGTTGGAAACATTCATTGCTCTATGAAGAATGATCCAGAAGAAAGGAAGTAAGTAAAGTGTCTGCCGTAAGTCATGAGCTCAGCACTTGTAATTAGTAAAGGAAGAAAACCTGGATATGACACTTGTAAAGATGGTCACAAGCCACCAATATGACAAACCTTAAACACCTGATTTTGTCCTGAGGCTGTATCAAAGATGTATTTCAGTAATGACTAGAAATTCTTAATGATGTTATACATGGCAATAGTGTAACATAATCCTCCTATGGAGGATTATGAAGATGACTTGAGACTGAAACAGGTGCAGAAAACGTCTGCTTGGATGGTCAGGAAAACTGTAACAAGAGGAAACTAGAAGAATCTAGCTTGTTTATTAGTCTTGCAGAAGAATGACAGGGAGAAAATATTGTTCTGACAAATATATCACAGGAGAAAAGATGGAGGGAGGAGCTATTAAAAGGACAATCCTGGTCCTTAGCCTTACATATTCATGTGGATGGTTATACAGAAAGCAGGCTGCAGCATAAGAAAAAAGCCTCTTGCATGTAAGACATTGGAGAGAGCTACAGGAGAATTTGTTATCTACAAATGTTTCTGGCAAAAGAATTCAGATTATATATATGTAGGCCGAATATATCTTAAGCTTGCTGGCATTCTGGCATTTCAAAATCTTGAGATGCTTGATTTAAAAGCATAAACTAACCTTTTAACAAAGTTTTACCAACCTTTTAACCTTTTCCATTTGTTAGAAGAGCATGGTATATAATAGGTATTTCTGTTCTCAGTCAATGGTTAAAATTAGCTTTCTGTGAAATCCAATACTGTTGTATACAGAAAATAGATCAACTGATAATTTATAGCACAACAGTTGTGTAGTGTCCTGCACAGTGTATATAGCTTTGTGATAATGTAGTCTTTTGAATAACACCTTCAGTATATCTGCAGGTGTGCTGGCAGAGGGCTCAGCACAAGCCACATTAGAAGCTTTTTTTGTTAGAGTTGATTTTCTGCTATCTGTGTCAATCTTGAATAAACAAACTTCAGAGATGAGACTTTCATTAAGTAAGCATAGGAAACACATGGGGGTATGTGGTGATGCCATCAGAGAATTGCTCACTGAAATGATACATCATTTCTGGATAATCAGAGCTCTTTTTTTTTTTTTTTTTTTTCCCCCAGAAGGAAAATGTATTTATAATTGTTTATTTGCTAGTGTATCTCTTTAGAATTCTTCTTAAAAGAATGAATTTCCTATACAAATTTTTGAAAACTCAGGTAGAGGGAGAGAGGGGACAAAAGCTGAGAAGTATATGCATCAGTCACAAAGAGTACCTAGTTTTGGAAGAAGTCCAGATGAAAATTTTAGAGGTTTTTGTGAACTCTTGGGCAATTTTTTTTTTTTTAGTAAAAAGAGGCTGAATTGAGAGTGAATTAGAGAAGAATGCAAGACTGTTGCTTTTCTTACGCAGAAAAGAAATTGTAATCTGAGCAGAATGCCATGCAATTTTTCGATTAAAACCACAGTTCTGTCATTAAGTATAACCTCTTCTTACTGAGCATAACTAAAGTACTTGACAGTCAAATACTGAGTCATGAGAAAGCATTTGGTGAGAGTCAAAGTCCTGCTAGGAGTAGTTTTAATAGTGTCTGAAAGTTGACAAAATTGGCTAAATCACCAGTAGATCACTTTAACTACTTGTGTATTAATGAACATGTTGAGGGTACAGTTAAAAACTGTCAGTTATTGAGTGATAATGTTTAGGGACTACAGTTAAAAGTATCAGTTATTGAATCAGTGAGTTTTGCAGTGCATTAATGACTTCAAAATTGAATTGACTCGAAATTGCTGACTTTGGAGTTCACAATATCAGTGGAAGTTTAGCCACTGAGTAATAGCAGTAGTAGTATAAGGTTAGCAGGTTCAGCATCCTGAATGATCAGGTTCAGCATCCCCACTAGTGGAAAACTGTTGAAAATTATAGTAAAGATTTCAAAATGTATATGCTGGATAAACAAACCAAGCCTAGAAGTGCTTTATAAAATCCTTTCGAGTTTCTACTGCCACAGTTGAAGGTGTACTGCCCAAATCCTCAAGTTCTAGTCCTGAAGCTTTTAGCTTGATCCCTCTTTTCAGAAAACCTGACCTGGATTGCAGCAGCATGTCTATCAAACAGTTACTTGTCACTGATTTGAGCAGGTTCACAGCTTGTGCAGCAGAGACTTTTTTTTCACTTGACCAGGGTAATTTAACCCCAACTGTTTCATTAAAGCATTATTGAATTTTATCAGCAGGAAAAAAGCAGATTGAGCAAATNAAATTGAATTGACTCGAAATTGCTGACTTTGGAGTTCACAATATCAGTGGAAGTTTAGCCACTGAGTAATAGCAGTAGTAGTATAAGGTTAGCAGGTTCAGCATCCTGAATGATCAGGTTCAGCATCCCCACTAGTGGAAAACTGTTGAAAATTATAGTAAAGATTTCAAAATGTATATGCTGGATAAACAAACCAAGCCTAGAAGTGCTTTATAAAATCCTTTCGAGTTTCTACTGCCACAGTTGAAGGTGTACTGCCCAAATCCTCAAGTTCTAGTCCTGAAGCTTTTAGCTTGATCCCTCTTTTCAGAAAACCTGACCTGGATTGCAGCAGCATGTCTATCAAACAGTTACTTGTCACTGATTTGAGCAGGTTCACAGCTTGTGCAGCAGAGACTTTTTTTTCACTTGACCAGGGTAATTTAACCCCAACTGTTTCATTAAAGCATTATTGAATTTTATCAGCAGGAAAAAAGCAGATTGAGCAAATTTTTTTTTTTTTAACTATAACAGTCTTATACACTGCACTTACTGGACTTCTTAAATCTAAGATCTAATGATCTGTCTTACACTTTCCTTCCCCCCATCAGGCTACGATAACTAAAGGGAAATAATGCTATCTGTCTGCTCTTTACAGGACTACTAATTATCTACCTGTAGGTCTCCCATTTGGGCTTGAATAAACTAGCTGTTGTAGCCTCTTCGGGATTAGACCTCAGAGTATATAGTTCTTTAAATTTTGTTTTAATTATTGATTGGGAGGCCGTAGTGAATTTATGCTTTCCTGTCCCTTTCCTACTTTATAAGCAACCTGTTTTGTCAGTGCAAAACCATTGTTACCACATTGAGAACACATTAGCCATCAAGCAAAGAGGAAGGTGCAAGGTAAGGTAAACATAAAAGCAGAACAGAATTTCTTCAGAAAGAGAACTCAGTTCAAAATTATTCTTATAGAAAAAATACCACTGTAATATTTAGCACCTAAGATGGAAATTAAATCTCCTGAAAGGTATTTCAGAAAGAAAATAAATAAGAAAGTAGAAATCGTAGAATAGTTTAGGTTGGAAGGGACCTTGAAGATCATCTAGTTCCAACCCCCCTGCCAGGGGTGGGGACACCTTGTACCTCAAAGCCCCATCCAACCTGGCCTCGAACACTTCCAGGGACTGGACCTCCACAACTTCCCTGGGCAACCTGTTCCAGTGCCTCACCACCCTCAGAGTGAAAAATTTCTTCCTCATATCTATTCTAAATTGCCCCTCATCCTATTACTACGTGCCCTTGTAAAAAGTCCCTCTCCAGCTTTCTTGGAGGCACCCTTCGGATACTGGAAAGCTGCTATAAGGTCTCCCCAGAGTCTTCTCTTCTCCAGGCTGAACAACCCCAGCTCTCTCAGCCTGTCTTCATAGGAGAGGTGCTCCAGCCCTCTGATTGCCTTCGTGGCCCTCCTCTGGATCTGCTCCAACAGGTCCATGTCTTTCTTATGTTGGGGGCTCCAGAGCTGGACACAGTATTCCAGGTGGGGTCTCACCAGAGCGGAGCAGAAGTGCATAATCACCTCCCTCTACCTGCTGGCCATACTTCTTTTGATGCAGCCCAGGATACAGTTGGCCTTCTGGGCTGCAAGTGCACATTGCCAGCTCATGTTGAACTTCGCATCCACCACCATCGCCAAGTCCCTCTCCTCAGGGCTGATCTCAATCCATTCTCTACCCAGCCTGTATTTGTACATGGGATTGCTTTGACCCACATGCAGGACCTTGCATTTGCCCTTGTTGAACTTCATGAGGTTCGTACAGGCTCACTTCTCACTTCTCACTTCTTCTCCAGGTCCCTCTGGATGGCATCCCTTCCCTTCAGTGTGTTGACCGCTCCACACAGCTTGGTGTCATCAGCAAATTTGCTGAGGGTGCGAATGAATCTGCACTAGAAGCAGAAATTGTAGGCCAGGCTCAGTAGGCTATATAGCTGAGCATTAGTCATTTTGTGCATTTCAGAAGATTTTGAAGTGATCAGTCTCCCCTCTGCCCCCACCCCCCAAAAAACCCCCACAACAACCAAACCAATATGAAGGAAATAAACCAGAAGGAAACATTATTTTGTCCCTTCAAAATGCACATCACGGTGCACTTGTTACATACCGACAGCACTGATGTTTACCTGTGGTTGCAGATTGACCCACAAATGCCATCAATGCCTGCTGGCTTATTCCCACCTGTGTCCCCCAGCAAGTATTATAGCAAGCATAAGGAGGTTTCTGCCTGCCCAGTCACAGGCACTGGGTGGTTTATAAGTAGAGGAGGGAGTGTGTGTTTTACTTCCTCCCCACACTCTTTTTGCAGTCTCTGTGTCTCTCATCTTATAAAGATGTTAGATTAAAATCCTGATGTAAACTATGACTTGTTAAAACAAGTAAAAAAAAAAAAAAGTTGCATGTGTTACCCGTCAAACTCAGCTTCTTCCCTGACCAACAGCAGCATACTGGATGAGATAGCTGTTTTGTTTTCCACAAAGAAGGCAAGGTTCTTTGATACTGAAGGAAAGAAAAATTAGAAGGTTGAGAAACATGATCTCAAACTTAAAAAAGAGCCATGAGAACAGTTGCATAGGAAGGAGATCGTGGTGCAAAATTTATGAGTCTATAGTTCTAGTGGTTCCAGCTAGGTGATTTTTAGTTTGTTTGGGTTTTTTAAGGATGTAGACTGTATGTACTGTGCTTATTTTGCTTTCAGTTCAAGGAAGTCTTTCTATTATTTCTCCTCTTTGCCTCCCTCCTTTAC
>VYXH01010090.1:25521-85851 GCA_013397275.1 Burhinus bistriatus | reverse complement strand
TTTTTCCCCCCCCCCCCCCCCCCCCATCTAGGAACAGCCATCTGTTTTTTGGTTATTTATGACAATTTAATTTATTAGTTTATTCCAGGATTTTCTTTCTTGGTACCTCAATCTCTGGTAATGTTCCTGTTTTGTTTAGAAGTCTGAAGTATTTCTTAGGCATTTCTTTCAAATTTAGTAATAATTTCAAATATAGTTTCAAATAATTCTTTTCACATTTCTCATGTGTAATAGCCGTACAATTAGTTCATTGTTTAAGGATGTGCTCACTAGTGTAAGTCAGCTTTTATGGTACAAAACAGATTTGTGTTGATAAACTGTTACAATTATGTTGTGCTGACTTCAAGAACCATTGCGGGAGAAGTACATGAATAATGTAGATAAGGTAGATTAACCCTGGCATCTGTGGGAGATAGGCAGCCAGAAAGGGAAGTGATTAGATGAGTAATACTCTGCTTTCCATGTCACTGTAAATTAGCATCAGGTAGCTTTTTCATGTCTTTACCCACATGCCTTTGATATACCCAAAGATCAAATAACTTTTGTTCATTTCCCTGTTCATAGCAAATTTTCTTACAGAATGTGAGACAGTTCATGTATAAAAATGAATTAAAAATGAACAAATCTAGTATTTTAGTCTGTCAGGTGTGAAAAATAACAATCTTCAGAGTTGTGGGCAAGTGAGCTACTTCATGGAAACTAGTTTATGTGCTACTTCTACTGGATGGTAAATGTGAGGTAACTCCACTTCGAGCAGGTCACCGAGGCAGATAATGCGTAGCATAAATAGTGTCCTCTTTTCACAGCCTGAGGAAAAAAAATAATAATAGCCATTAAAACAGAGAATGAAGTGAAAATCAAAACTTTACATTGCATTTGGCTTGTTCCTTCTGGTCCTATTGTCTGTGGGCTGCAAAAGGTTGTAGACCACTAGATTACATCCTACTATTTTTGAGTGCATCATGTGGAATTCCTTCATGGAAGTGGAAGGTGTTGCTTTTAAAAGTAGACAGCTTTAAGAAAGGACATCTCTGTGGCTGAAACAAGAGATTCATCATAGAAGACACTAGAGTATGTCTATGCAGGGATCCACCACCATCTTTGGGACAGAATGTAATTCATGTTTTTGTTTCACATCTTTCCCTGTTCTCCAGTAGGTGGAAGTAAGTCGCTTGACTGAAATAAGGTTTGTGTGCCTGTGTGTTTACATACACACGTATTCAGTTTACACCTTTTTGGACTTTTGTTTTGAATTTGGTGAAGGTGGTCACTAGTCTTCTTTCAGAAACGAATTTCATAATTCAAGTCTTAGTCCTATGAGAAATCTCTAATATACCTGGAAGTCCCCTAATAACCCACAATCTACCTGATCTCACAGCATTCTGTGTTAATAATTAAAGTGCGTCTGTGATGACTGAAGCTAATCTTGAGGACTTTTCAGTATCAAGGTATACTTTTAGTTTTTGTTTCCACAGAGGAGCCAGGGAAGGTCCTGCTTTCATATGGGTGGGTGTTCACTATCAAATTTTATTTCGTGTGCCAGTATGAACAGTTCAGGTAGATGACTGAAATATAGTTTGATACAGTAAAGATGTTCAGCTGGATAGTGTATGATGTGAACACTACTGTTTTTGTTCCCCTAGTGCTCTCCATCAACGTACTATGAAGGCTGAGAATGATGAAGAACAGTTTTTAAATCTTTTAGAGTTGGGGCAAACTTTTCTTCTTACTGCTACTGTGTTTGAGAAAACACCTGAAATATTTAAGTCCTGCTGAGCCTGACTAGTACAATCCTGGAATGATACAATCGATTGATCCTTCTTAGGGTTGTTTGTTTATTAAGGAGTGAAAATTAATGACTTGTATCCTCCCTCTTGTACGGAAGGCGTGGGAGGAGGAGGAATGCTTCATGGCCCATGAACTGGATTTCATACCACATGTTATTAAAGGTCGTTCTGTTGATGGAAGGTATTTGTTGTCTGGTATTTTTTTTCCATCTTGTGATACAAGTGTTTGGGTGCCTGTATTGTGTTTACATGGCAAGATTTTGGTAACAGGGGGACTGTAGGGGTAGCTTCTGAGAAGACACCAGAAGCTGCCCCCATGTCAGACAGAGCCAGTTCCAGCTGGCTCCGAGATGGACCTGCCACTGGCCAAAGCTGAGCCCATCATCAATGCTTGTCGTGCCTCTGTGATAACGTAGTTAAGAAAGTGTAAAAAATGCTTTCTCACATGGCAGTTGTGTGAGAAAGAAGTGTGAAAAATGTGAGAAAAACAGTCCTGCAAACACCAGGGTCAGTGAAGAAAGAGAGGGAAGAGGTGCTCTAGGTGCTGGAGCAGAGATTCCCCTGCAGCCCATGGAGAAGACCATGGTGAAGCAGGTTGCTCCCCTGCAGCCTGTGCAGGATCCCACGCTGCAGCATGTGGATGTGCACGTGAAGGATGCTGCAGCCCATGGAGAGCCCACACTATAGACCAGGCTCCCAGCAGGAATTGTGGCCTGTGGATAGGAGCCCACGCTGCAGCAGGTTTTCTGGCAGGATGTGTGACACTGGGGAGCAGTCCATTCCTGAAGGACTGTACCTTATGGAGAGGACCCATGCCAGAGCAGTTCTTGAAGAACTGCAGCCCATGGGAAGGACCCATGTTGGAGAAATTTGTGAAGGACTGTAAACCCATGGGAGGGACCCATGCCTGGAGCAGGGGAAGAGTGTGAGGAGGAAGGAGTGGGAGAGATGAAGGATTTATAGACTGACCACAACTCCCGTTCCCCGTCCCCCTGCACCACTGGGCGAGGCGGGGGCTGGAGGAGGAAGTAGGAGAGTCATGAGTGAAGCTGAGCCTGGGAAAAAGGGTATGAGGGGAAGGTGTTAGTTTTGTTGTTATTTCTCACTATTGTACTCTGTTATTAATTGGCAATAAATTGATTTCCCCAAGTCGAGCCTGTGTTGCATGTGACAGTAATTGGTGAGTGCTCCCTCTGTCCTGCTGAGGAGTGGGAGTGATAGAGTGGCTGGGTGGGCACCTGGTGGCCAGCCAAGATCAACCCACCACAGTCCTAAAACTGTTCTTACCTACATGGAGATGTGCAAGAAGAATCCAGTTGTTTTGCAGTATGTTTTTAGGGAGTCTCATGCGCTTCCACAGCAGGTTCATCTTCAGTATGTAAACAGAGCCCCCTCAGGAACCATTTTTTCTGCCAATCTTAACCCCGAACATTAGTCCTAAAGAGGAGGAAATAGAAGGTAAAGGAAAATTTAAATGTTTTATTTTGCCACCTGAAGGCAGATGCAATAACGAGGCAGATTGCTGTGTTAACCTTCTCTTTATTCTTCCAGGCTTGTGATATTGGTTTGAGCATGCTTCTTGCAGAGAAATTTCCTTTGTCTCTTTAGAATTGAAGCATGCCACAGAGCTAATCATGAGAATATGCTTGAATTTACTTAGTTATTGCTACCCTTTTGCTCCCTCGTTCCCCTACCCTTGTTTCACATGGGGGAAGCAGAAGACTCAAGTGATGTTTGCTCAAAGTTTTAGTGTCGGGGAGGGGTAGCTCATACTGTTTGACTGCTTCAGGCTAGTTGGCGCACTACCCAAGAAGAAAGGTAGGAGGCATGTTTCTTACACTGGGCTGTGCTTTACTGGGACGTTACAGGGCGCTGTGGAAAAGCAAGCTATGTATTCCATAATGGAGTGGTGGATGAAATAGAGTAGAATGGTAGATAAGGGTTGTGGGGGAGGAAGGTGTTTGTGAGCAGGGTCTTTGTCAAATATATCTTCTAGCTTCTAATGCTGCTTTTGTCTGAAATAGGCCAAATGTTGCTGTAACTACAGAGAGCTGAAGGATACCTCAGATTCTTGCATCGTCTGAGGGAAGGTTGGGGAAAAACACTTGAATGTGACTATTTCAGAATAGACTTTTGTTTTTGTAAGCGCTTGACCTCAGGAGAAATCAATTTATGTATTTGTTTCCTGCAGTAATGGTTGCAAATGAGTAGCCCCACTTGTCATATTTTGAAAACTGTGGTGGGCAATAGGTTCATAGGAGTGCCGGGCGGGTGGTGGTGTAAGGTGTGCCTTCCTATTTCTATCCTTTTCCTACCCTGTGGATGGACTCTAAAAGAAGGAAACAGTTGAGAAAACCCCGTTGCAAGGTGTTGGCCGTCTGTGAGATCAGGACCCCCTCTAGTGGTGACATCTCTGCCAGACTGTACAATATGCTTTCTCCCAGTGTTGGTTTCCTTCAGGCATAAATTTTTTTCTCCCTCTAAATCCGCCATTTAGGTCCCCTCTGATAACTGTGGTGAATATGCGTGATTACCACTACAGTTGTTACTTTGACAAGTAATAAATTGAGTTCATTCTGACCATCAGTGACACTGAAAACAGTGTTATGTTGTATATCACTAGTATTAGCTGAAATTTGCTACACCTGTAGTGTAATCTTAATTTATCTGTGGCTTTGAGGTGTGAATTTTCAATAATAATTCTTAAATTAACAATGGGGAGACAGGTGGAAAAGAAATATGCTGACAGTGCTCCAAAAAGTAGTGCTCAGGAAGTGTCTGTGAAACAGCGGAGCCACTTCATAACGTGTTCAAAATACATTTTTTGCAATGTCTCTACATTTTATGTCTAATTGCCTGGAATAGATGCACATTCTACATGTTTTGAGTCAGCAGTCATACATCTAGACTTAGTGGTGTTAATCAGTGTCTAAATGTTACTGTTATATGTTATTGCATTGGTAATGATGGCTTTCTCAGAAATCGGCACTATGTTTTTCTCAATCTGTTAAAAGTTGTAGTTTCAGAATGGAAAACCTTGAGTTCATGTACTACTGTATATTTTTTTCTTATACAGAAGCAGAATTGTTTTTACTGTATTGGGCTTTCTTTGTCTTATGTTATTTGTTCTTCTGTCTGCTAAATAAATAGAAATTAGTCTTTAGTGAAGAAATGCCGTGCATTCTTTGCGGCGTAATTGTTATGGAAAACCAGAATGCATTAGAGGCCAGAGTCAGTGAAGGTCTTTGCTGCCTCTTATTTGTTCATGTAGCATCACTGTCTGTAGAAGTTGCTGACTACAGTAAAAGCTGGCTGTACATCCAGGACATTATTCATTGATGCTTACTGGCAGGTAGAGATGGCAAATAGTTGAGACAAGGGATGCTGCTGTGCTAGATAATGACAAATTGTAGGGCATGTCTTAGAAGTATATAGCATTTTATAGTTGTGTTACGGTGTTTTCATGACTAATATATAGCATTTGTGTATGGAATGGTGCATTTTCCTACCATTTAGGGGGAACAGCTAGAATGAAGCAATTGCTTCATTAGGGAGCATTGCCTATTTGATTCTGATAGGCACGATTATAGTGATAATAGATCTCTTGCCTTCTTTGCCAAGGCAAATATGGCTGGATTACAGTGTTGCGGAAGCAGATACTTCAAAAGTTGTCTGAGATACAGTGCCATCAGTTTGGGGCTTCGGTTATCAATGAAGGTATAGGTAGCTAGTATGGAAATATAGGCTTCCTAAAAGCTTAATAAAAATACAGGTAACTTACAGTATAAAAGGTGAAGCTCCATACAGTTGTGTTATATCACATACAGACTTCTTTCTGTATTTCCCAGCATTCTTAGTTGCATAATTTTCCCATAAAATTGGGGTTGAACTTACTATTTCTTTAGGCTCTTACAGTGATTTGCTTGAATTTTGTCAAATGCAATTCAGACATCTCATTTGAATACCTTGAATGGTACCTTAGTACAAATGCAAATACATTCCTCAAAATAATTCCTGGCTTTTATTCAGTAAGTGCTGAAGAGTACAAAAATAGGAACTTGGTGGGCTGGAGTTAAGGTTGTTTGGGTGACTTTTTTACCTTGCAATATCTTGATTTCAAAACTCTGTATCAAATGCAGGTATTTCTTCTGTTTCAGATCTGTCTTTCTCTAGCTATCTCTCAAAAATTACCTCCACAATGGTGGATAGATGCTTACTTGCATAATTAAAACTTTTGTCTATTGTAGGTTTGTGTGTTAGAAGTATGAATTTGTAGTGAATTTTTCTATAATCTGAAAATTTAAAATCACTGCTTTTTGATAATAGCGCTTTCATTAAAATTCTTGGCAAAGACTTGTGACATATAATGCATGTGTATATTTATTTAATGAATTGCTCTTCTGACTTAAAGGCTTAAATTTTTTAGCTTTCCCATGAACAGTCTACAGTTTTTATTTAATAATGTATTAATAACTGGTATTTAATAATGTATTGCTAACTGGAAGGTAGGAAAATTGGAGCACTTTGGTAACCTTACTGATAGAAACGTAACTACATGACTTCTAATATCATTCTGGTTATTTTGACAATGCCATTTTGGTTTTTGCAGTGGTAGTGTTTTATACCACTTAAGCGGTATAAAACATACACATTTATGTGTATGGTGGCAGTTGGTAATCTACCTGTAAAGCATGAAGTCAGAGAAGTTCTAGTCAGCGGTGGTACTTCATTGTGGTAGACATATTCAGAGCTACTGGGATTGAAAGGTTTTGCCTCAAGGATGGGGTCGGTTATCACTGGTGTGATGGCAGCATGGACCCTGACCGTGCGGTGTGCCAGTCACCGAACAAGGCTTGGAGTCTTCTGTTAAATGCTTATTTACTAGTCTGAGCTTCTTGCTTCATATTGTTCACTCCCAGCTAAGGAAGTGCTTATTTTGTGTAGTTCCTGTCTTGCTTCCAACATAGTAACATTTCTCATACAAAAGCCATGTCATTGCACCAGAATTGTCCTGACTCTTAAAGATCAAGATTCCATCTAATATTTTTCTAAACTGGCTTGCTTATATTTTGTGTTCTGTTACTTTATTTTGGAGTTTTAACAAACTTGTTTGTCTTGAGAGAAAAAGATGAAGTGAAGCCAGATGTAGTTGGAAAACATCTTGATGTCACAACTAATGAATGAATAGTGTATTTCACTTAAAACAAAAAGCTCAATGCAGCACGTGCTTCCCCTCCCCTCCCCGTTCATTTATAATTGTGTCACTATTTCATAATGGAAGTTACAAGAAAGAGTCATCTCAGATGAAACCTACCTATACTGTCTTGGAAACCATGAAATGTACCTCTGCCATCATAGATTCATTAATTTTCTTGATCTTCTTTGTGTTAGATAGTATAAGCAAATTAATCAAAATTCCTTTAAACACCAGCAAATTCCATCCCTCTGTTCGTTTCCATTTCTGTAGCAAAAGCTAGTCTGTGTAACTTCATTATTTTTAATTATGCTGAAGTATTATTCCTCAAATTAATGAGGCAAAGGGGGATGTGTAGCTTAGTGATTTGGGAAGCACAGAGTTAAAAAATGACAGTAAGAAAGCAAAGGTTTGCCAACTAAGTATTTCTGTATTTTAAAAATATTTTCAGATGTTGTTTAAAATTTTAGTGTCTGCATTCTTCTTTTGCCCTAAATAATGAACCCAAGAAAGACTTTGCAAAATATTCTTCAGGAAGTTTATGAATTGTGACAGAAACAAGAGACATGCGTACTGTTTTTCTCAGTATGTTCAAAAGGTTCTGCAGTTTCATTAAGGCTTAACCCTTATAGTTTATTCTAAACTTAAATATCAGAGTAAACCTGAAATATGTACAGACCAATTGTAAGATGCAGTAATTTGAGGGAAAAGTACCTTTGTACAAAGTAATAGCAAAATAATTATGTAAATTTCAGAGGTTTCTGTACATGTTTATATATGCTTTTAAGGTACAGTCTAAAATTATTATGCAGGCTGTTTTCCTTTTCATTTCTGAAGATGTGATTTTTCTGTATGGAATTTTCAGAGACGTCTGAAAGCTGCTAGGCTTTCTTCACAGCTGCATCATGTTCAGAGTCTCACATCTACGCTAGGATTGAATAAAAACAATCCCTTTTCTTCTTTTGCTTCCATTTGATCAGGGAAGTCTGGTTTTTGGCAAAGGTTATTGCCAGTAGTTAAAAAATGTGATGAACATTCTGTATGTCAGATTCCATTCCAGTACTTTGTTTCTCAAAAACATTCAGATTTGGTATTAATGATACCTCTTATCAGTAAATTATAGTAGTAAACTTTTTCTATTAAGTTACGTTACAGTGGTATTAAATGAAATTTATAGTTTTTATTCCCCTGCCTTATGCTGTGAATAGAATTGGGGTTTTATTATTTAGGAAACAACAATAGATACAAGTGTTGAAATGATCTTAATCTTAAAATGTGATAACTAGACAATAACAAATAATGGACTTCCTTTGTAAGTTAATTCTTGAATTCCTTTGTTGTGTACATAGTGTGTCGTATAACCCATGGTCCTGAGGATGACAGGAAGGAATTTGTCTGTTATCTGTGGGTTTTTTCTTTTGTCCTTCTTCAGATTAACAGAGTTAAAGCCCTTGAGAACAAGGGATAGTAATAAAATGAAAAAAATAAAATATAAAAAGCATCTTACTATCATAGTAATGTCTGTTATAGGAGCAGGTCAATCTAGCAGCTGTTCCACTTTTGTGCGGTACTAGAATTTTTCAAGGGTAAGTCAAATGTTGTGGCAGCCAGTCCCTTTTATTCAATGTGAAGGTAAATGAGAACAGGCATGATGATGGGGTTTGGGGTGGGAGGCTGCAGTTTTAGTAGCTTGAGGAGTAACATTTAATGTTCATGGTTTTTGATCTGTATTTCACTTGAGAAGGATCGGATGAAGGATGAGAGGTTGCTCTCCGTGTCCCATCCAGTGCCATGCAGGTTGTCTTCAGCTTAGGCCTGAAGTTCAGTTCACCCTTCTGGGTCTTGCTGCTCCTTCCCCTTTAAAGGAGGAAGCAGGACCAATATATACGTGGCGATGTCACTGCAGAAGAGTGTGGTTTAAAAAGAGAGAAGGTTTTCTTTGAAATCAAATTGTAACATAAGAAGATCCCCTGCATGAGTCAAAAATTTTATAGCATGGCAGTCCTCTGTTAATATCTGATAATAAACATAGCTAGGAGAGGGAACCAGTATAAACAGGTACTCTCATGACAAATAGAAAACGGTAGAGGATTAAAGTACTAAAACAGAGGAACATTGAACAGCTTTCTTCCCCTTTGAAACAGTAATAACATTCACTCAAATAGGGAATGCTTTCGTTTGATGGCAGAAGTGAAGGAAAGGAGGAGCTGGGGTAATGGTGCATCTGACTGCCATCAAAGCCTGGTAAGAGATAGCAGAGCAGTTCAAGCATTGCTGTTGTATAGTTAACTTAAAAGTGAATAATTTTGGTTGAGATGCTCACTTCAACCATATGTCCGTTTGGGTCACCAGGGGTGCTGTCAGGTACTGCGCTCGTAGGCCATTGCTGTTGTCTTGGTAGAGGACAGAATAATGAAACCAACTTTTTGTCGGAAGCAATGAAGTGAAGCAAAGTGGAATCTGACAAGGTGAATAGAGTGTACTGAATTTCAGCTCGCACTGCAGGAGACAGGAACAAAAATAAAAATGATAAAACCCTCCTAGTGACGATAGTTTTGAACTCAAGCTGTGCCTCTGTGCGGTAAACTTATGAGTCTGAAACTGCGAAGGAAGTTAAAAAGATCTTCAGGCTTCTGCCTGTTTGTTCACAAAAGCAAAAAATTGCTTTACAGCCCTGAAGAGAGGAGTCAGATCACCAGCATGCTGGAAATGTATCTGCTGTACTTTGGCTGCTGTTCCCTTTGTGTAGTTTGAGAAAGTAAGCTTCGAAATAAGCTTTGAAGGATCAGGGAGGAGGTTTAAAATAGCAGCAGGGAAGAAGTGAGGAGGTCATTAAGTTCCATTTTTTTCCTTGCATCCTTCCCATTAGACATTTCACTTTTTGCCTGGGTACATTCCTGTTCCTTCCACTTAAAACAGATGACGGTTCTTCAGGTCAGGTTACCCATTTGGTGGTATGGGTAGGTGGCATTTGTATGGTTTCTGATGATGAGATGTTTGTTCTGCAACACTGTTTAAACATTTCTTTGAACCCAATTAATTCAGTGGAACGCTCGCATGCATTATTATTTTATGACTTGAGCTCACATCAGTATTATGATACCTTATTTTTCATACTGTGGTAGTTAAGGAACAAAGCTCAGTAACATTTCTTCCTACTGATTTTCCTTTGTGTCTGCATGCTTAGAATGAGAAAGAAAGAATGAATAACTGGTCAAAAATCAAAAGCTTTTGTTCTGTCAGTACAAGTACTCAGGGGATTGGAATCCATCATTGTTGTCTTGGATGTATTTATACCATAGATCAAATTCATTCATGAAGGACTTCACCATTTTTATAGGTAACATTCTTTTGTAATTGATGAGAGCTGGGAAATACGGGTCAGTTTGAAGAGTTACCCAAAGAACTTTTTTTCTTTTTTAATTTAAAGAAATTAAAGATATAATCCTTATTGTTTGTTTTCTCTAAACACTATCATTATTTGCAAATGTCTAGCTGCGTATTGGCTAGATCTTTGAGTATATTATATGAGGTTTGGAATCTATACTTGGTTCTGTTTGCAAGTATTTCTTCAGCATACTGAGTCCTGCAAATAATTACTTTTTATTAGACCAAATAAATTTTAATTGAATGTTTGCTCTTTTATATGCAGTCTGTTCCATTTCAAGATTGTGAAGGTTAGCACTAGTTTTATTTCGCATAATAAAAACATTGGCTTAATGTTTTGTCTCACTGTAGGATTACATTTGTTAATTTTAATAAAAAAGCATAGCTGTTCAACGTATATATTTCTGATAGTTCAAAAAATGTATCTTCTCTTTTTCTCTTCTCAGATTTATCCAAGAATAGATTAACTGAAGTTCCTACAGAGTTGTGCCATTTTGTGTCACTGGAAACACTAAATCTATACCACAATTGTATTAAAATTATACCAGATGCCATAGTAAACTTGCAAATGCTAACTTACTTAAATTTGAGGTAAGTTTAACTTTGCCACATTTTTTTTTATTTGCAAATGTGTAAAGCTTTTTTGCCTGCACTTTATGTGTTTCTGGAACAACTGACTACATTTTTCATTTTCTTGGAAGCTGTAATGCAAAAACTCATTGGCTGTAAATACAGCTCTATATGAAGGCATTGTAAAGGCCAGAATGTAAAACTAGTTATTTAAAGAAAGACTAACTAATATTAATCCTTTTCTTTCCCTTATTCTTGTAGCAAATTCAACATGCTAATCACATCAGCACAGTCAGATTCTTTTAATTCCCTTCTGATGATAAATTTTGTGAAACTTGACATACTTTTTGTAGTTAAAAAGCTGGAGGGACAGAGAGAGGATTAGTGGTTTTTTTTCATGGGGAATGGAGAGGAAAAGCATGATGCTTTTTCACTACTATACTCTTATTATGCAGAAGTATAGTTACTGCCTGTTTTTGGATGAAGGGGCAAAGAATTAGGCACTTTTGTCTCTTTTCTGTGAAAAATGTGTGTGAATACTAATCAGTATAGAGAATTGCTACTGGATAAAGTGTAGATGAGTGCATATTTGCTTTTGAGAGAGGGAATGTCAGCACTTTTTCAATTGAGACAAGGTGTGGAGGTTTATTTGCAATTGACTATGTAAAAACTGTAATAGTGAAGATACAATAATATGGTGTTTGCGAGAATAAAGTTTGGGCTGGGGGCAAAGTGGCTCTTGGCTTTTAAATTCTAGATATGAAGGCTTGATCATCAGTTTTGTAAACACTGAGGGTGTTTCTCAAGCCCTCCTGTACTGTTAACATAATGCAGTTTTGGCCACTGTGGAACACTAATTTTGGCTCTAAAAATTGAAAGAGAATAATGTGTCCTGAGTATCTGCACACATGTAAGGAATAGGACTTGAAATTTTGAAATAGTGTTTGTTAGAGATACATAAAGAAATTAAGACTGGATAAAATTAAGTTTACATAAAACATCTTAGTAAATTTAGGAATTAGAATGAACTCTCAATTAGAACTCAATGTAGTGATCTAGTGAATTAGAACTCAGTATAGTGATGGAATTTGTGTGAATCGTGATAAACCTGGAATAGTTACAGAGTTCATAATAATGTATTACGTAAATTGGACAATCAAAACAAAAGGAAATTTTTCAAGTTTTACTAAATACGGTCATTTCCCTCAGTTTAAAATCTCCTCTTCACTTGGATGTGCCCTTCCCCTGTGTTAGTTGAACATAGTAAGCAGTCTGTAGAAGAAGGAAAGATACCCTTGACTAGCTAACCATGTTGCTTCTTGGCAAGAAAAATGTTATAGATTTAAGATTAATATTTTTCTGCCTGTTACCAGCAGAGCCCATATGCTAAATAGAATTAGAAAGTGATGCCAAGAGATATACATAGCCTTTGGGCCTTGGTGGATACTGTTCATGTTTTATTTAAAGAAATTCCTTTTACACTAATGATGATTTATTACTCACTTGCCCTTGTTATGTGCAGTTCCTTATATCTTAGTGGGTTGCTTCTGAGTTCTATAGAACTTAAAAATGATGTTTTACTTTTTTTTTTTTTTGTACCTGATCTGCTCTGTAGTGTAACTTTTTTAGATTCTAGGCTTCCTCAATTTGAGTTCTTTAGAACTTAAAAAATTATTTCTACTTACTTTTTAGAATAAGTTATGTCTTGGTCTTCTGTAAAGACGTTAGAATTGAGAATCCTGACTCCACAATAAGCATTGATTTTTTTTTTTTTTTTTTAACTACTGCTGGTTAGTAGTTGGATTTCTCATTTTTAATATCCTTGGTTTTGTTATTTGATACTTGTCTGTGTCCCAGCCTGGGTAACAGAGATATGATGGTAGTTTGCTTTGTAAAATATTTTGAGACTGTTGTGTGGAGCATGAATATACATCTTTATATGCAGTTTTGTAACACACCACTGGATTGTCAGTTGAAGAAGGAATGTTTTGAGACTTTGGAATTTTGATTTTTTGTTTCCTTTTGTTTCAGTTCAGCATTGCAACTCTTACTGAAATTACACAGGACAATTTTTGCCATCTGTTTTCAGAGTTCAGTCATACATATTTGTTCTCTGGACCCTTAACAGTTATGAGGAAGCTTACTAAAATGGTTCTTACTGTGATGCCACTTTAAGTTACTGCTCATTGTTTTCCTACAGGTTAATATCTATAAAAAAGAAAAAGTTCTACTTTAAGAAAAACCTTCAAATGTTCTAGGAAAGCCAGTGGTTAATGTGCTACTCTGTTGACCTTAAAGTTTCTTCTGGGAATCGATCCACAAATCACAACAAATTAATATTTTTAATCATCTGGAGATCACAAAGGGTCATAGCATTTGTCATCTTTAAGTTCTAGCTTCTTGAGTAATTGTTACTAGAATAAGAACCTAAATCTTTTGAAAATTTTTTTTACCAAATTTTGCCTTTCCTTGCAACTCCTCTTCATGAAAATCTTCTGCTCACTTTTTTTTGTCGTCATCCCCCCCCGCCGTGAGATATGGTGCGAAGAATAAAATGGCACATGTCAGTCACTTAAATTGTTTTATCAATTTTAGGAAAAAGTAAGATACAGAGATAAAATGGCTCAATATAAGTCTTGGAAAGAAGTGAACCATTGATGGTCACAGAATTTTCCACTGTATTTACCTGGATTAGTATCATAAAATCATATAACAAGTACCAAGTAATCTTCAACTATAAGTGTGCTTTAAAGTAATTCAGAAAAATAGCCATTTTATCTGTAATTTATTTATTTGTCTTTCAGTTGGAAGAAAAGCTCTCTGCTATACTGCCATATAAAACCATAGGAATGTTTCAATACTTGCAAAATACTGTCTCAGCTGACTTTCTTGTATTTATTAGGAAGTGAAACAGTGATTCTAGGTGACAACCAGACTTGTTAGGGTATTATTAAACTGTTATAATGCATTTTTTCCAGAGTGGTAATATTCCACAATACTGTTGAGTCAGTAATGCGGATATTTTTGATGTGCAAGTGTTTTCTTAATGGTTTCCATTGGAAAATTTAAATTTTATCTGCATAAATCTGACCCATCAAAATAAAGGAATTTTACAACTCTCAGACTTTATATGAATATACAGTAGAATGTCACTGGTGTTTTTAATGTTTTGGGTTTTTTTGTTTTGTTGCAGTCGAAATCAGCTTTCTTCTTTGCCAGCTTGCCTGTGTGGTCTTCCTCTAAAAGTCTTAATTGCAAGTAACAATAAGCTAGGTTCCCTTCCAGAAGAGATAGGTCAGCTAAAACAGTTAATGGAACTGGTATGTTACTGATCTTTTTTTATTTTTTATTTTGACTTTGTATTTAACTGGAAACAGTAAAATTCACTTTGCAAATATATTTGAACAAATGCCTAATATGATAATGCAGGTTAAAAAAATTAACTTTTGAACTTCTCAAGTGTGTTGGGTAGTAACACAATAATAGTTTCCTTTATATTCTTCAGGACCCTTCTAAACACCATCACTGCCCTTGGTTCATTCAAAACTCAGCTTCGAAGTTCATCATCTTTACCAATTTTACTCACCGCCTGCACTGGCTCCCTGTTTTGCTGTCTCAAGTCCCTAGTTCTGGCTTCAGGCTCTGCAAAGCTTTATCCCCACTGTAGCACCCTCCCCTTCTCCTTCATTTCTCTCTGTTATTACTATCTGCTTACCACGTTTCATTGCACTAGTGATACTGGTCTTTGCAGGCTGTTTTCATTTTATTTCACTATTTTTGTCATGCTACCTTCCTTTACTGAAACACACATCTAAACAGATTTACAAAATGTTTATATTCCACTTGTTTTCAAAGCTGTCCTCATGAATACTGTTTCTGCAATCAGTAGATCTTCTATAATATATTGTCTAATAAGCGAGAATCTGAAAAGGCAGAAATTGTTTGGCACCTTAACTTAAAAGTAATTTATTTGCACGTTTTTTTAAAGTTTGTATGTAGAAAATCTATATAAGAGAATGCTTCCCTTTCTCTCCCTTTGTCTTCCTCTTTTGTGTGTTGGCTGAGACTGAATTCTCTGTGGCATATGTGTTATGTATTCTGGTTATTTCTGTTCACCTTGACCTCTTAAGATACAAATTGACAAACTACATTCTGACACTGCTAATTTATGCATTGTAAAACAATGATATTTTAATTTTTCCGACTGCTGGTATCTCCATAAACTGCATTTATCTTGCACATCTTTTCGGTATCTGAAAGCTCCTGTTTATCATATTATTATTTTTATAACAGTAGTTTCTCTACTAAATTATGTTATGAAAATTGAGCTGACCTTGCCTTAGGCCCTGGTCCTGCTACCGGTTCTTCATGTGTGGAGTGAAGTGGCAACTGTGGGGCTTTTTTCCTTCTAGTATTGTTTTTGTACAGCATCCTGTGGTGTCGGGCTTCTGTTATTTATTACAAATGATCTGGCTGTTGGTGAGGATTGGGGGGGTAGTTACCTTTTCCTTTCTGGGTTATACCTGAGCTAAAGACTGCCAAGTTTGGTTTGTTTTGTGAGCATTATTAATTTATCTTATCAAATATTTTATTTTGTGTGTGTATGTGATTGGTTTAATTAGATTACTGAAATGGTTTTGATTTAATTAACGTTCAAAAAAATGTGTTAGGTTATAGCATTGTTTCTGTTGCGCTTAAAATAGATTCAATAAAAGATTATGGTTCCAGTTTTATATATAATTAAAGTTGAACAGTATTAAACACATGCTAATATAGGGGATAGGATGATTGAATAGATAATAAACAAAGATTGGTAGCTCTAGATTGCTTCTAGTTTAAATGTAGCCTAGCTTAGTGATGGGGGACTCATGAAATAGTTGAAAGGCTTGGCCTGATTCTCTCTGGTCAAAATCACACGTTTTATTTGTATGAACTGAGGTGTGTGATAATATTTTCAGTAAAGAGCTTCTGAAGTGCTTTCATATCTGATTTCCCCTTCAATTTCAAGTTTGAACCCTCCCAGTAAGGTGAACTAGCATTGCTGATGCTGAAAGTGTTTAATTTCTTAGTGAGAGTGTACTTAGCTTAATAGTAGCCCTTATCCGTATTTTGGAATTTTGAAAAGTTAAAAAGTAAAAGCTTGAAAATCAATGTAGGTTACACTTAAAGGAGATAGGATTTGTTTTTGTTTTTTTTTTTTTTTTTTAAACAGATCATATGTTTAATTTAACTTTGGGAATACCAGTTTTTAATATTGCTTTCCAGTTACAGTATAATTTCAGTTTTACTCTCTGTCATGAAGAACACAGTTCCTGCTCTAAAAGTATTTCAAATGAGAGGCTATAGCAACATGTCAGTTTGGTAGCCTAGAAGAATTATGAAAGCTGAAGAAGGTCTGATGCTAGTTCTTTGTGATTAGAAGGTGGGGGGGTAAGTGAATAACAAGTTCGTGTTAAATTGGGCATGGTTCTGTTCAGATGACCTGATTACTTAGTTTGATGCCACCATAAGTGTTGGTATATTTCCAGTGAAATGAGTTGCATTATTTAGCTGGAAATGACTGAACTGTGATGTATTGGGGGAAGCAAATAGTGGTAGGATTGAAAGCCAGTATCTGTATTGGCATACGTGATATAATGCAGTTTAGATAATAAGATGATGATTGTTCTAAAATGAGGAAAAAAAAATAAAGGGGGGGAAAAAAATTAAGTCATGCTGCAGTTGTTGCACAAAACATTCAGCTGAGTGAGAGCAATGCCAGCCTGAACAGCATGTGGCCTTTAAGCAACGCCACCACCCAGCCCTCTGGCAGGTCACGCTGTTGTTTTGGGACACACACAGTGCTGGTGCTGAGCTGGCCCAGGGGATTGGTTCTGAGAAGTGACAGATGCCGCCTGACTGCATTCAGTTCTTGTCTTACTAGGACTTTGCCAAGCACCCTCAGGTTTTCAAAGTGTTTTACAGCTTTTCACAGGCTTCATGCAGTAAAATCTGTGTGTACATAGCACGTGGATTTTTTTTTGTTTTTATCTAGCTTTTTGAAACAAATTTTACCTCTGTAGTTACTTTTGAATGATACAAGCATAGCTTGCTGCAAATTAGGTCAGATCTTTCCAACTAACTCCTTTCTTCCCTCTCTCCTCCAAAATGGGGTAGGCAATTCTTTTTCTTTTACGTGTATATATTTATATAATTTCATACTTGTGCCATAGAATGGATTAGATATTACATGCAGTAAATTTTCAGGCATTCTTTTAAATTTTAGGGTTCTGGGCTATATAGATCTGACAGCTATCTTACCAGCATCAAAATAACATATAAATTATTCTCCCTGCAGGATATAGTCAAATTATTTACAAAATCTCATTGGGAAACTTACCTTTGTTTGCAGTTGCATAGCTCAATCATACCTCTACTGTCAGGCAGGAGGATGAATGTAAAACTGGTGTGAAGATAATCTGAACCTTACTTTCCATCAGAGAAAAGTAATTGGGCAGAGATGACTCATTAATTGCACCCAAATCTCTCAGATATACAGTAAAACTCTATTCTCCATCCTATCAGGCAGTATTGCGCTTCTGCCTTCTCCAGAGATCACTTTTCTCTATCTCTGGGATGCTCCTGTCTCATGTTGGAAGCCTTTAAATCTCTGAGGAGGGATTTGGGTCCTTCACCTCATTCATCTAATCTGGGCCAGCAGCCTGAGCAAGTGGGAGCTCCTGCCTTCTGTTTGCCTAAGGATCCGTGTGCTCATGCACCCTGTAACTTTTTTACCATTCAGTATGGCTTGCATATCACAAGCTCTGACAGAGAATCCACGTGCTTTTTAGGAATAACAGCTCAGTCAGGATTCACAAATTTTAAAATGGATGTAAGGAGGAAGTTTACCTCAATTTGGATGGTTGGATAAACTTATGTGCGTCAATAAATATGTTAATATGGAGCCAGAGTACCGGATTTGCTTTTATGTTTATACGCTGAATTTTATTGGTTTAAGACCATGTAAACTTTACCATAAACAAAAGAAAAATGTTGAAGATTTTTGTTTGCTTTCACGCCATTGAGCTTCATGCTACAGAAATTAATGTTAAATTTAAATACACATTACGTTTCTCTAATCTTGAGAAATTTCGTCTGTGTTGTCATGGCAGAATGAAATAGAATTACTGTAACAAGTCTGACCTTCAGCAAACGCTAGCCCCTGGGAACCTGAGTAGGTGTATGGACTTCACTTCAGTTGTCTGCAGATGTCCATGAAGCGAAGTTCCAGACTGCTGGTTATCTAGTTCCTTTAAAAATTTATTAGCCTGAAAGCCATAGGCATTTGACTTTGATAGTATTTCTTCCATTACTACCAGACTAATGGGAAAGATAAACACTGTCTTTGTCACATACGCACTCATGAAGTCTAATAAAAGTCAAGAGCATAAATATAACTAGAAATAATGTTATAGGTCTTTGTTTTCCACAGCTAGTCAAACAAAGTAATAAAAAAAAGTTGAATTGCAGTGTTTAGTAGGATAAAGGATACTACTGTCTCTAGAGATCTTGTGAATGCTGACATGCTGTCATAACAGATCAGTGCTATTGAGGATGTTTTGAAAGGTTGTAAGTGGACTTTGTTTTTGAGGGTACACGCTGCCAGGCTTTTTTTTTTCCCCCACTTCCTTAAAAATTCTCTGACTTGTTCTGATGTGTATGCACAAGTACGCTTGGTCTAGAGTTTCTCTGCCACAAGGTGACTTTAAATTCTGTGCTCTAAAAAATGAGTATCTAATTATGAAGTTGTTTAAAGTCTGTAAATTAAAAATAGGACAGTAAAGCTTTAAAAATAAATGATCTGGGAACAGTGCAATTAACAATACTTTGTGGCATCTTGGGCAAAAGATGTGCTCATTAACTGAGATTTTTAATTTCCTCATTTAAAAGCTAAAATTATTTCCTGACTCTGTTTTGACAAGGGAAGGAAGCTTTGGCAGCAGTGAGATTCTGTTATGAGAAGAAACTTGTCTGATACAGCGAGCAGCGTTGCCAGATCACATTTTGCTTTTACTATCATTTTTTTCTTCGCTAGTTTTTAGACTTGAAGATAGAGAGTTAGTGTAACACTTCTGACTGGTATTAAAGCAACTATCTTCACAGAGCCGATCTGGAAATCTGACTGACTTTAGAGATTTTGTAGCCTAAGAGCTCCCAGATACTGTATAAATTCATTTTGAAACAATCAAGAGAATAGGAGAGAATGTCCTAAAAGTATTCTGTTGGCTATTCAGGAAAATTTGGCATTACCCCGCTTAGCTCTCATACTATGAAATACTGTTTCTTTTTTATAATGCAGAAATGGAAGCATAATCAGGACATTACTCAAATTTATGGGTTGCCTGGGATGTAAGCAGAGTTTTCAATGTCCTTTTGATCTCACATCGAGTATAGACTGTTTGGTAGCAAAAATGATAGCTAGTATCTGAAAACTATCTTGTTTTAGACTGACTTAATCCAAGAAGTTGATCTTTAGTACACATTTGTAGCAGTTTCATGTTAGTGATACTGTTAAAGTATAATATTTATTACAGTAATACTACTGTATATAAACTTGTTGCTTGAAATTATGCTCAATATAGGCAGACCCTATACTTTCAACTCAGCTTTACAGCACTTACTGTTTTAGAAATGCTGAAATGAGGATGGGTTCCAATTTCATCCCGATTATAAAACCGGTTGAATTTAGCCATCAAAATCAGACTTGCTTACAATCAGTCTAGACTTTTAAAGAGTACCTTTTACAACAATATGTTGAATATCTGTAAAATACTAAGCAAGACCTGTCTTTATTATGTCCTGCTTTTTGATGTGGGTTTGGTTTTTTGTTGTCTTTTTGTTGTTGTTGTTGTTTGGGGTTTTTTACACTCTTGCTTAAATATTTCCTCTAGAAGAACAAGAACCTTTTTAAAAAATGAGATCCACACAGTAGCAATTTTACATACTTGGTTATATAGTCATGGTACTGGGTTTTTCATATGAATAAAAGTTAAGAACAAAAAGGTAGGACATCTTAAGCAAATGGTTTTGAATGTTTCTGTAGAAATTAACTTGCCTTTCAAAATTAACTTGTTCTCCAAATAAGTGTTTGCTCTGGGTTTTAAGTACTGTGTAGGCATTTTCTCATGTATCTAGTTCTGCACTGTGTAGACAGAACACAGATGGTTGCATGTTTTCAGGCGAGTAAAGTACTACAACAGTAATAGCAAATTAGCTACAATTTCACATCTGTGTTATTTAATATTTAGGAGACAAAAGTTCATTGTTTCTGTTACTGTTGCTGTAGGATGTCAGCTGTAATGAAATCACAGCATTGCCGCAGCAGATAGGCCAGCTGAAATCTTTAAAGGAACTGAATGTCAGAAGAAATTACCTTGAAGTTTTACCCCAAGGTAAAAAAAAATAATAAAAATTCCTAATTCCTTTATGGTACCTCTTCTTATTACCATTTTTTACAGTATTTTTTATCATGTAAGTAAACATGATTAAAAAGTAGTAATTACCTTGTATTCGAATGTATTCCATTTCAGCTTGCAGAATATAACATTCAGTGCTACTCACTAAGTAACTGTGGGGTTTTTTTAAATGAATTATCTTTATGATTCTAGGCATCTTTTGAGTTGCACAAATACTTTCCTGTGAATGCAGTATAGGAACTGTCAGCTGAATTTCAGGAAAAAAAACCCTCAAAGTATTTATTTTAAAATTTATTGTCACTTGTATAACAATAACACTCTGTTCATTTCCCAGTATAGAATGGAGTAAATGTTGATTGTATTCCTCCCTGAGTTTATATTTTTCCTGAATGCAAAAGAAAGTTTATTCAGAAATATTTTACTGTTTTGTGGCAAAAATAAATACAAATATAACACCTCTCTTTTTTGTTACTTTTAGAACTAGTACAGCTTCCCTTGGTAAAGTTCGACTTTTCCTGCAATAAAGTGCTTATGATTCCAATTTGTTTTAGAAAAATGGTGCAGTTACAAGTATTACTGCTTGAGAATAATCCTTTGCAGTCTCCACCAGCACAAGTAAGTAACACCTATAATTTACATTTTGCCTTAATATTAGGTCTATGATAATGAGTTATAGCCTATAAAATGTCACCTTCTGCAGTTGCAGGCTTCTGAACTCCAGTCATCACAGACATTAGTTGTTGATATATAAATAAGACATAGAAAATACCCTACGTTCTGTGCATGAGTCTGCACCACTTAAACCAACATAAGTCTAGAAGATTTCCCTTCTGTTAGCTGCCTGTTTATTTTTGTCATTCCTATCTGCGTATGAAA
The DNA here is from genome assembly GCA_013397275.1 of Burhinus bistriatus. NCBI lineage: Eukaryota > Metazoa > Chordata > Aves > Charadriiformes > Burhinidae > Burhinus > Burhinus bistriatus. Next base: position 64,582 of record VYXH01010090.1, on the reverse strand, counting down.
CTTAATGTTGGAATATGTGTATAATTTTGAAAAAGAGAATTGAGAAAATTCCTGGATAAATTTTCTCTCTGTTAATAAGAGTCCAGTTCTACAGTGATTTACTATTAACTTAAAAAATATAGACATGGTCTAGAATGTAATCCATGTGAAACTTATTTTACTTTATAGCGTAAGTTTATAGATTGTGATACACAAAGAAATCAAATTCCTGTTCTGAACTGTAGGACATGCTGAGAAATGATGATAATGAACGAATAGAACCTGTGCTTGCTGCTTAAGGACAACTTTGTTGTTGTTGACTTACTGGACAGTGGGTTCAAACTACATCTCTGAAAGCTATAATTGTTCTAGAACAACAGCTGTTGAAATACTTGAGAGATTTTATTACGTCAGAGAAATGCTTTTCATAATCAATGATGATGCTGTTACTACACTCAAAAAATACAGAGTAAGTTTCAGCAAGCACTTGAGCTAGAAGTGTTCAGTGAAAGAAAAAATTCTAAAATGCAGGTGAAATGCATCATAAAGATGCTTGGACACTAGTAAAAACAATGTGACTAAGAGTACAAAGGATATGCTGATTAACTAAATGTCATTATTGACTAATTTTGGAAAATAATTATTCAATTTATGGTCAGTAATAGGCCTTATGGTCTATTTTATTGTAATTCTTTTTGAGTGAAAAGATCATTTCAGTTTTTTAAAGTAGAATACTTTCTTTTCTTGTTTTCTGTCTTGCTCTCTGAGGATTTTTATACTAGTAGACACAAATAATTGTTTGGGTAATTGAAGTAGTTCTTAGTAATTTTAAAAAGTGAACAAAATCCATTTTCCTTTATGTGATACCTATTGTGACGATATCAGCTGGTTTTCAGGGAGTTTTATGCTAAATGACATTTGGAATAAATTATTTCATTCTAGTTATAAACCTAACTTTTTTTTCCTAACAGATTTGTACAAAGGGTAAGGTGCATATATTCAAATATCTGACTGTACAGGCCTGTCAGATTAAAACAGCAGACTCACTGTATCTTAATGCCATAGAACAACAGCATTTGCCGCAACCTGTGGAAGAGAGGTATGTATAAAAATCTCACTTAGTTTTCTTTATGTACACTTATGAACAAAATGAAATAAATATATCTTGAGCTTCCAGAGTTTCATTTGTTTAGATGCTATTTACAGTGTACTTTTTTTGAAGAGATTTGTTTTGCTTTATTATATTTTATTGTAGTGAAATCCTTGTAAGAGTTTAGAACAAAATATTTTGAACAATCACTTCTGATTAAAGTTAGCAACACATTAGGAAAGAGTTTATAAGTGAATCTTAATTTAAATCTAACCTCTTACTAGTAGACTACTGGAATACAATGAAAATAATTGAGATGGTAGTATCAAGTGTTGGGACTTTCTTGTAAATCTATTAACACATTAAATAAGTTTCAATTTGTTGTGTTGTTTTGTGATTTATATGTTGCTATACACTCATCACGTAGTTCTTTTAAGCTTTTTTATTCGTCCAGAGGCTTATCCGTCCAGCAAGGAGAACTGCATGAATGTTGAGACCCTTTTAAAGTGAAATGTGCTGATTTGTTAGCAAAACGAAAGACAAAATCTTTAATGTCTTACATCAAACACCTAGGAAATGTCATCTTGTATGGTGGTTTAAGGAATTAGATACAAAGCAGCTCCTTTTTGTGAGAGTCTCCATAGCTAATTGGAAATCAGTTTAACCAGCTTTTTTTTCAGTACCATGGGAAGTATAATATAACCAATCAGAGAATGTATGACAATGCCTTATTTTTGGAGAGAAGTATTCAACAAAAATGAAGTGTTGATGTAAATAAAAATAAAGGTGTTGCTACTAACACCCTGAAAAACAAACAAACAAACAAAACCCCACAACTGTTATGGAATCTCCCTGTCAGTCATCTAGATAAGGTTTCAAGCAAATTGTTTTCCTCCATGTATGTTTGGAGACACCATTGTGGATTTCTGTCAGATAAATGCCAAAAGTGGGAAGAATCCAGTATGAAGAGTGAGTTTTTCATTTGGGAAACACCTGCTGGTTTTCTGTTTTGCTCTTTTAGTATACAAGAAGACTGACAGGAATGTCATGTCCAGTATGACGTTTTGGTCATATAGGAGCATACAGGTTAGGGTAAGGGGATAGTACAGAGTAGGTACTGGTTAGTAACTGACAGCCTAATGCTCTATCACATAATAATTACCAGACTTTTATTTTAGAAAATAACTTCACACTTCTAAAGAAAAAACATAACCTGGTTAGGATTTCCATATGCATTTTCTACACAAAATCCGTGGTGTTTACTGATAGAAGATAATTGAATATTAGGGTTAATCAGATACCTTATTCATGTGAAGACTGATAAAAGTTCTTTTTTAAATTGCCGTGTCAATCTGAATTCAGGATTACCACTTTCAGAATTGCAAATAAGAGGATAACAAAGAATATTATATAAAAAAAAAGGTAGGTGATGAGTGTATTGCATCTATAGAGTACTTTAACACAAGTAGAGGTCATACTAGGTAATGAAAGCAGAAGAGAGAGTAGTTGCCTTTATTATAGTAGTTTTCTTAAGAAACCTAGATTTCAAAGTCTATTTTAAAGCATCAAAAGGAGGTTTCTATGTTAATAATTACTTCAAGCCACAGGGAAATATCAGTTCATTTTTAATGCATCGATGGTTACAATTAAATCACGTGACTCCAGTTTGAGTTCAGCTAGTTAAGTTGCTTGTCTCATGGCTAAATGACTTCAGTCGGACTCGTGTGCTACTTAGCTAGTAACTAAGCATTTTAACCTAGTGTATAGACAAAAGCAAGCTTTATAGCCAATTATTTCTGTTGTTTTCGTTAATCATTAGACTAACCAGCCATTCAATCTGATCTATTTTACTATCAACAGACTTCAGATGTATGGTTTTTAACCATACTATGCTATTTCGCCCTCTACCATTAAGACTGGTTGGAATTTTGCTTTGATTTAAGTGAAACCAGGACAGAATTCTAATGGTAAATGCTATGATAGCTTTTTATTGTTTAGTTGATTTGTTTGGGGTTTTTTAATTTTTATTTTTATTCACATCTAGCATTGATGATATCTACCCAAGTAAAAAGGACTCAGATTCAGGTGTTGGTAGTGATAATGGAGATAAGCGTTTGTCAGCAACAGAGGTAAGTTGCCTCAGTTTTTTGTGTTCCACTCCCCTTCCCTCTGCACCCATATTTTGACTATATTTTAAGTTGGGTAACAATGTGAATACATTTTTAGCCACCAAAACTGTCCAACCACATCCTTGGCATGAATTTCTTGCTAAGAAATAGCTAAAACAAAGATAAAAGGAGACTGGATTTTTTTGGTTTTGGGGGTTTTTTTTTGTGTCTGTGAGCTTTCTGGAGAGGGCAGTGAGGTACTTGCTTACAAAGGGTCAACAACCTGCCAGCAGTGAAAATTCACTACAGTTTACATAATATAGAGATCAAGGACCAAACCAGAATCCACATCTGCTGTTTCCAATGAAGTAAATGTACTTCCAATGAAGTAAGAAAACAGAAATAATTCTAACAGCCTGACAGCTTCTCATGTGTTTTCTCTCTGACTGAGGACTCTTTCCTGTTGGGAATTAACAGGAGTTCGGTGTGCCCAGTACCAGTATGTTCTGTGGTGTCATGGTTATGGCAGTTTGCTGTAGTGTAGGAACTTCAGAAACTTTTCAGATCTTAATGCTTTTACATGCTCTGGCACTTAGGCAATACTGGAATTTTTTCTGAACTGTGTTGTCTGACTGAGCAAAGAGAGAAGATGGCTTTCTGAGAGTAGTGTTGTCTTAAGCAGTTATAGCCGACTTTCCTAGACCTTTTTTCTGAGGTACTGCTCAGCTGAACAGGGCACTAAATCTAGTTGGAGTTGAACTGAATAAATAATGATAAGTAAGTAAATATAATTCAGCAGTGATCTTTCCGAAATGTACAAATAATGGAATTTGCGGTCTGACCTGATGAGAAATATTCAGGTCACAATAAAAGAATGGACTTATTGCCACTTAAAATAATTGTACTCTGATTCCTTAGTGTTTCTCTCCTCCTTTGAGGAAAAGAGATTCTGTTGCTTTTGAAACAAACGGATAAAGAATCAAATTTAGGTACTGAATTTGTAGTTACTAAAAAGCAAATTGAATATGAACCCGCTTACACTGATTGGTCTTTTAAATACAAAAGCACTTAAGAAAACCGACAAGGTTTTCCAAGTATTTGGGCTAGTTTCTTGCTAGATGGAAATGAAGCAGAATTATCATGATTTCTAGCCAGACTTCTAATGGTTTCCCTCTAGTTCTTGGAGCGTGTGGTCCACTCAGAGGCTTGCAAACTGTTTTGCCATTCTTACACTTCCTGAAGCTGAGTTAGCTTGTTAATGAAACTGTTATTCTGGAATTTCCTCTTTAGCTATAAATAACACCTTTAGAAAATAGATCATCTTTCCTGTAATCAAAAAGTTGCAATCAGAATGCTGCAAAAAATTGTCTTAAAGACAACCAACAGTGAACCAATACATTTTTATGAGCACAAAGACTTTTATATTTACCCATTCCATCACCGCCTGACTACTGCTCTACTCTTAAGGAGAAAATAGATGCTGAGATCAGTAATCCCAAATCTGTTTGGTAGTAAATTCATCATTCACTTTTCCTTCTGAGGTAACCTTTAGTACTTGTGTTACACATGAGAATTGTGCAAGAAATCCTAGCATGTTGCAAATACAGATTCACGTACATTGTTAATTACAATCAGAAATCAACATACCAAACATTGGATAAACATTAAATGATCAGTCATAAAGTGATCATTAAAACGTATTTTTGGAGGGTTTTTATAAATACAACAGACATGTAAAACAAACTAGAGTTTAGTCTGAAGGCTGGTGGCTGTTGAGGTCATTTTGCATTTGTGTAACTTGAAAATGGTAACTTAAATGCATCACTTGCTAAAAAATACATTAGTATTCAAACAAGCTTGCTAATTAGCTTTGTGTCCATACACATAGGAGGGAATACTTGATGAAATGAACAGTTGACGTATTTGTCTGGCTTGTTGGTATTGGGTCATTACAGGGTCAGTTCTTCAGAGCAGTAATCATCTTGGGCATTTCAAGTGAACGAGATCTTGCAGTGTTGCTGTAAAATTGATCATGACAACTTGAAGGCAAATTCTGCTGTAAGACAGTGCACTCATGTACTTCATCCTTTAGGAACAGTGCAGCATTTTAATTCATTTTCCACCTCCCTTTTGCCTTATTTTTTCCTTAGTTAAAATTCATTAGAACAGGGTACTTGTTAAGATCCAGATGGTGTCCCTGTTTCATTACCCATAAAGAGCGATGCTTTGGTACCAGCAAGAACGTATATGAAGATTCTTTCAAAGTGTTATCATCTGAATTCAGTGTTGGAATAATATTAGGTATTTAAAATGAAAATTGGGCTCTTCATCCTGTGTTTTTGTTTCTTGTACATCTGTTGTTGTCTTCTCTTGCTAGCTGAAGAAAAATAAAACTGTGGACAAAGGAAGTGAGATACAGTATCTCATCTATGACGGAGCAATACTTTTGTATTATTGCAAGCTACTTTGGATAGTTTCTGTTTCATAGTATACTGGCAGGAAGCACCTGGAAAATCAATTGCAGAATTCTGTAGGCCCTGAAAGTGAGACATAGCCTGTCAAAGGAATGATTTTCTGTTTCCAAATTGAATGACCTATGGCTTTTTTACACCAATGGTCAAAAATATTTTTCTAAAAGCTATATGTGTTACTCTGCTGAGAAAAAAATCTTGCCTGTTTTAGTATTCAGAACTTGTAATAATGCATATAAGAACATTTTACTGTAATATTTTCAAATGATAGTTGTGAAATTAACAAAACATGAATCTTTGATCCAGAATAACTAAATTCAGTGCTTAAATGTCACATGAGATACAGCCTGAAAGAAAGAGAAGGGACTTCACTGTAACATCGGTTGTCTGAATGAATTTATACTCTGTGTGTGTCTTTTTTTTAATTTTATTTTTTTATTTTTAAAACTGTTGGATTATTGTTTCAGATCTAAAAGAACCAGTGACTGGTGTGCTTAGAATACTTGGAGTGTGGTTTGCTCATTTTCTGTTTGAGATAGTGATTTGTTTCATTTTAAAATAAAATTTCCTTTTAAATTTAAAATTTATTTTTAAAATTGACAAATAGGAACAGTACTGCAATGTTAGTTCACTTCATTGTAAAGCTTCATCATTTTTATAAGGCTTTATCAAGTTCCTGAACATACTTTTAAATTTTTTCTCCTTAAGCAGAAGAATACAGCCAGTGAATTCATAGAGTTAACGTGGTTATTCGAAAAGAACAACATTTATGGTGGTCCACATTTACAAAATGCGTTAAGGCCAGGGTATTCTTGGCAAACAGGAATAACCACATGTCTTTGATACAGTTTTTTAAGAGCAAAGCTATTTGCCCCATCCCTTATCACAAACCTTAGCTTCAGGATTTAAAAAAAATATTTTCTACGTTGAATATGAACATATGAAGGTAACAAGAATGGCATAATTCTACTAGAAGCTAGCAACTGTGGAATTGAATAACTGATTGTATGTAACAATGTCCCATTCCATTGCAGATCTTGCGTTACAATGGGCTGAACTGATAAACAGGGAAATACCATTTCCTTAAAAATATATATTCTTAAAGGATATGGAACAAGCTACTATTTATGTATTATAGCAGTTATAATTACAGAACACGTGTGGAATATGTCTGCACAATGTAGCGAGTTACAGAAACACAGAGCATCTAAAGAATGAGCAATGGCAGTGAGTTTGTTGGAAAATACTTTTGCAAAGCTCTGAGAGACTATTGTAATGGTAAGCTCTCTGTATCAGGAGAGCAAGAATAAAAACTCAGCCTCTTCTGCAAACTATGTTTTTGCTGTAGTTCACCTCAGGAGAGAATGTGAGCAGGTCCCACTGTGAGCAGGTCACTGCCTGTCCTGCAGAACAACAGAGCCGTAGCGGCATGGGACAGAAATGAAGCCTAGTGAGTCAGCGCTTCTTTGTGTAGCCACTATCTGTAAAGTCATAGACAGGATAAGCTTGTAGATAAAAGTACGGTGCAACGGTGTCACTGCAAGAAGAGGACTAGCACAGTGAGGAAGATGGGAAAAAGAGGACAGATGAATTGTGCTGCCTGGCCAGCCCACTGTGAGGATGTATTCAGCATGACTACAGCTTCCTACAACTGGATTTAATCATGTTATATGTTTCGGTATCCTCTCCCATATTAGTTTCCCAGTCTTTAGTGAGCACTCTTCTTAATATGTATGTCTTTATCAGTCTTGGTTTAAGTGAAACCAGCGTTTCTCTTATTTCTTCTTAGCCTTCTGATGAAGATACTGTCAGCTTTAATGTTCCAATGTCGGACATCGTGGAAGAAGATCAGGTTGTAAAGGAAGATTCAGGTCACCATGCCAATTCAAGAAAAGGTTGGAATGTAAAAAAAGTGGAAGTTAAATACAGGGATATTCGATCGATAATTCTATGTATAAGACTGTAAATTCAGTTTGCAAAGATCATGGCCCTACAAACATCAATTTTTCAGGCGTCTACAAATATCTTTTAGATATGTTTTATTCACTGCTATTTTTCCTTGGAATGTTCAGTGTTTAATTTTGCACTGGATAAATGCCTTATTAAATTCATTTTTCTTGCTTATATTCTAGTTGAACAACAGGTATTTTCACTACCCTATGCATTTTAATTTTTTTGTAGTAAATGCCTGCCTACCTACCCAAAAGGCTTTGAGCATGCATATGCAGTCATGTAAAAAAGGAAAAAAAAAAAGTGTGCTACTTAAAACAGTTTTAACTATACTGAATTGAGGTCCTTATAGTCATTTTCCATAGCAATTTCAATGAACTTGTTCTACCTTATCTCAAGAGTTCTGGTTCTGATTGGGGGAAGAAAAGTGAGAGTTGGTTTAAACCATACTTCCCCACCAGTAATATCAATGTGTAACAACATTTATCAAATGCTAAATCAGATTTTGAGTTAGTAATGTACAAAGCAGAGTCCATTTCTGTAGTTGCACTTAATGCGTATATAAAGCTTTATTAATCAAAGTCAGCATTGCCTCTGGAAAGAAGTAACTCTCTTCAGATTTTGAGATAAGGTGTAATTTTATCTGAATTTTATTAAAGTAACTTATATTTTTCTAAATTATATCTACATATTGATAAACAATGTTTCTCCAAGGTCTGCACATACTAATGATAAATGGCAAGATGAAGTCAGTGAGTTGCATGTGGAAACCACATAAATAGAAGATCAGCCTTTCCCCAGTGTTATGTACTAAATTAAATGAACTTCAGTTGAGATAGTCATCAGAATTCAGTAGAATAAAAAGCGAGATGGTAGGAGCATTACATTCTACAGTGTTTTTTAGTACACTGGAGAGGGTATGTTATAGGATCCAGCCCACTTTAAATGAAGGAGAAAATTATTATTGCCTCATGCTCCTGGAAGCAGTATATGTAAGCAAGAGATTGACATAGACTCGGAAGGCTCCAAGTCATTTTCTTCGAGTTCTGCAAAGAGTTTGAGTGTGACTGCAAGTCACTGACTGAGACATCTGAATGTCTTAAAATACTCGGCAGCTGTCTAGCTGTGTTCTTGTACTGGCACGACATACTTGGTGTAGTTCAAAACTGACTCCATCAATGCTTGCCGTGGTGCTTCTGATCAGGTTACTGATTTATTACAACTTTGAAATGAATCGACATCACTTATTAAAACACAAAAGTGTTTGAAGTTTTTAATATGCTTCGAATTTAAACTTTGTTTGTTTTTGAGCTCTATAATGTAATACACTTAAATTGAGTAACAAATATTGAGCTGAACCAGAAATCATTCTTCTGTCTTTTTTATTGTTGTTATTAGTGGAATTCCATCAGGGATCTTCTCACTTGATTGTCAATGATAAGTCAAGAGAAACAGGAAACCAATTTGATGAATCGGATACTCTTACTACTGAATTTATGAGTTACATTAAGGCAAGTTTGTGACAATTTTAAGTGGGGGGAAATGTTTTCACTGCTTTCATAAGTATAGACCAAACAGGAATGACAAACTGCAGACATTTTAATGAATAAGAGACTGCAATTAATATTAATTGTCATAAAAGATACAGAAGGCAAAATTAAGCAGGTAGGTTTAAAGTGATTATAATTAATCTAGGAGGTCAATTTACCTGTAACTCTTTCTAGTGTATATGAGACTTATCTTTTAACTATGTTTAAGGCTTTAAGAAAAAATGGCAAGTATGTTCTGCAAGATTTACTTTATATTTTGAATTGAACAATTTTTGCATTTGTTACATAAGTAAAATGCAAGAAGAATTTCACTGTTAGCTGTGGTGGCTAGTTATGAAATAATGTTACAGTATTAAAATATATTTTCTTAAATGTTTTAAAATTATAGCAGAAGTTGAGAGAGCTATAAAGACAAATTATATCAAATCTAGAATAAAATCGATTATTCTAGGAACCTACCTCTGGCAAGATTTGGCAGGTTCCTTTCTTGATACATTTTGGGAGTATACACTGACTCTGTTATGAACTTTGTAGATGCTGTAGGTGATAGGAAAATGCATTTGAGTAATTGTGTGTATCTTTGTGTGTATAACAAAACATATATTTGTGTCTATATAAAGAAGTATGTAAGAAAACACAGGTTATCCATAATAAGAAACTTTGAGATTATACCCATCAGTCTTTTTTGTATGTAAAGGTCTGGGTGCCACTTCAGTTTCCTTAAGATGTTCGTTACTGAACACTGGTACTCTGGATTGCTGGTTATACATGTGATGGGTAGATGGTTAATCCATTTGAAAGTATTACTCTTGTCTTTCTGTCATGGTTAATGAGTACTTGCTTATCAGTCATGTGACATCTTACTTTTTGAACTGTTTTTCATAATGAACGACCTTTTAGAAATTGTTCTGTTGTGCCTTTTTGTCTGTTTTAAGTTGTATTTTCCCCATTTGTATTGTCATTTACTCATTTTTTTCCATTTGTCGTGTGAGGTTTAGTGGAATATGTGTAGACATGTGTCTGAGAAAGCTGCAATAGAATCCATAGAAGTGTACTGTGAATCATTAGTGATTGTGTTAACTCATGAAATACACTTGCTTTGTTATATAGCAAGAACTGCCTGATGAATTTATGAATTATATGTGGTTCAGTAGATTGAGGGATTTTTGAAAGATCCTAAAGAAATTTTGAGCAAGTAGGATTTTTTTTTTTTCCTGTGAAAATGTATTTGCTGGATGCTTTTGCCTGATCCATTGTAATGCAATGATATTTGAGAAATAGTAGTATTTTTGTAGCATTTCTGTGGATGTGATGTCTCCTCTTGATTTATAAGCCAGAAGGGATTGTCTAGTATGGATATTTTTAGACTAATTTTCTCCTTCTGTGGAGATTCTTAAGGGGTGAAAAGAGGCATTGTATCACTTCCATCTTCCATCCCTTATAGGAAAAAATGTGCTGGGAAGTAATAGTGGAAAGAGAAAGGATGTAGCCTTTCAGCTTTTTGGAAACAGACTTCTGGTTCTGCAAAAGATTTCTTTATTTGAGCAATCTTTTTGGTTTTTCCGGCAGCGACTCTTACAGATCTTCAGCTACTTGCAGAGTCTCTGAGGTGGCAGCCATAGAGGACTAGCATTTAAAAACAAAGGGGAAAAAAAAACCACAAGGAACTTTTGCCTTTCATAGTTTCTGAAGACATGTAGTTATCAAAAAACTTTATTTACATAATAAATACATGTTGCTGTTTATTTTTTGTTATTTACAAATACAAACGTGAATTCATTAGTATTGATTATTAGGAAGAATTATTTATAGTTGCTGGATGCTTAGGACACTACAGGTTATCTTACATTGTCTTGTTCTTTTGTGACTTTTGTACTAAAAAAAGATTGAGGTTAGTTTTTTTTTAGGTAGTTAAAAAGTTATTATTAGTAGTGTTTTTAGATAGTTAAAATGTTAACAAATGATTGTAGGTTTCCTGCATACAAATTTTCAGCAAGTGCACACATTTGAGGTGAATGAACTAGATAAAAGGGGATAGAGTACTTTCGTCCTCCCCTGACAAAGGAGTACACACATCTGAAGCTGACTGTACATTATATTATGTATATACTTTGCATTTCCTTTCCTTATTCTTCTCGTATCATCATCTTGATTTTCAGTAGTGTGCCACTTGAAGACTATTCCCTTGGGATTGTCCTCTATCATAATAAGATAATATTATCTGAAATAATGCGTTGCAGACAGTGGTTCAGTAAAATACAGGTTACTGTATTGAATTTCAATATAAGAATATTACTAGAGTGAGCAGTTTAATTTCTTTTAATTTTGATACCTTCTTAACATTATGGAAGTGGAGATCAGCAGGCTGGTGAATTGAACGGGTAGTACATGCATTTTATTCTGAGGATTTTGAATTCAGTGCAGATTTCTGAGTCTCTTGTGTTCTTTGGTTTATATTTAGCCGTGTACTAGAATGCCTTTTGGGACAGTGAGGGTCTTCTAAAATTGAGATACTGGTTAACCAAACCATACATAAAATCAGTGTAACTTGCAGTGCAAAAGAGGAGCTTAGGCTTGGAGGATTTTGTAATTTTTCAAATGTTAGTCCTTATTTATATGGCTTTATTTATCTTACCTATATAATTATGCCTAGAGACTGAGGATCACCTTCTAGAATAAGTGCTGCATTTTTGTCATCTTATGATATGTGCCATTCGTACAAGAAAAATCATGTACTTCATTCCTGCAAGGAGAAGAAAAAGAAAAAAGAATGGCTTTATTTATTCTACTGGGGAATGGGCCATCTTTGGGGATTGTTAGAGAAGCTTGTACGCTCTTCAGTGACATATCTAGCAGAGTTGGATAGCATTTATTGGTACAGGGTGATGCGGCTGATGTGCCAAACATGACACAATAGAGGATAAGCCTGTTTTCTGCTGTTCATTCTCTACTAGTATAAATGTATATCCATTCAGAGAGCTTCTGTCTTTAGTGGCAGCTGAACTACTTCAGTGTTCCTGCCTATCTGAGATGAAAGAGAAAAGAAAATTGCAAGTCACCAAATGGAAGCATAAGAGAGTCATAGAGTCATGTTTTCTAAGTAGCACTTCGTAGTTATAGGTAGGACAGTGGGGGCTGTAATTTATGCCTACATTGAACCCAACGTAACTGGCTGACTGATATGAATTGTTCCATGCAGTTTTTGTTCTGATTTGTTTTTTGTTTTGTTTTAAAAAAAAAAAAGTATTCATGACTGTTAAAATTGTCAAGTAAGAAGCCTGTTAATAATTATGGATGAAGTATGTAATTGCTACTGTTTGCATATTTGGAATTTCCTTGCTCTGTAAACAAATCTGGCTGCAGGAGGAGAGCAAGTAAGAGGAGAGTTAGGGTCGTACTTAATGGAAGCATTGTTTGCATACACCAGAAAGGCACAAATTAAATCTGGGACATAGAAAAAGAATTCTCATGCTCCTTGACTTTCTTTTTACAGTTGAAGGGGGGTAAGGGCTGTCGACCTCAATAAAATCTGCATGGTGAATAGAAGATCTTTTAATCAGTATCTTAAAAGAGGGTAGAGTGAGGAGTGCAGCAGAAGTGTTGGATTGCTTCAACTAGCCACCTTAAATTGTTACATAAATTAGGTCAGTGCTAACTCTGAAGCAAAATTTATCTGCCTTCTTAATTGCAAAGTTCAGTTCTCAATATCACTTTGCTTACAGAGCAGAGCAGCGGAGTGTGATGAATTATTGAGAATAGAAGAGGACACACAATGGCAAACAGACGAAATGTAAGTATTTTTTATGTATCTGTAAGTAATGAGCTGTGTCATTTCATTAGATTGACCAGAACTGGCATTTCCTTATCAGTTAATAATTTTGTAGACTTGGAGGCATGACAGAAGCACAACCTTGTGCTTTGTGTGTGCTCAATGTTTTACACATTATTTCTGAATAGAATGGATGTTATATTACAACTAATTTGTGTGCACCAATAATGCTTCAGTATTTTTACCTATGTAGAATGCAAGCTTTTTAACTAGGTATTTTGATATTTAGTCTGTTAATGGTGTTGATAAAAAAGAATTTTATCAAAACTTGTAAGATCTAAATTTAAAGTACATTTTTTAAAAAGTAATTTAATTGGAAAAATTCCCTCGGTCTTTTTTTCTTATTTTGTCATAATTTTAACCCTGAAGCAATCATTAATTCATAGACATTAATTCAAGAACAGAGCAAGTGAACATCAGTTGCTGAGGAGAGTGAATAAGAAAAGGGCATTAAGCATGATAGTGTGCTGTGAAGTTGTCACTAAGCAGAACAGTGGAGTCCTATATGATTTAAAACCAAAAATTGAAGGAAGGGAAGAATAAGTACTTTCTGAAAGAGCCTTATTGGCAGAACTATGAGGTGATTGTGTTTCTAAACCCCAAAAAGAATTACTAATTTTGAAAAGCAAAAGGAAGCATGCTGGTGCATCAAAAGAATCGTTGTATTTAGTACTTCTGTTAAAACATTATGTGTGATGAGTGCAGTTAATAACAGTCAAATATTGGTAAATAAATTTTCAATCTTAGAAGTCAGTCTGTTTAATTGAATGCTAGAAGTTTTAGGTCCTCACATTTGTTTATATATGTATTAGGTTGGGGGGCTTTGCTAAGGACAAAGTGCTAGAGAATTTTTTTTCAATAGAAACTTGCAATAAATTCAGCACATGCTAGTGTGCACAGAGGCTGTTTTTCCCCCTCTATAGTGTTTGCATGCCAGTTGGAAGATACAACTCACAAACAGAAATTCAGACTACCCTTGATAATTGCTGTTGTACCTCTTTTTTGAATGCTTTTGTTTTCTGTCATAGAATAAATTTATCAGAAGAACAAACTCTTGATATAGCAATGATAGAACAACTAAGAGAAGCAGTAGACTTATTACAAGATCCCAACAGGTATGCTCACAATAGCTGATGTGTTAATGTAATTTATTTAAAATTTTCGTGGATGACTTTAGAGTTCTTTTTTAACTGATAATTGAAAGTTCTCTGGAGTTCTGAAGTACTTTTTTTAAGCATACTGATGTTTTTCAGGAGGTGCTTAGATAGTTAAGAAGGAAACATGCATTCTCTCTCTTGAGTATCTAGACAAGATTTCAGTAAATTAAGGGGGATTTCGGGTATAAAAGAAACCTAAATTTAGAGGTGGAGACACCTCTTAACCGTTCATCTTGTGTACACTACTGTGATTTTCTGAAGTTTTGTCTAGGATAGTCACAGTTCTTCTAGGGACTACAAGCTCTCCTCTACTTATTCACGCTTGGTGTGTTTTGTGGGGATTGGAGAAGGTCTTCTGGCCCAGCTTCATCCTACCTAAATGAAGCGCATAAAAGAGCTGCCTGAATTAGCAGTGGAGTTTCTGTAGTCTCCCTCTGAAATCAAAAGGAGAAAGAGGAAGAGGCAGCTAGAGAAAGTTATTTAGATTTCCCCTCACTACAGAAGGCAAGGTTTTATAATTTAGGTGCCGTTTTTAAGTGGCTGGTGTCAGGTGGAATGACTCGCAGTCTGTGAATAAACAAAGGAATAAGTATTTAAAAGAAAATAAACGCTTATCCTACTGCAGAAGTCTGACGAGTGGTGTAGGTAGTTCTGTCCAGATGCTTGCTATTGCTTTTCTTTGTGTAACCACCTTCAGAAATTGATTTAGTTCATTTCAAAACAAAGTAACTCATTTTTCTTCATTACTTCTGTGAGATAGCTGGTTTAGAGCGTAATTTGTCTGAAGACTAGAAACCTCCTTGTCGCTTCCAGCCTACAGTATCCTTGTTTCTCATTCCTCCCTTGGACATTTGTTCTTGCAGCTACACTGTTCTTTAGTTTAAATGCCTATTTTGATACTGCTTTTTCACCTAGCAGGCCTTCCTACTTTTTAGGACAGAAATGCACTCCTATTAGTATTTCTAGAGACAACTACCTGGCTTGATTTTGAATTGCATAGAGAATACTTTAATTCTTGAATCATATACTAAATACTTGAATCACAAGTATATTTGCTTAATAAAAAGTCATACAAATTAGGAAAGCTTTTTAGTTCCTTGTGGTTTGTGTGAGATAGTATATCATTGCTTCTGCACCTCATATGGGGCTTATTGCTTTGTGGGAGAAGTATTGCAATTAAAAAAGGAAAAAGTCTGATTTGGAAAAAAAGCAACATTAAAAAAATTTCAATTGTTAGCCTTATAAATTTTGTCATTTTGGTTTTTGTCAAATATTGCTCCAATATTTCCTACATATTTAGTTTTTCTTATTAAATTAAAAAGAGCAATAAAATACAGAAAATAATTCTGTTTCTCTATGCATATTCAGATGTGCTTTCATTAGTAACGCTGTAGTAAATTTGAAATGTGGCTTTTAAAAATGGTTAATCATGTTATGCATGTCTATTTTTCTACTAGCTTTTTACATAGTGGGTTTGAGTTTTTTTGTAGCTGCACTTTCCTTTTCTAACCTTAAACTATGAGTATTTGGTTTTAATTTACTGAGCACTGTATAGGGTTTTCAATGTATGTCTCCTGTATGTTAACATCCAGACTTACCCAGCAAGATACACCTGGGTGCCTAATACTTGCCAAATGATACTGTAGGCTTTCAGTCCTCTGGGCCATGGGTTCCTCATAATTTCTTTTATAATTACTGGGTTACATGGCAGCATTATATAAAGCAGTGTGAGAAAACTGTGGTATTCATACTGAATAGTTTTTGTGTTTTTATGCAGATCCACAAAGCTTCTGTTGCTCCTTAGTTTAGGATGCACAAAGCTTTCATGTGCCTTTAACTTAAACTTAGAGCATGGCAAAAATTGTAACTTTCACCAAAGAGGTTTCCTTTGTGCATCAGTATAACTTTAATCACCTAGTCAGGGTGACCTAGCTGAAATAACTAACTCTAGAATAACTAACTAGCCAGAATTATCCTTATCTTGCACTGAAGGCCATTTGGGAGTTAGAAAGAGAAACCACTGTAGGGCTGAACCAGTAGGTGACGCTGACATGCCTAACATGCACAGATTAGAGTTCAGTGTAGAGCACATCAATTGGAGCTATATTCGCTAACAGATACGACTATTAAACTTGTAAAATGCTTGTCCAGTTCGTGTTGTCCTAGTGTTTGGCAGAGTTTCAAATCTGCATACCTATGTGCACATAAGCAGCCTTTCAGTTATGGAAAGGAAAAAGATTTCAGACTCAACTTTTTTCAGTATTTTCAGATTTTTGCTTCAGATTTATATTCCCTTTCCTATATCCACTGTTTTCTTTCAGATCATTGTCTGTTGTGAATTTATTGTTGTGCTGCTTTATTTTCATGCACTGTAAATTACATTTGAATATCTGACCAGGGCTGTGGCTTCTACTTGAACACAGGATGCTAGAGGTTGGATAAAAAAATCTGCAGTCTTCTGGATAATGGCATGATTGTTGGTAGTAAACAGGTCCTTTTGTTTTGATACAAGCCATTGCTCAGGGTGACGTTGTGCAGATGAAGGCATTAACATTGTTTTGACTGAATTGGTGACAGTGAAGCATCAGGAGGTATTTCAAAAGTTTATTAAAAGATAACACTGAGAAAGTTTAAACCATGACTATAAAAGTATTTCATATATCCATTTATTTGAAATTAAATACTGAACAGAATGGTTACCAAAGCTGTACCCCAGTGCAATGTTTTTATTTCAAACCTTGCAGATTAAGCATGGATATTTCAGAGAGCAGTGGTGTGAATCTGTATCCCATGGAACCAGCAACAGCTTTAGAATTTCAGGAGTCTACAGTAAAGTGTGTTTATCTACCTTTTTTAGATAAAAATAATGCATTTGTTAGATTAATCATATTCAAGTTTCCACACAATGAATTACATATTTGCATTTGTTTGTCTTTACACATAGCAGCCAAATGCAGATGGAGATGTCTTCCCTTGGTCAGGTACGTTAATGAGTGTATTATTACAAAATATTTGGAGTGGAAAGACAGGAAATGAGCCAACGAGTTCATCTATTATTAATCTATGAAATAGGGAAGGGAAGAATCTTGTCAGCTGGAGGACAAAACTAATTCTTCTTTAACATTTTTACAGAATCACTTTTGGTTTTTTATATGTTTATACATAAGATTTTTCTCAGTTTATCAGTTACTTTTTCATCTTATTTTTTTTCCCCCGTGTGCAGCTTTCATGTATGCCAGTTCATAATGCAGCTATGCATACTTGTCTACCATCCCACCCGGTATCTCCCTGTTCTGGTATAGGAAAACAGTACATTTATTAAGGATAACCCCAAAATATTTTGTAAGCTAAAAATCAGTGTTTTCCCAGAGCACTGTTGCTATAGTTACAGAGTATATAAAGTATGATTTGGAGTTTTGCAGTGTGATGTATGCTGCTTGTTATTTGATCTGTATCCTGACTGGTGAACTGGTATTCTTTATGACGTACTCTGTTTAGATTTACATTATCTACCTGCTAGCATTGGAACTGCAGGTATATAGTATCTGCTTGCTTCTTTGTTCGCTTTTCATCACAGCATTTGTAATAAATGCTTCTGAGATGTTATGCAAAAGAAGATACAGTTCTATTTCCAGTGATACGCAGTCTAAAGAGTTTTTAATCTTACAGAGAGAAAATGCTGAAGAGGAACTAGAATTTCAGAGGAGGAGGGAATTGATTATGGAGAAAGCAAAGCCTGAAGTGAGAACTTGTGAACAGGGTGAAAAATGGTCATTGAGTCAGGTATGGAGGTGTCTGGTTGCAATAAATGTGGAAACATTTGGAATGGATTGTTGCATTCTGTCAGTTTCTGTGTAACGATCATAGTGGGTTTAGCTGTCTCTCAGGAAAAAACTGATATAATGAAATTAATAAAAGTATTTTCTTCCAATAAATGCTACAGTATTTGCAGCGATTGCATTTCCCTAGAAAAGATAAATCACTTCAAAGTTAGATCTTCAATAAAATGAAACACTTGATTCCTCTTCCTGTCAATACTCTTGTAGTTTTACAAACTGCTACGTTTTTGTTACTAGCAGTATTTTTAATCTGTTTAATATTACAAACAGACTGTATATAGGTTGAGATGATAGTTTTAAAGTTTCAAAAGTATTTTAATTTTTGTGTACATTGCAATGATCCAGAAATGAAAAACTGTGGAAAAATTTAATTTAAATAATTTGGTGCATATGTTATTACTTCAGGACTTGTTTGTGTAGGGATTTTTGTGACTGCTTTTGCAAGAAGATTCTGAGAACAAAATTACATAATGTTCTGTCTGCATTGGTAGTACCTTAATATGATCTGTCTTATCCAGACATAGATTGAATCTGGTTTATCTTGATGCTTTTCAAATACTCTTATGTATAATCACCATTACTGTCAAATATTCCTGTGAGAGCCTTGTGATTTTGTTAGTCTTACTTTTGTCTTTGTTTTTTCTTTAAAATACCAAATTCAAAAAAATTGAGTTGCTTCATCTCTTTTATTATGTTGTTGTACGTTGGGGTTACCGCACTTGAGTTGGAACAGTTCTTATTACATTGCTGAGATTAACAGATAAGGCTAATTCAGTGTCAAAATGCCTGTGGTCTCTGTGTTTTGATGAACTGTTTAACAAGGACACTGCTGGTTCACTTTTAAGAGCCTTTTGAAAAGAAGAAATAAATCTTCCTAAACACTTGTAGAGGGCCTGATCTGGACTGTGTTATGCAGGTGAGAGCACTAGGCATGTTCCATGAAGTGGAAACACATTTTGCAAGAGCAAGTTTTTAATCATGATACATTCTGTGTAGTACAGTAAGTGTGTGCGTTACTACTTGTGTTACTAAATTAATTCAATTTAGCATAAACTCAAAATTCTGACTAGTGACCTGCATGCTATGAGAGAGAGATTAGACCTGCAACACAGGCATAACTAGCAGGCCTGTTGCAAGAACATAGTCCCTGAGCACAGGAGTGCTCAAGCACGCAAGTCTCCAGGTAGAACTGGCGGGGATCAGATGAGCAAGATTTCTTTCTGTTTATTCTAGGTAATACAGTGGTTGAGGTAATATTCTGAAAGATGTCTAAACCCCAAAAATTTTTTTTTAGGCTTCAAAAGTAGCCGTGAAAGGTCATGAAGCAAAATGGGTGTGTAATCTTCCTTCCCATCTTGCTAACTTTTGGAAAGCCCTGTGACTGTTGGGACCAAGTGTTCCAAGTGCTGTCTTTTTTTTTTTTTCCCTGTTTTTTACTGATTAAAAAAAAAAAATGGCCCTAGGAAAATGATTTTGAATTGAATTATAATTTATTCTTACTTATGCCAGCTGTGTTTCTGCTGACTGAGTTATAATTGATGCAGAATTAATGGTTGTATTTCAGATTTATTAATGTGATTTATATGTTTCCAATTTAACAATAGCAGAAGTGGTAACAAGTTATGTTATATTGCAATTATAAAATGAATTGGTTACAGAATATTTCTCTCTTCAAATCTATATTAAAAAAATCTATATTTGCATATTAAACTCTCAGTGATAGTTTAATTACAAAATCTGTGAGACAAAATTGGATACTGCATTTGAACCAGCAAACATTAAAATCTTATAAATGCAGTTATAATTATTTAGGATTGAAGGTAAAAAATGAATGACAGATCTGTGCAAATAATTTCCACAAGATTTTTTAAATGTTGTTCAACTAGCAATAAAGGTATTTATTATTCATGAAAATTAATTGTTTCAGTGAAAAGAATTATGTATTAAAGTGTATCTGAGTATCAGGAGTGAAATATCCTGTTGTGGTGTATCACTAATATAGCTGCTGAAATGGTCTTTTTTTTTTGTTTTTTTTTTCTCCTTTCCAAACACGCAGAATGATCTAATTGTTTGGAATACAAGCGGGCAAACCTCTCACAATGAGGTAAGATGCTAGTGTCGTTTGTTTGTCTCTTATATGTTTTATATGAATGGTTCATATACTAAATGAAACGTGTAATTGAATATCACAGAAAATATGAGTGAGCTCATCAGTAATGGCTATGTGGTTTATTTGGCCTGTGATTTATTCTTGTCATCTTAAGGATTTAATAGGGTATAAAGCTACGCTTTCTGATCAGCTTGTTTCTGAGTTGTGTAGTTTAGTATAAAACATTCAATGTTTTTACATTTTGTTCTTTCTGCTACAGTTCTTTTTTTTGACTCTTCCTTGTTCCACAAGAGTTTCTGTTGATTTCAATGCAATTTCTTTTTGCACGGTTGTGTCACGTTGTTGGTTAGTTTTCAGAGGAGTCCGATTTTATTGATCCTATTACATCATGAATCTCAGCAAAAAGGGAAACAGTAGGGAGCTCCTTATGGAGATTTTTTTCCCTTCATATTTTCTGTGCAGAAACAGGGCTTCTCCCTCTACATTGCAGTACGTATGAGCATCTCGCGAATTCATGAGCACCCAGCCACATTCCACCAGTCTTGGTGATGGGACTCCTATAGTTCCTGGCTCCCTGAGGAAGCACTTTTTAAATAGGATTCCCATTGTGGAGTTCGGTTATGGGAAGCTTTCTATGTTACCATTGGTGGTATGATGATTATACCTCACCTTCTCCTGTGTGCTGCTACTCCATTCTTCCTGCTGCAACTGTTAGCCTAGTTCAGGATCAAGGGCGATCCTGCTCTGAGGTGTATGCTTAACTTCCTCTTTTCTGCTTTTGAGACAGAAATTGTGTTGCATGAAAAATACCATGCAGAAGGGTTTCTTTCTGTGAAAGAAACAAATATATATAAGGAAAAAAAATGTGTTTGCTTTGTTTTTTTAGGTGTACTATGCCACAAAAATGTATGTTTGATGGAACCAAGTGATTATGTGGGAGAAAAATGAGAAATAATTGAGCTTGCTTATAGCTAGGGGGAATATCTTGCAGTCTTTGGTCAGAAACTCATCTTTTCCAGCAAAGGAATAGGATGGAATAAAAAAGGGAGGCTATATTGTCATCAGATCATTGTGGAATAGTTGTAGTGTGCAGTATTGTTAATTTTTGCATTTTATACAGTCAGTTGTGCTGAGGTATTCTGGGTGTTACTCTTACTATAGATATATGTTCTTGAATTACACAGAACAAGGATAAAAGTCCGACAATGTCTCCTACTGCAAACACCACAATCCCTTTTGGCCTGAAGCCACGATCAGGTAATGTGGGAAAGAAAATTAACCAATTTGTGTGTGCTTTTTTCTTTTTTCACATCTGTGTTATTAATAGATGTCTGTATTTTTTTTCCCCTTAAGAAGGCAGTGATGAAACATTTTCTGTACAACAGTTAGAAGAAGATTAGAACATTTTAAGGTTATAAGTTTGAATCAAGATTGAATTTGTAACAAGTATGTATTTGGCACATTATATATGGATCAATTTTCATCCCTTACTAATAAATCAGGTGTTTTATAAAATTATATGTATATATGTTTAGAAAATATGTGTGTGTGTATATAAATACACATATTTTATACATTTATACATATATATCATCTGTGCTGACATACTAATTGAAACATGATTTTTGCTTAATTGGTATGTAGTGGTACAGTTTAGATTTTGTTGAATAATATATGTGAATAGTTAGGCTTGTTTGGAAAGTGTGCTTATGCATTGCTCTGAAAATTGCTCATTGCAATGAGTCTTTCAGTAGTTATGCTTGTGTAAGCAAGCATCTTATAGGAAGATTAGATGTTCACTTCAGCCAGCAGCTGAGTTTAATGAATTTGCAATGCACTAAATCTGCATAAGCATCAATCTTTTAACAAGCAGCAATTTATTTATTAAAACAAACAAGCAGAAAAAAAAAACCACAAAAAACTATTGATGTGTTTGAGGGCTTGGATAACAGCTTCCTTGAAAAACAGGATTAGCTACAGGATTAAACTCAGTTTTTATCTTCTCCGTGCTGAGGTAGTCAATGTTGTTACGTCACCTCACATCACCTCTGAAGAATAACTGTAGGTTTTTCAGTATGTTTCAGCATCCTAAGACTAATTATGGTTTCTTGCATTCACCACAAATGCTTTTAATCAAATGCTGGTATACCACTACGAGCTTGTAATTTCCATTACAAAATATCTTGGCAATAATGGCAGCAGTTTCACATTTGAATGTTTAAGAAATTGTACCCATAGATTCGGGTTTTTTTTAAAAAAAGTTTTAAAAAGCAAAGAAAATGGTGTTGAACCAACCTTGTTTCATGAAGAGGAAATTTTAAATTTCTAGTGTAGTAACAATATACAGTTTGACAGATCTATTCTGTTGCATTTCTTAGTTTGTTGGACTGTTAAACTCTGTCTCTGTTCTTGTGTGTTCCTGATGCTTTAGAGATGTTGTTACTTCTCTATATATTTAAAGTACGGGTTAAATGATGAGTAAATGGGTCCTTTCAGGATCTGGAAAAAATAAAACATTGAGTAATACTGCACAGTCCAGTGACAGCATTGCTAGAACACCGTTAGGAGAAAGATGTGTGAAGGCAAATGGGCCCATGCTGTATTGCTGCTTTCACGGGATGTAGCCCGTGTTCTGCCGAGCTGCCAGTGAAATTTGCTGCTGGGGACTGGAAGCAGTGTTGTGGGAGAGAATGCAAGACCGTGACTTCTTGTTCAAGTGTTAGTTTAACGTGCGCTTCCGAATCTTGGTGTATTGGTGTGCCAAGATGTCCTGTGCTTACTGAATGACTGTAATAGGTCAGGGCAAAATAGCCTAGTGAATCTTTTTTTTAGAGTATTTCTAGGAAGACTGGATTGCAGTGGTTGCAGTTTTGCAACAAATCCTCCAAGTTGCATGATGGAAGACCAGATGTGCACAACTCCTACAGTTCTTCTCCTGTCTATATTGCGGCTGTGTATAGCCTCATTAAATACTAAAGTCAGTTGGTTGTAATCCGTTGATTTTCTGCACTGTACCAATTCAAAATCATATATTTGAATTGCTTTGAGTATGCCGATACTGTAGTGTCCTTTGGTAACAGCTGTGGGTTGCAGAAAACTTGATAATCTGAATGTGTTTTCCTTTCTGTATCATACACTACAGAGTCAGCAACCTAGAGCCATTACTGCACAATCTTTCACCTCATCACATCCAGTTTCAGTCATGTTACCTTAAATTTATACCATGGTAAGTCAGAGGAATTTGGCAATAGTAAAACTTTAGGTCCAACTTCAGATAAAAAGACAGTATATTAGCTGTGTAGCACAATGTAACAAATTGAAACCTTGCAAAGGAGTGGTGAAGCTGCATATTGTTTCCTCTCTTGCTGCCCCACTAGAACTACTCTAAAACTAGTATTAAAATTTATTTTGCTAACACTTAAGAATTATTTATGGGTAGAAGTAGTACATGACTGAAAATACTGGCATGTTTGTGAATCCTGCATGTTTTTCCCATTCAAGCTGGTTACCTCGCCATGTCTCTTCATGTTAAGACATGTCTTTTCTTGTCATGTTTCTTCAGTGTGTTTCCTTTAAAACTTTGTGCAAGTTTTGTGTGAGTTTGAACCATCCTATCACTGTCTGAATTTGTGCTTGTTAATTATATACTGCTTTATTGCCCTAGACCTGAGCTAGTCTAGGGGTCCAGCAATTCTGTGATCCAGGAAAGTTTTTCATCTCAGTTTGTAGCTATTTTAATAGCTTTTTTCATTTAAGTTCTTCATGGCCTTAGGGGAAACTTTAAAACCTACTGGAAGTGAGTTTTAGCTATTGAACTTCATTAGAGCTTACATTTGAATTACTTGCTTCTATAAGTCTTTTAAATCTGAGTACAAGATTAAAAGAACATTAAAATGTTCTAACTGAAATGTGTACATCATTCTCTGTGGAAAACATAGTGGCAGATTTTCAATTAAAATATGTGCAGCCATACTTTTCTGAAATTTGAGAGTTTTTCCACTGTGTTTATTTTAATCTGTTTTAAATGAATGTTGCTTTCTATTTGTCTTTTTCCCTCCTCATAATTTCATAATGATTTATGTCTCTTGGAAAGGTGAAAGTAAACTGTTCTAGACTTCTGGTAAGGATTCCAGTTTTTTGAAGTACACACACAAATGGAAGTGCTTCCAGAGGATAAACTGCAGTGGCTTAAACTTCTGTGTTCATACATACTGATACATGTTCAGAACTGGAGGTCCTTTTATTCTTTCATTTTAAAGCTAGGCAAAACATTGGGAAAATTCATATCTGATGTCTGACACGATACCCAAAGAAAGTGTTTTGAAAGGTAGTGAATGTGTTTTGACTTCTTGACAGATTCTTTTCAAAGGTCAGATGTTTACATAGAAGGTAAAAAGAGAGGGGATTTTTTAATTTTTCAGACTATTTCCTCCTGTATCTTAAATACTTTCATAGAGTATGGGCTTCTCAAATTCACATTCATTTTGAAAGCCTTAAAAAGTTTCTATTAAAAAACCCGAATAATTACAAGTTTTCTTAGAATCATAGTTTTGCTCTTGGGACGTGCTTTTGCTCGCAGAAAAGGAATCACTCAAATTGTTAATAAATTTAAACTCTTCGTGCTTGATTCATGAGTTGATTAAAATGTTCAGAGTGGTGCCAGTTGTCAAAAATTAGTGTTGCAAAGTTCTTGCCATGATATCTTTAATATGCCAGACCTTGCAGACTCAAGAATGTTTTGCTTTTGTTCTGTGCCATTTTGAGGTCACTGTGTTTCATAGTTTCTGCTGAACAAGGTGACAGCAACACAGACAAACAAAAACAATTTGTACCTTCAGAGACTAAAAGAAGTACTGGCAAAACTCAAAATCACAAAGCAGTTTGTAATGTGAAGTGAAAAGTTGTTCCCTTGCAACTGTTTACATAGCATAGTCTTACTTGTGAATCCAGTGTCTTCATTATAGAGGATTTGAAGCACAGCATTAGTATCTGTGGACATGCTCGTCTCACTGTCTGTCAAGTTTGTTGAAACACGTAATGATCATTAGAACTTGACAGTATTTGTCCCTACTTTGAGTGCTAGATACTGCTTTTATAATCTCTGGATATGTATTACTTCCATTTGTTTTCTTCCCTAACTGCATTATCTGTGTTCTTTGGAAAATAGTGAGAATCCTAATTGCCAGCATAATTAAAGACTGTTTATCTTTTGCCATAAATCCGTGTTCTGTTACCCCGTGTTGACTCTGCTCAAAGTTTTGCTGACTCTCAGGTTCAACTGATCTGGTGTGCCAACAGCCAGAAGCAGTAAACTGGCTTTGGAAAAAGGCATGGCTAACAAGAGTGAGCTCTTGAAGAGTTGAGTGTGAAGAGAAGTTTAAGGTGAAATTTTATATGACGCTATCTGAATTATCATCATGTTAATACAAATTCCAGAATTGTGGGAAGTAGGAAGTCTATGGATTAAGTTCCTTATGATTATTAATTTAGAGTGCTATAAAATAGGGACTTTCTGTGCTTACTGAAACTTTAGCTTTGACTTTCTTCTAATATTTAATGATTTTAGCTGCTTTTTGATCTACACAGTAATTTTAAATTGATTTAGGGTTATGGTTTAGCATTTAGAGTAGAGGTAGTTTATAATCCCCAGTTTAGTTTGAGGAGCATGAATGTTGCTTGTGTGTGGGATTCAGCAGATAAAACATAGAAATAGATGTCGGAAACCAAGAAATGAGTGAGTTCATAGTTGTTGTGGCAGAAGCGCTAAGGAACATTGTGATCAGATACAGGAAAAACTCATTAATTAGTGACATCGTTGTGAAGGGCAGAGGAGAGATTTAAATTCTGTGTCAGAAAATAGCAAACCAGTGGGAAGCTTTGAGAGGATGGGTAATGTGCTGAAGATAAACAGGGAGGAGGTATTGTAAGGATGTCAGTGTCCAGTTCTGAGACATTATCATGGAATCACGGAATTGTTAGAATTGGAAGGGACCTCTGGAGATCATCTAGTCCAACTCCCCTGCTGACGCAGGAATGCCTAGAGCACATTACTCAGGACTGCATCCAGGCAGGTCTTGAAAATCTCCAGAGAAGGGGACTCCACAACCTCCCTGAGCAGCCTGTTCCAGTCCTCTGGCACCCTCACCAAAAAGAAGTTTTTTCTTATGTTTGAATGGAACTTTCTATGTTCCAACTTGTGCCCGTTGCCCCTTGTCCTGTCACTGGGAACCTCTGGAAAGAGTCTGCCTCCATCCTCCTTCAACCCACCCTTTAGATACTTCTAAGCAAGAATAAGGTCTCCCCTCAGCCTTCTCTTCTCCAGGCTGAAGAGTGCCAGCTCGCTCAGCCTCTCCTCGTAAGGGAGGTGCTCCAATCCCCCAGTCATCTTTGTTGCCCTACGCTGGACTCTCTCCAGTAGTTCCCTGTCCCTCTTGAGCTGGGGAGCCCAGAACTGGACACAGTATTCCAGTTGTGGCCTCACCAGTGCCGAGTGGAGGGGGAGAATGACCTCCCTCGACCTACTGGCCACACTCTTCCCTATGCAGCCCAGGATTCCATTGGCCTTCCTGGCAACAAGGGCACATTGCTTGGCTCATGGGTAATTTACTATCTACCAGGACCCCAGATCCTTCTCCTCAGAGCTGCTTTCCAGCAGGTCCAACCCCAGCCTGTACTGGTGCCTAGCATTCTTCCTCCCCAGATGCAGGACCCTACGCTTGCTCTTGTTGAAATGTAGAAACTTGTAGAATGGAGGTTTGAGGAAAGCTTGGGCGGAAAGCCTTGCCACAATCAAGACAGGAGACAGAAAGTGCAGAGTAGATGTGGCAGAGAAAGAATAAAGATGCCCACTGAAGGATTTGAGGAACAAGTAAGAGGTGTTGTCATGACTAGTTGAAGGAGAGAAGGCAGAATGGTTGGAGAACAGGGACTGTGTTGCTATACAAGTGAATTGACGGGTGGTCATGAACTGTAGGCAAGACATGCTTTTACAGTTATCTGGTGAATAGTCTCCAGACTCTGTTGCAGCTTCTGTGGAAATGTGCAATTTTGCATGCTTTAGGGAGCCCAGTTGGATCATTGCTGAATTTGTGCTTGTTAGAAGACTGTCTACAGTGCAGGTTTGCCAAGGCTTGTGGTGCAGGCTCAGGATCACCCTTTAGAGGTACTGTATGTCTGTTATTTTCCCTGGAAAGTCTGTAAAAGTTGCAGAGGACCAGAACTTTCCAAGAGTGGTGGCCCCATTATAGGTTTGGACTTATTGCTGGGGGTGTCAGCAAGAAATAAAAGTAGTGCTGTACTATTAAGTGAATTAAAACAAAAGGAAAACACCTGTAGTACATGTACTTACAGACCATATTTCAACAGAATGAGAATCCGAGGGATAATGTAGTGACTACTTATCAAAATCAGCTAGGAAGTTGTAATGTAATAATATTTTCATATAGATGTGTAAATTTTCTTTGTCTTCGGGGAAGGAATTGTTCTTATTACATAGTTACAAAAAATACCAAAATGCTTATTCTCTGAACTTTTCATTGCTGAAACTTCACAACTGATATATTTGCCTTCTGATTCACAGAGTCAAGGTATTTGTCAGGTTATACTGTGAAATCTATGGGTACTTTTTCTTAAAACTTGGTTGTAAACAAGTTGTGTGAAGTGCTATGGTTACAATGATCTTGCTAAGCTTAACAGCCTTAACTGAGCATATAATGTATGATATCCAAGTACTAACATATAACTTTTCGTTCTTTTTATTCTGCACCATCTTTCATTCTTTTTTCAAAAATTACACATTTTGTATTAATCACCTTTGAATTACATCTTTGTCATTACCATACAAATCCTAATGCCATATTTGAACTGCTGCCGCCCCCTTTTATCCCCCTGCTGGTCCTTATACCACCGTGGTGTGACTGGCTATCACTCCCCTCCAGCAGACCCATCCCTCAGTCTTCCTCCTATCTCCTTCAACACACTTACACAGGCACAAACATGGGACAACTTTAGCTACAGTATCCCATCTGAAGGAGACAGTGACAATGGTAGGTGTTCCACATATAATTTACTTAATTTTGTGTTCTCAGAAACCTGAATATATGGCAAATGTCCCATGTGGCTAAGGATGAAAGACAGTACTCTTGAGGGGATGTTTATAAGACTAAATACCTCAGAGGATGCACGTTAATTTACTGTAGAATATGTAGTATCGAAAGTAAATGAGTGAAGATTGTCACTGTTTTCAAGTCTGGCAAAACAACTTTTCCCATGATATTCACTTTAAGAACTATTTCCAATATGGGTTTATTTACTTGCTTTACTTTCAAGGGTTTATAAAAGTTTTACTCAAACAGCAATTAGTTTTGCTGCTGTCTTTTCTGCATTTTTTTGTTTATTATTTTTTCGATAGATACTGACTTAATAAAAATATCCTGCTCTGATCTGCAGTTATTGATGCAGGTGCATAACTAACTTAATTAGAAGAGGAATCCATGAAGAAACAAAGCTGAAACAGTCAACTAAGCAAAAATAGTGATTTCTGTCCAACAGAAACTGTTAGTAAGCTGTCAAACTTCTCTGTGCATAGTGAAAGTCATTAGTGGATGTTGTTACTGCTTCTTTTATTTTGTTTTTCTCCAGGATGTTATTGTCATAGTACCTTGAGTCTTGGCACTAATATGCAAAGCTGGCCATGTTTGGGCTATCAGAGTCATCTACTGCGTAATAGTTAAATGTCAGATGGAAGGAACAGAACCTAGACAATTAAACCATTTATAAATATTTGATAGGCAGATGTATTTTTTTGAAGTAGGACTGTTGTTCTTCCAGTTGCCCTAAATTAGAAGGGTGCTTAGGTACTGGAAGGCGATGAAACTGTCAAAAGCATCAGATTGAAACCAAGACCACAAACCTTGAATGATAAATGTCAACATTTAGTTTAGAATGCCTGCATTCTTAGTTCAATTCAGTAGTTGGCAATACTCACTATTGCCACAGTGTTCTTCATTATAAAACAGTAGAAGACAGCATATTTAAGGAATCAGCTCCATGAAGGAAATGAGTATGGAATACAAGAATTGTGATAACGATAAGTTGAAAAGCTGAATTTAGTTCATGATGGTATGAAACTAGCTTGACATTTCACTGATGAATAGTCTAACAGAGAAAAGGGAAATCTAGAGGTACTTCTAGCAGTGCAGAATTTGATCTATGTTAATCTAGATATGTTAGTGTTCTGCTCTTCTAAATGAAATGAGCAGTATAGACTTGTCTGTGCTTGTGCATTTGGAATAGATGTCTCATGTCATTCAAATCTTAAGCCAATTGCAAATATTAGTGTTTATTACCTCAGGCTGTTACAACAGAAAACTGCTTTTACAACTGTTTAGGGTTTTTTTGGTGTGTTTTTTTTCTTTTTTTTTTTTTTTTTTTTTTTTTTTTAAATCAGGACTGTTACATTTCTGTGTAGTTATCTAAGGTATATCTTCCTATGGTAGGAAGTAAACTAGAGACCATTCTCTGGCACTGAGGTTAGTTGGCACAGTGTGATTCAAATCCATACCTAAGCATTCTTTCTAAAACAGGATGACTGCATTTAAGCTGCCTTTGGGCATTGTCCTTTGCCTGTGCTATTCCTCGAGCTGTTCCAAGACATTGTGTAGGAGAGGTGGGTTTGCACAGACCAAAACCGTACCAGGAAGCAACAACATTAACAGTATTGATGTGTGCTGCCCAGTGCTGAGGATCCATGCACCAGCCCTGTGTAGCTTGCTAATACTAGTAGCCTTTGATATAGAAATGCCATGCATCAATGTAGTATCTTAAGACTTCATAACATCTTTAATGTAATTGTCTGGCAACAGCTCTGTGATAGAGGAGGCTAAGTCCAGAATTTCTGGGACTTTATAAGGCTTGGGACAGACAGGTCTCCCAAGACCAATGTCCATACTATTGCAGAGGCTTTGCTTTAGCAAATGACTCTGTAACAACTTCACTGTTACTTAAATTTGGACTGAATGAATCAAACAAAGAGAAATCTAACTATAAACTTTTAGTCTAACTTCATCTCTGCCTGTCATTAGTCCAACCTTCTTTTTGTCTTATTATTTTTAGAGTCAGGTTGAATCATTTTGTTGTTTACCTGAAGGATAATGTTGTCAAAATAAGTACTTGGGACACTAAGTTCCTTGATGTGCTATAAATAATGCACCTATGTGCATTGTAACTGAGTACAAAAATGGAAATTTTCACGAAGTTTGTCTTTGACTGTGATATGTCAAATACATATTGTGTTACTAACTATCACCCATTTAACTTGTTGAGAATTGTGCAAAATACTTTTTAAAAAAATTATTGGAACAAGCATTACATAATAACCTTGGTTGACTGTGGGTTCAGAAAGCAGAAACTCGCTATTGGAAAGAATAAAAAATAGACCTTCAGCTGTGTGCAAGGTATGGGCTCCCCTTGCTGGAAAATGTGTGTAATGCAGAGAAGCAAGCGATACTAGGGACTGCCAAAACTTTCTGTATTAGAACGTTTTACTTTAAACTCAGTATATAACTGAAACTTTTATAACTAATACTTTTGAGTGTGTGGTTTTTTGTTTTGTTTTGGTTTTTAATCAATTAAACTTACTTTATTTAGAAACTTTTAATTGTAGTTTCCCAGTGCCTGGAGATTAGCCTGCCTTTTTCCTCATGGTGGAATGTATGTCTTATTAATGAATAGAATTGAATAAGTAATGTTGATGTTTACCTTTCATTTACTGATGTTTGTAGTCTGAAATCGGAAGGGAGTGTGCTTGGGACGTTCATATTGACTTAGCAAAAGCCTAAACAAAGATAGCTGTGGCCAAACTGAATGAAGTCCGTGATAATAC
Source organism: Burhinus bistriatus (assembly GCA_013397275.1). Taxonomy (NCBI): domain Eukaryota; kingdom Metazoa; phylum Chordata; class Aves; order Charadriiformes; family Burhinidae; genus Burhinus; species Burhinus bistriatus. Next base: position 33,617 of record VYXH01010090.1, on the reverse strand, counting down.
CCTGATACTTGCGAACTTGAACATAAATATGAACTAAGCTTTCATAGAGAATCTTCTGAAATGCTACTGCTGCTAATAAAGCTACAGTGGCATTTAAATACCATTTAAATATGGTATTACACTTCAGGCATGGTTTTATCTAGGTATTTCATCTGTGAGAGACAGCAAAACTCAATTGTTAGAGTTGTACATTGAACTATTTCTAAAATGAAAATCTTAGAAACTGCAACTACAGTTTTTAATAAATATGATAAGAGATTTTTATTTCACCTCTTAAAAATTTAAGAGCAGTCTCCAATAAATTGTTATAGAGAAGCTACTGCAGAAATTTTAATTTGGTACAATTCTGGAGTTTAATAGAAGTCCTGGGTAAGAATTTCTGCAGTTTTCAAACTTGGGCATTGATTTTTGTTGTTGTTATTTTAGCTTTCCTAAACGATATGATTTACTTTATGATTTATTAAATAACATTTTTAGATATTTTTAATTGTTTAATTTTTACCGTATATAAGTGCTTTCATCAGAAATTTACCAATGTATTAATTAGTTTAAAAATATCTAAATCAGTAGGTAATGCTTTTGAAATGGCATAGTTAAGTCAGGTATATGGATTGTTATACTTCATAACAACAGTAGTTACAGCTGTTAACAGCCTTTATATGTTTATGTATGTGCGGTCGTAGTTATACATATGCCTCTCTACAAAATATTAAGCAGCACATATCTGTTGATACACTGTGCTTTGGAAATAGAGTTCTATTCCGAGCTTGCAGTTTGCCTTCTACAAAGGCAAAGATTAAATGTCAGTACAACCGTGCACCTATTGCATCTGAAAGTATGGCTCTGCTACTCTCACGTTATGTGTGGAAGGTCGGCATAATGAATGTTTTCATTTATGATGTGTGCATCTGTGTGTAGATCCTTCTGACTGGTGACACTGATGAAGCTATGTAGCCCACTTGGAGAAGGGAACCGAACTGCAGTTGGTATCTGTAGTTCTGTCCCGCATATTCTGTCCGGGACACGCTCCCAGTCTGCCAGCGGGATTTCTGATGACATTAAAAATGATAAAGTTTAGTAACATAAAACTGTAATATTTAGGTGTTCTATTTAAATGCAGTTTTGTTTAACAAATAGCCTTTAATATGACCTTTCATAAAATTACTGGTGTAACAGCAGTGTAGCAAATTTCAGTTGCCTGTGAAAAGTTAAAAGTATGACTGTGTGAGTCAAGGAGTGGAAGGAAGCAAGTTTAGTAACTGGCCATAGTTTATTCTATCTTGATGCCTCAGATAAGTAACCTGAGGATATGTAAGGAGTTTGTTGCCTTAAGCTCCTTTTTTAGTAAATAAGGGAAAGAACTACTGCCTGTTGGCTGAACTGCGTTTGGTGGTGTCTGTCTGTCCCTTTGGATTATTAATTTTGTTACTTAACCAACCTGCGTACAGTTAGGCGAGATTCCTGGTGACTGGATTTGTCTGAGATTTCAAAGTATTTCTCCTACAGAAACTGTCTTGTTTATCTGAGCCCTAGGTGTCAGAGGGTACAATTTTGTATGTTGGCTCTTAACTGATTTGGGGGCTTCATTAAACAGCTTACTTTTGGTCAGAACGTAGATGAAATTTCCCTCTACCAGGAGTTCAGTTTTTTAATTTGTTACATATTTTGAGGACTGATTTTTAAAATTCAGCCCATTACCCAAATCACAACCAAAATTAAATGACTGATGTGCCACAATTTGTAATGGAACATCAGAATTACTGTGCTTACACCCATATGTACCTTTCTTCGTTCAAGAGTAATTCATCATTTTTCACTCCTCTGGTAGGTGCTATTGGCAATTCATACACTTCCAATTTTCTGATGTGCCTTTTAGGAGACAAAAGGCTCCTCTCTCCTCTCCTGGTACTTATTAACCCAGAAATTATCCTCTCTTTCTTTAATGGCCTTAAATTAACAAAATTGAGACTGAGCAGTAGCTGTACATAAAAACTAAGGTTTCTAGGCTTTGTACTTTCCACCCAATTAATTGGTACTTAGGGTGTCAGTTGCGTTCAGAAGGAGGCGTGCAGGAAAGGAATAATACGAAATGCTTCTTTCTTTTAAGCAGTATCATTTTCCATAATAATCAAGTTGGCCTATAATTTGAGTGGCAAACAGCTGACAGTTGCATTTTGTGAAACAAAATGGCAAGCAAAGTGGCAAACCGGTGACAGTTGTATTTTGAGTGTACATCTTGTTCTTCAGAACCATTCAAAACAGTCATTGATCACAAAAAAAGGAAGTGTAGAGGTGCGTATATGCAGAGTTCTCATGTAATTATTTCAAGGAACTATACGTGGGCAAAGTGATACTGTCGACAGAACTAGGATTGGTGGGAGAGTGCTGCGAAGAGTTTGTGCAATGCCACATTTGCAACACGACTTCTTAATGTAGGCAGACTTACTGAATGGCTAAGTCTGCCTACATTAGTCTTTGTTTGGTGGGTGGGTTTTTTTAGTATAACCTTATCTAATAAGCAGTTTGTCCTGTGTAGGAAGATGCTTGTCACAGCTTGTTACACAATTCAGCATCTTGTAGGAGAGGGTTCTACTTAAAGGAATAAGAAGTGTTTCCTGCCAGGTTAGATACAAAGTTTTGTACAATTCAGAATCTCTGAGGGACAGTGTCGGTGCTTAATCATCTGACAAACCTTGCCTGTTGAGATTAGGATTTGGTTGAAAAATTATCCACTCCATTGATGGCACATGATGCCATCCAGAAAATATCAATTTATGATTGTAAACCAGGATCCATTTTTTCTGTCCTCCTGAGGGCAGAAAGAAATTCTCTAACAGTTTTTGCTGGAGGCAGTGCCTAAGGATTTTGCTTCCTTTAGAAATTAATAAATCAAGGTTTTCGTTTTTAAACTAAAATCTGTCTTTTTTAAAATCATAGTGTTCTTAAGACCACAAAGAAATTTGGAATCCATAGACCCACAATTTACAATTCGAAGGAAAATGGAGCAGATGAGAGAAGAGAGAGAACTTGTGGAACAGCTACGTGAGGTATGTGTTGGTAGAACTAATTGGTTCTAATGGAATATATTTTTTAATTTGTCTTTGGGAAAGTTGTCTAAGTAGGAGAATATTAAAAAGGTTAAATGAGGCAATATTATTTCTGCAAATCACATTGATAAGACTATTCCTGAAGTGCTTTATCACGCACGGTCAGATACCTGTACTTAGGAAAGGTTTTGTAAAAATGGGAAATGTTAATGGGAGTTACCTGAATGACATACAGTTAAACAGCATGCGTTGCACTGGTGGAATTAAGAATTTATTTAAAATTTCATCAGAAAGGATGAAGTGATGACTTAAAAGGTAGAGAGGTCTAGAAACTATTTCCTAAGAGCTGGAGAAGCCTTCAGTCTAGCAAGTAAAAGGCATAATGAAATCTATTAGTTAAAGCTGAAGTTAGAAACTTTTTTTTAAAGCAGATAACTAATGCTTGAAACAACTTTCTGAGAAATGAAATGAATATTTCATCACTTGAAGATCTGAATATACAAAATGGTTTCCTGATATATTGTCTTGAACACAGAAGCTAGAGCCTGATGCAAAAATTGCTGCATGTGGTTGCATAGGGTCTGTGTTAGGCAGCTAATACCTGGGTAGCACTGTTTGTATGCCATCTATTTGTGTCATAAAAAAGATCAGAGCCTTTGCCGCAAGGAATGTTGTGAGCCTGAACCTTTCAAGGTTTCCAGTTATATCACGTTACTGACAGAAGGGATGGTATCGTTGCACTCCTAAACGCAGTGCAAATCCTTAAAGTGTGGTAGGTGACTTTGATTATCACAATCGAATTAAAGATTATTTGTTCTTATGTCATTAGCTTCACAGAATGACTAATTCCAAAATTATTCATTTATTTTAAATAATGTCTTGTATTATTTAATTTTAAAGCAAGAGGGTTCACTTTTTTCTCCTGATTGAATGTTATTAACAATTCTAAACTTGGATGGTGCCAAAAGGATGAGATGCAGGAATTAGATGAGACAGACTTATTGGTAATGGAGAAGAAAATGGAATTATCAGGAATAAACTGCAGTAGGATGTAGTTTTTCTGAGCGTAGTCTAGTCAGCAGTGTCAGTGCAGCTTTTTACATTTCTTTTGAGAGTTACCACAAGTATGTAGCAAGTCCCAGTAATTGTTCCTAAAAATAATGTCCATAATGTCCTCAAGGTTCCTGCCCTCATGCGTTATTTCAGCTGATTCTCACAGTGAAAAGTAGAACAAGGTTATTTACTGTATCAGGCATGATCATGGAGACTTAACAAGGATCTCTCTACACTGTATTAATATTAGATATTACCAGTAATACTGGTTTAATGGGTTATTGACCTTCAGCTCCATGCACTATCCTCCTTTGCCCTCACCCTGAGGCATTGTGTCCTGAAATGAAAGTTATGTTGTCTCTTGTGAGAAGTTTGATTACAAGTCAAGGAGCGGTGACAGAAGCTAGAAGATTGGCCCTGTTTGGAAGCACAAAGTGAGATTTTTTTGGATTTAATAACGTTTACTCTGGTATACTGGGTCCTTTAGTGAGAGAAGCAACCTCCAGAGCATCACATTATGTACCATACACGAAAATAGCCCAGAACATGTAAGTCATTAAGTTCATACTTTCTGAATAAACATATCTGGTAGTATATATTGCTTTTGAATTGTTTCATGGTATTTTAGAACTTAGTGGACTCCACAGAACCTGCACCCTTAACCAAGTTGGGCACTAAACGAGAATGAACAACTATTGAAGTACTCAGGTTCCTTATTTAAAAATCTAAATGTATGGTTACTTTTAGCTCAAACGCTTCACCTGAGCTGTATATTGTAAGAACATTGGTGTTTCTTCCATACGTTCCCCCCTTTTCTTTAGAGTGGTGTGTTTTTATAGAAATTGCACCATTTCATAAAACTTTTTCATCAAAGACATACTTTTTTTTCCTCCATTTGAGCCATGTGATTTTGTATACATCCATGGTCACTTCAGACAGCTGTCATTTCATAGAATCATAGAATGTGTTGGGTTGGAAGGGACCTTTAAAAGTCATCTAGTCCAACCCCCCCGCAGTAAGCAGGGACATCTTTAACTAGGTCAGGTTGCTCAGAGCCTCATCAAGCCTGGTCTTGAATGTCTCCAGGGATGGAGCCTCTACCACCTCTCTGGGCAACCTGTTCCAGTGTTTCACCACCCTCATTGTAAAGAACTTCATCCTAATGTCTAATCTAAACCTACCCTGCTCTAGTTTAAAACCATTGCCCCTCCTCCTATCACTACATACCCTTGCAAACAGCCCCTCCTCAGCTTTCCTATAGGCCTCCTTCAGGTACTGGAAGGCCGCTATAAGGTCTCCTCGGAGCCTTCTCTTCTCCAGGCTGAACAACCCCAGCTCTCTTAGCCTGTCTTCACAGGAGAGGTGCTCCAGCCCACGGATCATCTTTGTGGCCCTCCTCTGGACCCGCTCCAACAGGTCCGTGTCCTTCTTGTGCTGAGGGCTCCAGAGCTGGATGCAGGGCTCCAGAGCTGGATGCAGGGCTCCAGGTGGGGTCTCACGAGAGCAGAGTATAGGGGGAGAATCACCTCTCTGGATCTGCTGGCCATGGTTCTTTTGATGCAGCCCAGGATGCGATTGGCCTTCTGGGCTGCAAGCATGCAGTGTTGGCTCGTGTCCAGCTTTTCATCCACAAGTACTCCCAAGTCCTTTTCCGCAGGGCTGTTCTCTATCACATCATCCCCCAGCTTGTATTGATAGCGAGGATTGTCCTGACATAGTGAGGATTGTCCTGACGAGAGTGATTCGCCACTTACTCTTGAGCAATAGAGTCTAGCAAGAAATACTGATTGATTTTTGTCACTCAAGGGGTAAACATTCAATAGTTTTGACATGCTAAGTGGAACAAATTGTCTGCTGCTGTAGTATGGATGATTTTGAAGAAGAGAGCAGTTCTTCAATGGTGACAATATTGGAAGAGAATTGATACACTTCTTGAAGTCTTCAATTTTAAATAAATCCAGTCTCAAACCATGAACTGGCATTCAAATAGTGTTGTAGGTGTACTGTGCTCATAAAAAATAAAAAGCACCCTGATCCATACTGAGTAGTCTCCCAACAGACAAATCAGTTTTTTAAGAGAAAGGATTTTTAATTCATTGACCTATATAAACCTGTTTTTAACAGATTTGAAAAAAAGTCTCAAATGTATTCTTAATGTATGACTTTCTGTACACATCTCCTATACCAAAAATGTTTTCTAATGTATGAATTAATCCAAGGTGAAGCAAAACATATTAGTACAGGTGATGCACTCCCTCATCTGGCACTTGTGAGACCATATATATGAGTACTTGAGTATTGTGTCTAGTAAAAGAAAAACTGGGAAAACATAATGAAAACTCAGAGTGAGTTCAGTGGAGGCTGCTTCATGGTGAGGGCACCCAAACGAAGGATGTATGAGGAAGAAGCTAAGAGCTGGATTTCTTTCACTTGGAGAAAAGAGTGCTGAGAATATCATATGACTGTCCTCAGCTGCCTGAAGGGTAGTAATAGAGAAGATCAAGCCAGGCTTTTCAAAGATGCACAAAGAATGGGGCGCAGTGGGACAAACTGCAGAGAAAGAAATTCCAAGTAGCTATAAGGAGAAAATTTTTTGCAATAAGGATGTTGAAACGCTGAACGAGGTTGCCTGGAGATGTTGTGGAATCTCCTTCCGTGCAGATATCCAGAGCTTAACTAACCAAGACTCTGACCTCATTTCAAATTTGTTAGACTAGATGACCTTCAGAAATACCTTCCAACCTACACTTTCCTTTGATTCTAAAGAGAATAATCTATTTTCATCTAAAACACCCAGCATAGATAGAGGTAATGTATTAATAGAGAAAAATTACATTAAGGAGGTTCAACTAGGAATAAGAAATATCTATTTTAAGATAATGGAATTAATTATCTCTGAGAGTTAATCTAAATATAGTGTTGGAATGTTTTCAAGATTGGAGCACAATTTTGGAAACTCATCATATGTAACAATCTTATCGTAGGGTTTTTTTTCCCCGAAATATTTTCAAAGTATTTTATTTTGCAATATCAAATTCTTTTTAGTGAGACTTCGGTTTTACTTAACAAGTATCCAAAAATTCTCTTCTAAATCTGAGTGTTTTGCCTTGGCCATACCCGTTTTTCTGATGACTCTGATGCTTCCTAAGTAATGTTTAGGCTACTAGGCAAAATTGCCGTTTACTGTCTGCTTGTACAGTGATTAACACAATGTTGTTCTGATTCAAAGTACTGATGATAAAGAAAATTTGAGATCGTAAGTAGAAGACTTAAGGGCATGGTGAAAGGAAGGAGCCACATGTAGTGCTATCACATGGCTAATTGCATTCATATGTGATTTTATATGTATATATAAAAATAAATATATATTATGACAGCAGCAGTTGAAGTACTGAGTTCTTTTAAAGAACTTTATATAATTCAGTGACCAAGATAGAGTGGGTTGGTTTTTAGTTTTTAAAGAATTAGTTGTAGAAAGGTAGCGTGTTTCTTGGTAAAACAGAACTCCAAACTGGCTGTGTGTTTACAGCATGGGAGAAGATGAGGATATACATTCCTTTTTTTTTTCCCCCTTCATCTATTTCTATATTAAAGTGTGTATTTGGTCTTTATTTGCAGAACATTGAAACAAGACTAAAGATCTGTTTGCCTGAAGACTTGGGATCTGCTCTAATGGATGGTGTAGTTCTCTGCCACTTAGTAAATCATGTTCGTCCTCGGTCTGTAGGAAGTATTCATGTACCTTCACCAGCAGTAGTAAGTTGAATGTTTCTTGTTACATTGGGGTAGGGGGGAATAATGTTAAAAAAACCTACTGTTTTTTTGCCAAATGATATTCAGTTACATAAACCAGGTTGCTGTTCAATGAATGTTCTTTGCTGTTAGGGGCAACATTTACATTATTACAAATTCAAATGTTCATTAATTTTTATATAATATCACAGAATCACAGAATTTTTAGAGTTGGAAGGGACCTCTAGAAATCATCTAGTCCAA
>VYXH01010090.1:0-17293 GCA_013397275.1 Burhinus bistriatus | reverse complement strand
TTTTTTTTTTTTAATCTACAGTTACATTGCAGAAGTTTAAAATACATACAATGTAAACATTTTACTTAATAAGGTGTGAATGTAACACCAAATTATCCATTGTCACAGAACACACAAAAATAAGCAAAAACGATCAGATGTTTCTCAGGTTTCCCCAGATTTCACTGAATTTCGATAAAGCACAGCATGGCAGTTCCCATAGGAAGTTTCTTGCATGTGTTGGCTGTTTTTGTACGCTTTGGCTTCTGCTGTCTACTGCGTAGTATCTTAATCTCTGGTTAGTGAGTTCTTCAGCCTGTAAAAATTCAACCTATTACCAGCTGTCCTTCTCTGACTCTGAAATTACTTCCTTCTGCATTTGACTGCAGTAGGGACTGTTGGGGTTTTTGAGTTTTTTTGAACAAAAATTTTTAAAAAAAAATCCTTGTTTTAAACATGTCAATTTTTTTATATAAATTTAAGTTCAGTGCATCTTAGATATTTATTTTGGGGCTATATTTGCAATAAATAGGAATTGAGTCTTGTATTCTATTTTAAAATTAATCCAGCATTTGCTGGGTTTATTGGCGTCTTTGGTAAAAGTGCAATGTATTACATGGCTGATAGCTGTGAGTGAGTGGTTTGTTTGCCCTAAAATTAGGTTGTGGTTGTAGATGTTCTTGAATGCAGTACTAGTCCTATCCCATTTTTAAACAAGATGAGCATGTATTGTTCTGTCTGTGAGTTTTCATTCTTTAGAAAAAGCCAAATACAATTGCATTGAACTTTATTATCACACTAGAATTTTGCGTTGAAAAAATTCTGAAAAATGGCAGTGTTGTTGCTAGGCAGGATGTTTTTTCCCTCCTCTGTGTATCTGTTGGCCTAATTAACAAAGTTTAAATGTTGCAGCTGTTAAAGCTAGAACCAGGCATGGCAGGGAAAAAAGAGAAAAAGTGTCACTTTTTTCTTTGTGTATGAATGACAGTTCTGACTTCCAGTTTCACTAGTCACTTTTAAGGATAGAAAGGCCTTTTAAATATTTTAAAGTTTTATTTATTGCCAACTAGACCTTGAAACTTTGCACTAACAGAAAACAGACAACTGAATTTCCATATGTTCATTTGTTGTGTGCGCTGTCAGTTCATTAAACAAGTGAAACTAAAAACCTGCTAAAGAAACGCAATGTTCCTCTGAAACTGGGGATCTTTTTTCTGCTTTGTATAATTTTATTCTGTAAATAGTTACCATTTTTGCTGATAGTAAGGCCTCATTTGCAGTGTGAAACGGTATATCTCCGTTTGCGTTTTGAAAGTACTAGTTGCTGCTGGGTTTGATTTTAATGTTAAATATTGTGTATGCATATTGATATTATAATTATTACCTATTACACTTCAGTTTGTATAGCTAGTCTATAGTAAATTGCTACATGAAGTCACCGATACTTTCCAAAAAAATTATGGGAATCTAACCTGCTAATAACTTTGTAAATGCTATCTAAGGAATTTAGTGTCAAATTCTTCAATTTAAAAACTTTATTAAAATTAAGTATAGTTAGTGCTACATTGACTTTATCAGTTTCAGTCCCAAGGTATCATTTAAGATGATATTTGAATAACAAGTTTTAGATTATTTATATGTTAGAGAATTTTGCATACTTAAAACAATTCCTTTAAGTACTTTTTCTTGAGACTTCATATTGCTGCTGCTTGTGCTTATAACAGCTTTCTAACCCACTGTTTGCTATTGTATAAGTTAGATTTTACAACTGGTTCCATTTAGGCATTTGAATAAGGCCCAGATGGACAAAGGTGTGCAGATCTCATTGGGATAAGTTGATCACATGCACCTCCTCACCCTTGTGAATCTGGGCATAATTTTGGAAGGATTTGAAGGCCTGAGCTCTTCTATCTTAATATTCTGTTATTTTAAGATAGCTTCAGTATTTAGAGGAGATAAAGAAACCTGGGGTGTCTAGTGACTAAGGCAATACTAGGAAGAAACTATTCCTACATGTTTATGCTAGAATATTGTGATAATTTCTTTATCAATATATTTCTATTTTTGTATTTTTAATTTTATGCACTGTTTTTTTCTGTTCTAATGGCTGCCCTTCGGGATAGGCTGACCTCTGCTCTCCGTATGACATCCTGCAGTCGGATATTCGTCACATTCGAAAGACTGTTGACACTCTGCTCGCCCTCGGGGAGAAAACCCCACAATCAACTTCTACCTTTCGCTCCTGGGATCTAATAGGCTTTTGTCTTTTCCACATACTTTTTATAGTCTTGATGTATATAACTTATCACTGGAATGTGCTAACAGCATAACCTGTTCGCATGTGCACACAAACTTTCTGCTTTGTCTCTGACAAATTACAGGTACTTATTTTCCTTCCTTTGTCTTACAAACTTCTCCCTTTTCCCTCACTTCCCTTCCTTGTAATATCTTTATTAATCTCTTGCAATAGGGGAGAGGGGGAGTAGCATCTTGAAGACAAGTCCCATCTCTTCTCTCCCCTCCAGCCCTAGTTTAAGAACTTGTGTACCTCTTTATTTATAGTTTGTTTTCTTTTATGTTGCCTGCACTACACACTAAATGTGTTAAAGCAGTGAAGCTACTCTTAACCCACTTGGGGGTGTAGGCTGGATGTGTATCACAAGCTAAACAGAACTGAGCCTTTTACTTTTTTGTGAAAATCCAAGAATGCTGAAGCAACTGAGGTGGCACTTCAACAGATTATAGTTTTTTTCTGGGTTGGTGCCAATTAGCTCCACATACATTGTGTTAAGAGCACTTACAGAGCTATCTTTCAAATTACTGTTATTTTTTAATCTTTTAGATCAACAAGAGTACTGTAGCTTTAAAGATTGTTGGTCATCTCTACTGTTCCGATTAAATTCCGTACTGGAGTAGTTATGTTTTCCTACGTATATTTTGTTTTCCTCCAGATTCCATAGAATGGTCTTTTTCTTCTGTTGCACAAAGCAGCATTGAACTGCTTTTAGACACTTGCTATGTTACACCCTAAAGATGACTATAAATTAGTAGTGGGTATAAGCAACCCATAAGATGCCAGTGACTTCAGAACATTTCAGGATGAAGACCATGGAGTACAGTGTGATACAATAAGATAGTCTGAGAATAAGCTGTTAGATTCCTGTATCTGCTATTCTTATGTGTGACGTCAAGCAAGTCACGTCACTATCTTGTCTCTGTTTCATCACCTGTGAAAATGCAGGTCATGTTTGTTTGTTTGTGTAACAACTGTAACAAAGACAATGTAGCTAGGAAAACAGATCGTCTAGGAAGATTCTAGATTTTCCATCCTACCAGGTTTTAGAGAGAATAGGTCAGACAAATGTGAGCCAGGAGGCATTTTGGTATGTTTGAACTCACCTTATGGTTAGAGTGCTGGACTGATGACCTCCATTTGCCTTCCGGTTCTGTGTTCTGTTCATCTATTGTAAAACGTGAATAAGAGAAATTTTTTTGGTTTAGTCCTTATCAACATGAAATATACAAATAAAAATTGACTGAAAAATATAAAATCTGTAATATAAACCCATACTGACATTGCAGTATTGGCCTAGATGCTGTTGACTAAATTTGTAATTCAGTCTGAGGCTAGCTAACCAAAGGACCTCAGTTTTGAGGCTGTGAAATAAATACATTAATTTCTCACTGCCTAGTATAGACAAAAATTACCTATAGACTTTTAGAGGATAATTAGCATAAGAACCTTGTACGTTACTGATTATTCTGGCCATATGGTGATGATTTAGTGCTATACTATAAATATCTCCATTCCACAGATATTTGCAAAGTTTTATTAAAAAACTTCTAAATGCAGTTCTATTCCTGGTTTCCATAGCTTAAATACATACATACGTACATATATAAAAAGGATGAAATGTATAATTAGATATGTATTTTAAGATGGAAAAATGATTTTCAGATGACAGATAAATCCAGGGGTTTTTTTAAGGGTTTAGTGTCTAGCAGCTTCCATTGCATACATATTACAACTCTATTGTAAAGGGTGTCTTCTGTGACCAGGCATGAGTTTGCTGAGGGCTTCTAGGTTCTTTATACTTGAGGAAAATGTACTAGTTATTTGGTTGCGTAGCTATCGACTTGTGCCCTCATCCTGCACAGGCCTGTCTCTTAACTGTGTGCCTAGTTTTAGTGATTCCAACACTGGACACTTGCTTACTCAGAGTTGGAACTTGACATTTAAGCTTCTGCTTTCAGCAGATCTTTGTCCTGATTTTGGTTGTCTTGTTTAACAATGTTGCTTTTCTAGTGAAGCTGAGAGAGTGACATAAAGCTTGAATTGGTTCAGAATCTATTAATTGTATGATTCTTTATAATCCACTGTTGGTATTTTGAGACAAAAGTGATGTCTTCTCCAGGGCTGGGATTTTATTCCTGCTGCTGTAGGTGGTAAACAGGTCTCCTGTCTATGCTTTGTGTTGTGCACTCCTTATATAGTACCGATCTACATGTACGAGTATATTTTAACATTTTTTGCAATTAGAAAATCAGATAGTGAAAGTTGTTGCTACCATCCTATAGTACACATCTGTCTCATTGTCTAATATTATGTCCGATTATCCACTATATCCAATAGCTTTGGGAGGGAGGTAAGAGAAGTAATAGATCAGTGTGTTTTGCATTTCTGGTGTGCAGAAATGGAAGTTCATGTCTTTGTGTTTTTACATGTTTTATCAGACTAGACACTGAGTTAGAAACAGAACTACTGTTGTGCCAGTGTAGACCAACTGAACATATCCCAGTCATAATGACACGTAACTCTCAAACTTGTTCAAAGTTTTAACTTTACATATGCTTACCATGCAGAGTTGTCTTTTAGTTAATCAGAGTACGTTTTCTCATTATTCTCAACTATGACAATATACAGTAATTAAAATCAAACATCGCAGGCACTTTCTTGTAGTTAGGCAGTTGAAGCCATCCTGAACTGGACTGTGGAAGACAAACGTACTTGCTTCATGGCAAGCACAGCCTTACTACCGTTTGTGAAGCTTACCTGGTTTTGTATTTTTTCGAACTGTTATTGGTAACACTTCCAGATAGACATAAATTTTACAGGGAAAGGAATCATAAAATATACCCTTATGTTTCTCTAAGTGTGAATATAGTAATGTTTCTCAAAATAGATTTCAAACATAATGCAAATGGGAAAAATACCTGTCTACCCAGCCCTGAAGCCACTAATTCTCTCACTAAATGGGGAGGTAGAAACTAAAACATGACATATATGTAGCTCATTAATCTACTCTAATGGGCTCTTGGCTAACTCAGAGTCCTGTTTCTGTGCTGCTGTTCCTGTGGCTTTAGCACTTGGGTAACCAACAGTTCGGCTCGCTGGTGGGTCTTCACTTCTGAGGAGATCCCAATATTGAGATGTTCAGTTATATACAGTTGGTACTTACTGCTCGGAGCCGGTGATTAAGTTGATGACCTTGGGTTTGAAAACAATGTGTGGTGTAGATGACCCACATATTCCTTGATAACATGAATTATATTTGCTCCACCGTTTGTTTCCCCATTCATTTTTTTTCCATTGCAGTGGTCATCAGAGCTTTTCAAACTGTGATTTCTTCATAAATTGGTCTACTCCAATCTGTATTGTGGAGGTCCTGTCATCCCTACTGCAGTAAAGTAATAAATACAAACTGTAATGAATTAATTTAATTTAAAATGTGTTTGCACTGTATTACACGGGGCATTTTGATGTGAGGATTTGGCTTGCTTTTTCCTTGAGCCAGAAAACAGATAAATATTTTCAAGTGCAGAGTAATGCAGCGTAGTAGTCCTTCAGATGCCTCTTTCTTCAAATGTATATTAACAAAGTTTTACAACTGAAAGCTGTATATGGATCCCATCGTGTTCCTAGTAAGTTTTCTGAAAGGATGCACTTATTGTGAATGAGGATTGAATTAGACCTGAGCAAATATTCAGTCCAGTTTTCTACTCCAGAGACGTAAGTTTCCAAGTTATTGCCACGTGGTGGTTTTTCACAAAAAGAAGTATTCTTAGCATTTTACTCCTGTTACGAAAACGTCAGTCATATCTGCAGGCTTAGAAAAAATGGTAGAGCTGGTTTTGTGGACCATTGCCATTTCCTTCATTTCTAGCGGCATTATGCGGAACGAGCAGTATAAAAATACTTTAAGGTAATGACCCATTCTACTTTGATACAGAACACTCTAACTCCTTTACTTTATCTCTCAGAATTTAATGTATAAGGTTATGGTACAATTGATATTTCAAGTGTAAGTATATAATTTCTCTTACTGTTCAATGTTTGTCTGTCTTCATTAAGCTGTCTGTTCCCTCCAGTTTCAGCTCACTGTTTTCTATAGCACGTTAGAATGAAACTGTGAGGTGTTTTGGCGAAATACACGGTCTACTTTTAAAATTGTGTGGCTCAAGGCCAGAATCTGTACAGGGGTCCAAAGCTCACCATCTGCAAATAGTTTTGTAAATATTTGCAACTTAATCAAAAGATGCACATACATAGATGTCTAACTGGCTAGAACTCCAAATACAGAATTGCAGCTGCAGTATTGAGGTACTGGGTTTGGGTTTTTTTGTTGTTGCTCTATCAAATCTAATAGTAAGTGTATACTTCACAAAACATGATAATCTTTCCTTTATAAATTAAAAGAAAAAAATGACAAAATATACCTATAGCCTGAATTACTGTGCTTTTTGATCTTCTGCTCTTTTCTTTTGTACTTCAAATGGTAACTTCAGGGCATTTGGACACATACAGACGTGATCAGTAATAGTGGATAAGGAAAATATGTATAAAAAGACATAGTTTCAAATTGCCTTCAATATATGGACATAATTTTTTCAGCTCGTTAGAAAGAAAACTTGGCCCTGACCTAAGAAAATGTCAAGGTTTTATATATTTGACATAAGTTTGCTTTAATGTAAGGCCCTGATGTTTCTTTTAGCGACTTTCCATTTCAGAGTAGATGGTACCAAAAATTAAATGATGGCCATTACGTGGACTTATTTTTTTAATTTGTACTTTGAGAAACTACACATTCCAGTATTTCATTGTTTTTTGAATATTTTTTCCGCTGTAGATCTGAAATCTCATATTCTACAAATACAAGGAAGAAAGAGAAAGGCTCTTGCCAAATTGTAGAGTTCCATTTCTCTGTATTTTTGCTAGCAAATGTCATGATGTGGTCATTTTGCTACTTGCCCATATGATATAATGGCAACAATTACTTTTTGATAATGAATTACTATGTCTGAATTGCCAAGCTGTTTGCCCTAGCGTAAACAGTCAAGCAGTTATCTTGACTTTTAAGGCACCTGATGTCAAAGAAAATAGATGTGTATGTGTAGCCTGTCACGTATCCATGTGGGATTAGTGTCCTTGCATATTCCTGTTTTCTTTTACACCAGCTAAATCAGATGTTTTGTTCCAGGATTAGAAACTTGCTCTGGAAAGCACGTGCAGATGTGTACATTTGTGGGTACGCCTGTTGTACTGCTTTTTTGTGTTGCTTTGTGACTCAGCCTCCTGGCTGCTGCCCCCTTTTTGTCCCTCTCCCTCCCCCCCCCCAAGTTATTCATGCTGCTGTGAGTGGAGTGGCAGCCCTTCCCTCTGCAATTGTTCTTAAAGATTTTTAGACTAGTCTTGAGAATTAGTAACCAGTTCTTCTATCTGTCTGGGTTTTGTTCAGTGATAGTTTCAACAGGGCTTTTTTTGGAGAGGCGATTCATACTACTATACTGAAGTGTTACAGGTTTGACGCTAATGTAAAAGGGACAGAAATCTTATCATAGGTGGGGGTAAGTGGGTGAGGTTGAGTCTCCTGAGAGTCATGGGTGAGTTCTTGTCTTGGGTGGGCAGGCATATTGTCTCAAAATGCCAGGATTTCAGAAAAGTTTTGAGATCTCCATGGTTGCAGCTTCACAGCTCTACTCTCAGTGGTTTCCAGATAGCAGTTGTAGTGGGTTAGAGAGCGAGGCAGAGCATGACAAGTGCAGACTGTGCTGCAGGGACACCGGCTAAACACACGGACTGAGACACCTGCGATCTTGGCCCAAGGTAACTGCTGCTTTGCCTGAAGCCGAGTTGATTAGCAGCGTGCTCTGAATTTCATCCTTGGCAGGATTTGATTTTTATTATTCTGAGAAGAGTTAAATATACTACTCTAAAACTGTGATTTGAAAAGTATGTGAGGCAGGGTTGATGAAAGCCATTTCCAAAGCTTCGAAGATAGTCATTAGGGCTTAGATAAGAGAATTGATTTGTGACACATTAAGATGAAGTTTGTAATTTTTAGGAGATGGTGTAGGTCTCATTGTCAGTTTGGGAGAGTTCATCACAGCCACATTTAACTTACAAATTATAAAATATTAATCAAGTTCCACCTTCTGCTTAATAAGAGAAGGCTGTCAATTGTATGTTTCAAGAACTAATGAAGAATGATGTATAATATAAAAAAAAGTACCATGTGGTGAAACTTCTCAATCATAGAACACAGGTGTACCGTCCTATTTTTTTTTTTTTTATAGACCTCCTTAAATAGCTGTCCTTATTTGAGTATGCATCTTGTAAATACAGCAGGGAGAGCAAGGTTGTTCTATACAAACTGGATTACTGTACTGTATTTAAAAGAATTAGATGATACATTCTCTTTAAAAGGAGAAAAGTTAGATTGGATGGGGTTTTTATATGAAATGAGGCTTGCACTCCTTTATGCTTTTAGTGAAAATGTGCTTATAAACAATTGCAAAATTCCTAGCAAGAAAGCATGACAGAATAGTTCTGAGTGCTGTAAGGTGCCACAAAAATGGTAAGTTTAGAATTTAAGTTTTTCTAAAGGAAAGATCCTTAGCTGTGGCTTTTTCAGCAAATTTGGCTTCAGTAGAAAAATTCAGAATATTCTCAAACATAAATACCTAGCAAGGTAGGTTGTTTTGAGGCTGGGTTTTTGGATTCAGTCCCTACCCTTCAGCCTTGTAACATTAATCACTTAGTTTTCAGATATTGGATTCAGCAAGCATTATTATTTAATGTCTTTTGTCTAGCATGGAAGACTAATGAAATATTGGCACGTCGCGGGCTGCCACATCTGAGAAACAAGAGCCTGCTGTGCAAGGGCACTGGAAAGAAGTAGAAGAGAGTCGAGTGAATAACATTTCACTTTGGATGTCTGAGTTGCATTCTCAATAAATAAGATGAATATAATTTTTTTGAAAATTATCAGAATCAGACTATTGTAGATTTTTTTATATGAACCGTGTCCCAAGACATTAGATTGGCAAAATATTTTTTGTAAAAATCATACATTTGAAGTAGAAATGGGTTGGCTTTTTTTTTCCCCTTTTATTTGATGTCCCTATCTCTGCCTTCTTCTGTAGCTACTCCACTGCTAATCAGGTATCAGTTTAGCAGTTTGCATCCTAAAATATATATTTGTCTGGAAAAGACACTTTTTTCCAGAGGAATAGCAGTTGGGGAGAACTGTCTCTGACAAGCTTGCAGGTCAGTATCTCGGAAGAACAAACAAGAATGAATGGCAGAACCCAGTGTCTTAACTTAAATGACCAATTTAGGGTAGGTTTGGAATGGAAATCTGGGTGATGAACCAGAATGGCTGCAAGATGGGGATATTCCTTTGTGCTGACTGGGCAAATAGCTCCAGCAGAGAGGGGCACAGTAGTGGGCAGGAATGGGAGGCAGTTGCTGCAGCTGTTTGGTCACTGTGAATCAGAATCCACAAACTCAATGGAAGTGGATACCAGCGTTAGCAGATCACCAGAATGTTGCAGCATCTTCCCCGTGGAAAAATACATGTTGTCCATCTATTGCAGACCTACTCAGCCAAGCTCCTTGAAAATGATCTGTCTGAAATTGTTTCTCGGCTCTGTGTGTGCCAAAGGAATCCGCAGTATTTGTTTGGTGTTCTGGGCTATAACTGCGAGCCTTAAAAAAAATAATTACAAATTAAGTTTAAAAAAACCTTTTAAACATAAAATGATAAATACTAAAACAGCTTAAATAGTAAATACAAAATGCAAGCATAAAATATAGATAAATTACAATTATCAGTATCAGATGCCACAATTGTGAATAAAGTTTGGCTCTCACTTTTTAGGTTCAGTAGTTAATAGGTAAGTTTTGCAGTTTTTCTCTCATTGAGTCACCATCCCTAGATGTTGAGTCACCATCCCTAGACGTGTTTAAAAGTTGTGTAGATGCGGTGCTGAGAGACATGGTTTAGTGGCAGATCTGGTAGAGTAGGGTCAATGGTTGGACTGGATGATCTTAAAGGTCTTTTCCAACCTAAACGATTCTATGATTGAGGCTGGAGTGGGGCGTGAGGAACTAGTCAAAAAATTTAAGCAAGCTAACTCTTGGTTGTGTGTAAAGGAAATACTCATTAACAAAAGAAAGTCATAAACATCAGCTGCTTAATACTGATACTATTCTGCTGGAGCTGTGTCCCGCTGGAGATTTCCTGAGCAAAGACTGGATAACCGTGGAAGCAGATGAAAGCACTTTAACATAGCTGCGTAACATGATAGAAACTGTATTAATTGTTCTTATATGTACCAGATCCAGTTCCATCATCCTGAATATTATATTTAGTTTTAAGTGTTCATAGGGGTCAGGGAAGAGACTAGAGCTGAACAAAATGTAGCATGAGAAGAGAGGTTGAAGAGATCAGTCATGTTTGAACTGGAGATATAATCAATGTGAATATAAGGAGATGTGACAAAGGACCATGGATTGCGTAAAGTTAAAATAAGAGTCCCTTAGTTGACATTACAGGAGCAAGAAAAATATTCAGTAGAAGACAGGCAATTAATTAAAATATAATCTCAAATGCATCAGTAGTTTTAGAAGCTAGAAGTTTATTGAACAGCTAAGAGATTCAATACTGAGAATACCAAAACAACCCTCTTTTTCTAAAAAATCAGTATCCTGTGTCTGCTGATGGTCGTGTACGGATGCTTAGGGAAAGAACGGAAGGTTAGATCACATAGATGGTGCCTTTTCAAACTTTAAGCAATCTGACAGGCACAGTTTAAGGACTTCATGAGCCAGACACTGTATCCACGTGTTTGTGTTTAATAGCATTGTTTGGGGTTTTTTCTATCTGTATATCTTTGTCATCCCACTTACACTTTTGGCTTCCATGTTGTGGCAATGAGTCTCACAGTTGTAACTATGGTTTATGTGATGTAGTCTAGCTTTCCCACTTATTTATTATGAACCTGCTGCCTGATTTCATAATTTCATGGATTTCATTAACAGGAATACCCAGTTACATTAAGAAAAAACTTCTTTTTAAAGAGAGAGCCAACCATGACACAAGGCTACCTCTCTAAGCAAGGCTGTAATTATTCACTGGGGGGTTCTCTGTTACCCATAGTAGATACAGTATTGACTGTTTGACTGACTTCTGGTGTAACAGCCTCTGTGGACAGCTAGTAGGTTTCATCCCGGCCAAACTGCTGTGTCCTGTGGTGAATAAAGTTGGTTCCTGGATATTTCAAAATAAGCTGCTAATTACTCAGAACGCAACACTTCGCCCATTGAATGCGCAAAATTGCACACACTTTTCTGTAAATGCTAATGTGTGGCTTTCAAGGTGCCTATCCTGGGACCAAGACCTACTCGTCTAGAGCTCGTTGGTAGAACCTTTTTTGACTGATAAAACCAGCTTTCTGTCCCCAAACTCACTCATACGTAATAACAGGCAAATGCCATGTTATCTCACTTCGTAGGTGAAAGTTCAGTGTGTGCTTGCTGGCTCTCACTCTTAGTTAAGATGTTTACGTACTGTAACGACCACAGAACAGGTTGGTTTCTGAGGCCCAGAATATGAGCAGATTTGTCACTAATTCATAGGTATAATGAGAGCAAAATCAGAGACTTTCTGTCAAAATCACAGGAAGTTCTTTTTAATTAAAAATAGGAAATGGTTCCTTCTTATTGGGCTTTGTGTTCCAGCTGTGTTCATACAAAGTTTTGCACTGAGTATTGAATATCCTAATCTTTACTCCTCTGTTTGTCTTTTTCTAGGAGAAGCTCTGCCTACCACATCACATCCTAGAAGAAAAGGGCTTGGTAAAAGTGAGCATAACAGTTCAAGCATTGCTAGATGTAACCACAGTGAAACAAGCTTTATTCACATGAAACTACTCTCTCTGCTGTTACCAGCTCCACTGTGCCATCAAAGAATCAAAATACTGCCCATCTTTTCAAACTGCTTTGACAAAAAGTGCTCCAAGAGTATTCTCACACTTCTGATTTTAAAATCGTCTTTCAGGCTGCACATGTGCATCGAACTCCAAAGCAGAAACTAAAGAGAAACATTTTCTAGAGCAAATTGGCGCTTCACT
Organism: Burhinus bistriatus; assembly: GCA_013397275.1. Classification (NCBI taxonomy): domain Eukaryota; kingdom Metazoa; phylum Chordata; class Aves; order Charadriiformes; family Burhinidae; genus Burhinus; species Burhinus bistriatus. The sequence continues at coordinate 4,900 of VYXH01010090.1, read as the reverse complement.
GCTTTTATAGCTCACTTTGTACAGTACTTACTAAAACAGCCACCTCTCTGCCACTTAAAAACGTGTGGAGTACACAGCTGTCTTGCAGCAAGATACCTTCATATTATTGAACTAAGAATCATTGTCATCATTTTTGGGGGGGAGGAGGGAGAGTAAATCAGACTTCTACCGTGTTAGGTTTTTCTGCAGTTGCTTCAGGCTGTTGCCTTTTAAAAATATCCAGACATAAAATATTTATATAAATATTATTTATTAGTGAGTTGTTATTCATCCTTTGGATGCAAAATGTAAATTAGGAAACTGTATTTTATTACTGCTTTTTTGTGGTTAAACACTTTATTTTAATATAAATATTTAGTTATTTTTTATTCTACTTGGTGTGCAGTAGGTCTAGATCTCCGTAAATTGTATTTTCTAATATGTAAGATAAAAAGCAAACAAAATAGGTGCTTTTATTAAAAGAACAGCTAGCTGGAATGGCATTCTTTATTTCTTGAATTTGTGGAACATTGGTAAAAATTTGTCTGCATTCCATTGAGTTTCTAACATTCCAGTAGCACTTTTCCCCCCAGTAGACTAAATTGGCTGAAACTGAGAGCACACCCATTTTATTTGTATATAGATGTTTTAAAAAAAAAAAAAAGGAAAGATGTAAACTTGAAAAATAAATGTGAACAAATATTTTTGATTGCTTATTTTACTATGCACAAGACATTTAACTTTTGCCACAACAAAATGAATGATGTGCATTAGGATCATGTGTCTTGAAATATAATTTTGCACTGCAACTTGATTTCTTCTAAAGACTACAGCACTACAGAACAAATAATAAAAAATAGCACAAGAGCATTAATGAGCAGATTTACCAGGTAGCCAAAAAATTTTAATTGTGTTCTTCAGTGATTCCTTTGAGAGGAGATAAAATTATTAAAATTGCCAAAGGCAGTCTCAAAGACCTGATTTTCCTCATACAACCTGCTGGGTACAGTGCTTCTCCTTGCAGTCGCCATCATTTTCCCACAGAATTAAGCACAATGTTCTGTAGTGAGTGTTTGCAGAATCAGACCTCTAATCCCACGTCAGCAATAGGAAATAAGGTTCTTTTTCTTATCACTACTTTAAATTTTTTTAGGCGATTTTTACAAACATAATTTATTATTAAAACATCACATGTTTTAGATCGAAAAGTTCCGGCACGGCGATTCTCACAATACCTGGCACATCCATTTTTCTTTCATACGAGAAGCTAGTGATGGAACTTGGGCAAGCAGGACAGGAAAGCTGCATGTGGTGAAAAGGCTCGCTGTTAGGGGTCAGTGGTGCACGCAAGCAGGCACTTCAAAAAGCGTAACGACAAAAAAAGAGGCAAGGTGTGGTGGGAGGACTAAATATTTAAGCAAGAGAATGCGGAGAGGACTATTGTATAAAGACTTTTTGGAAGAATGATGCATACTTGTCGCTCCTACGTATCTAGGCAAAGTTACACGCATGTTCACGCAGACACTGCATTTAAAACCACCAGTATTCCAATAGCAGATTTTTAATGGTTAATACAGCATTTGAATGCAGACTACGCGTTTAAATACCATAAATTGCCAATGTGCTGGTATGTATTGACAGCAACGTGTTAGGAGGAATAAAGTGGACTCACAGACAATGAGAGATACAGTATGCATGGAATATCCAGTTACTTCAACCAAAGCAAAAGCATTTATTTTATAGAGGGAACATTGACTTAAATTGTAATTTTGATTGGCAGCTAGCATATCGTTTCCTATAAAATGTACTGTGCACTTTAACACTAAATTAAAATGTATTTTAATATTTTACAGAGCTGCACAAATACCTGTTTTGTCAAAAAGCACGAGCAATGTAAAGAAAGTAAGTTTTCAAGTCAGAGTTTATCAAATTTTAAAAGCATTCAAAGATCAAGTATAAAAATAGGAATATTGATTTCTGCATCTTGAGGGATAAAATGCAGGTTTCCTGAGTATTTTTTTACAATGTATATATGGCAACATGAAGCTTTGTAATTATTATTTTGACAAATCTTGTTTTTTCATAATTAAAATTTTGTTTTTCTCCAGATAGTGTCTTTCAGTATTTGCTTGAAGCTGGCTGTAAATAAATAGCTCTAAATATTTTGTAATACAGCTTTTTTTATGCAGTCTTAACCTGTACGGCTAAAAAGAGAATCTTCATGAATCTTTGTATACTATTTATATGTGCAATAAAACATGCATGGCAAATCTATAGTACCCTAAGCAGTGAACATAATGTATATAGAAAATCTTTACTGTAGTTACAATTAAACTGTATTATTTGTAGAAACTCTGTAATGACTACCCCTGTGACTGACAGGTTCCTGTAAAAGAGATGGTGTTTGGAGAGCTTAACGCTGGGAATGATGGATGAGGGTTTGGGGGTGGAGAAGATGATGATGTGATGCAAATACAGGAATTTTGCAGGTACACTGGGGATAGGATCCAGCCGGTAACTCTTGGGTTCTCAGTTGGGTGTCAGTTTCTGCAAGTGAGCTTCCTGCACCTTTGCTGCTCCTCTAGCTTAAGATCTGCTGCCGGTCACGTAGCGAACAGCAGCGGTTGAACCAACTGGCCTCTGCTTCCAGGGCAAGGTGACCCGGTGGGCTCAGCTCCGGGAGAAGGGAGGCTCCACCTTCACGTTGCTCCTGTGCACATCGCCGTCCGAGTCATTCTTTTTACTGCTTCCCCCTTCTCTGCACGGTGTGGCTTTTTTTCCTCCCTGCCCTCCTTCTGAAATGCAGATTATTCTGCAGGCTTTTGCTTTAGCAAACAAAAAAATCTGATGATTTCTTTACTCCAGTAAATCCAAGCAATAATGCAGTAAGTTTCTGACCTGGGGATAACCTGTTGTGACAGGGCTGTGCCAAGCTGCTTTGCCCTTCTCTTGTCTCTGCAGAAAGGGGTAGTAGGGACTACTGCGTGTAGGTCATAGCATAGAGCCTTCTCTTTCCTGTGCAAGTTTCTGAAGTCATTCTAAGTACAGATTCTGCTATTTTCTCACTTCTCTAATGAAGAGTTGTTACCTTAACCAGGTGATTTCATGGCTGTATTTATTCCCTTTTGGTAGTGGATTTTGGAAGGAGAGGATCTTTCTGCAATAATAATCTCCTGGGGAGATCCTGCTTTTGATTGCCTTTATGGCTGTGGGATACAAAGCTGGGTTAGAATTGGTGTAATTTAGGCAGGAGGAGTCCTGCAGCGGTCCTCTGCTGTTGCTCCTCACCAAGAGAAGAGCCTGGTTAACAGCAGGCAGCCGAGGGCTGTGTCCAGCTGAGGTCTGAGCATTGCCAACAACAGAGATCCAACAGCTTCTCACAATTCTCACCAAGATGGTGCAGAGACAGTCGGTGTCTGTAGCCATCTGCACAACTGATTCAAGCACCCCAAGTCTTCTCACAGGTTTGCACTGCCCTGGACTTGCAGCCTGTGGACAAGGGCAGTTTGAGGACCCCTTCCTTGTCAGCCCTCTAGCACCAGTTTTGTAAGAACTCAGGGCAGTTTCTATAAAGCCTTGAGGTTACTGGCTTCCGAAGCAAGTTCTTGTGGACTCGCAAGAGCCCGTCAGACACCTACCTGAATCTGCTCCTTCTCACAAGCGAGGCAACTGGAAGTCCCTCTCAAGGAGGAAGGCAGCAGAGCAGGTAAAGGCTCCGTTTTATCAAGAAAGCAAACAGTGGGGGACAGCAGTCAATTATTAGGAGTGCCGTGCAGAAAATATGACAGGTATTTTCAGCACCAGAACTGTGGCTTGGTAGTTGTCTGAGGAAGCTGATCTAGTAATAGCAATCCTGCTGGACTGTAAATGAAGGTTATAGGAAATAAAGCTCCCCACAACTATCTGCAGCATAATGAGAAACATAGAATTATGCCATGGTGGTTTAAAAGCACTTACAGTAAATTACAGGGTTAAACTTGCTTTTTAATCTCCTCTAATATAACGTGTAGGTGCACACACTCCTGTTAGGGAATGAAAAGAAATGGCATGCCCATTTCCCTTAAATACAATTATATCAGAATGCATTAGGCAAAAAATACTGGCTTTGACAGGTAACAAATGGAAATGTTTTATCGCTGGAAGTAAGTACCTGCACCAAGCTGAACACCCCGGCTCCGCTGCTACTCTGTCTGTAGTGCTGGGCACAAGGCTGCTCCAGTCCCGTATTCCATGCAGCCCAGTAATTCATTTGCTGGCTACGGCAGAGCAGGTGCCTGGTTGCTGCAGGAGGAGGAACAACTAGAAGAAGCTGCCACATATTCAACAAGCCTTTGAGCCAACTTTGCTCTGGTGTGAGCAGAGAAATCCAACTGTTCAGCACTTGTGGCTTCAACTTTCTATGTCAGTGCCCTGCTTTACAAGAGTGTCTGTTATAAATCCATAGTGTGGAAAACGCGGTCAGCATTTCGGAGAACTCTTGCAATGCACACAGTTGTATCTTCCCAGCCTTCTCAGCTTACTTCAGAAACAGGTGGGTGCAAGATTGATAAAAGTCAATACATAATTTAAGCCAGTCACCACTAACGGAAATGTAAATTCCCAGCATCAGCCTCCCTGCAACCCAGGATCTAGCAGGGGCCAGAGAAACTGCAGCGCATTCAGCATTGCTTACAAAAGCAAACTGCTCCTATGTCTACCTTAATATTTCCTTCGTCAAGAGCAAGTCAAGGTTTGAGCAACGCTGCAGGTTCAGCCGACCCATGGGAAAGGAGAGTTTACAAGTGATTGCTTGAACTTAAGATAAACAGCTCACTGTTACAGCCTGTGTTCTTGCCCCACACAAGTTAGCTGGCAGAATTATACCACTAGGAATTATTTTAGATCTACAGCTGTCAGGACTGGGGAACAAACAGGAAGAACT
>VYXH01010085.1:126433-139582 GCA_013397275.1 Burhinus bistriatus | reverse complement strand
CAAACTATTCCATGAGTCTATGAGCTGGGCCCTCTGTAGGTAATGTAGGGAACACCAAAAAGCAAGATGCTCATTTGAGAGAGACCTTTCTTACACCATCTTGTGTGGTGGTTTGAGAAGTAGTTACCTGGAAATCTTTCTCTGCACAGATCTGCTCAAGGGGTGGTTTCACAGGATGCAACGAGATGATGAAGAGCTCAACAGTGTGCTCCTGAGACTTACCCTGTGTTGACATGAGCTATTATGGAGCGTCCTCAAGAACTGCGGTCCCGTGCATGTCCTTAATGTGGCAAAAATGCCAGGAGCGGTGGAGACGTAGGAGTGGCTTGCTCCTGCAGACTGGGGTGTAAGGTCCAGCCCGTGTGGGGTGTTGGCAATTTGTCGGGGTAGTGAGAGGGGAAGCTGAGTGTGTTAGGGACTGTGCCCTTGGCCGGTGTGCTTGTGTGCAAGACAGGCTGTGGACAGTGTTAGGAACGTGCCAATGTTGGGGTGGCAGGCTGAGGAGAAGGAAGAAATTTTTTAATAATTAGTCCTTTTCAGTAGCTTTTCCTTGCTGTGGTGCCTTCAGCGTCATTGAGTGTCATTCTCAGGAATCACACCCTTGTTTCTTTTCTTGCATCTGCTGGCATGGCTCAGCCAGATCACCTCCTACAGTGGCAACGAGCCTTGTGAAATGCCAGACCTAGGAGAAGGCTTTTATGTCAAAACAGGGGGCTTTGGGGTAACTGCTCCCTTATGCTTCAATCTGCTGGACTATACACAAAACAAGATTTTTGGCAGAGCATTTGTTGCACTGATACCTGCAAAAGCAAAGTAGGATTGTATGTTAAGGAGGATTCATGCCGTAACCGCATGCGAGGGAATCAGGCCTTTGAGCTTAATAAAAAGGAAACTTTCTGAAGGAAATGGTAATGTCAGAGCTTCGTCCTTTGCGTGACCCAGCTGGCCCAGCCAGCCGGATCGGTGACAGAGAGATGGCATCTCTGTGTGGGACATGTCTAGTATCAACTCAGTGCTACGGAGACCATAGGGAGGAGAGAATGGAAAGAAAGGATTTGGACAGAAATAGTAAAAATGAAAAGAACAGTTGGGATATACATTCAGTTGGAGAGGAAAGCCAACGTAAGTCATCCTCTGGGTCTTGTTACGTGTATGTGTGTATATTGTGCTGTGGGGGTGACCGTATGCCCCGATGTGGCTGAGGTTTCAGTGGTTTGGCCTTCGTGTAAGCAGTATCTCAGAAAGACCATCTGCCTTGAAGACTTCAAAATAATTCGTAAGTTTAATGTAATATTGAATGTAGAGTATTTAATGGTCAAAACTTGAACAGAGTAGGCAAGGAGTGGCTTCGTGAGGAGCTGGGTTTTATCACTGGATTTTGGGTTCCCAGTGTATCAGTGGGCTCCTTTCCCTCCAAACTATTCTTCCCCATTAAAAAGCTCAGATGAGGTAAGATGTATTAGCGTGGAATCCAGTGGCTTTCCTTGCCATTGCATAGGGTTGCTCTGCCGAGTATTTTGGAGGATTTATCCCCATGTGGTTCTGTTGGCATTATGGGTACTCGCACTCTGCTTCTAAAATAGTAGCAGAGCTTTATAAAATAGGGCCTTTATGTTTGCTTTGGGTGAGCTTTTTTCTTCCAGGGCAGCAGTCTAGCAAAGTGCCTCTTCACTTGCACCAGTCTATAAACCATGCTGGTTTTGCCCTCTCTCTTGTTTCTGTCTTTGTCTAGCTTCGTCGCCTTGTGGAAGCGAATGTATGTGTGTCTTGCTGGCTGACTGGTAAAGCCTAACTCATTTTGCTGTAGGCCATTTCTTGAGTTTGTGTTACAAAAGGTAAAACCCTTTGACGCAACGCTATTATGGGCGTAATTATGTTGGTGAAGAATGCAGGGTGGTTAAGTGCTGCTGTCAAGCCGTTTTAGACCTGACAGGTAAAGAAGGCTAAGAAATAGCCATATTTTGCTCCTGTGACCTCGTTTAAAGGTGGTATAGGACCTTGCTCCTCCTGCTTTTTCTCTCCTGCAAAACACAAAACTTTTGGTTAAGAGCTGAGCTCGCTGCCGTCTTTCCCCCCCCCGGCAGTCGTGTGAGCAGTTTCAGCTCGATGAGGAATGCTTGATGTAATCTTTGGAAATTAGGCACGTAGGTGTGTTGTCATTATTAGCCTGCTAGTGGCCGTTTAGCTATTTTATCTCAGTTACGATTAAAAGCGTGTTACCTGGAAGGGAGTGAGAGGAGGTGGGTCAGGAAGCTGGAGCTGGAGCTGGATCCAAGGCGGGATATGTTTGTGCCTGCAGATGGGAAGTGTTTGGCAAAGACAGTGCCTCTAAGTGTCTTCTAGCTATCAGGTTACTTTTATACTGAAAAAGGAGATTTCTGGTCTCCTCAAATCGCCCCATCAGTGTATGGGGTGTTTCTAACTGAGATAAAGCATTTTCCTCCTAAAAAACTATTTATTTTCCCCTGCAGAGGGGTGAGAAGGTGCGTGGAGTTTAAACGTGTGTCTGCTTGGTTTGAAGTGTTTTGTTTCAGGATCTCACACAATCCACAGCTTTCCTTGTGAGCTGTCACCTTGTGAGCTCTTCAGGCCTCGTTTCAACCTCTTTCATCTACAAAATGAAAATAAAGTTGAAATCTTTGTTGCGTGCCTTTCTATTATTATGGCTTTCCCTTGGAGTGAATTTGGCAGGGACGTCGATGGAGAGCTCTTGAAAATGGCTGTTGTTCTCTGGCTCCCTGTTTATACATCCCTGGAAGATCTATGGGTAGAGGACGCTAAGCAAGCACAGAATCGCATTAAGAGGTTGGGAAGTCCCTTCTGTCTAAATTAGTGCATTTGAAATGGTGGAAGTGTATTTGTAGGGGTGAAATGGCCATCCTTTTAAAAGTAACTGGTAGCGTCATCGAGGGAGTGGTAAATGTTGAAGCATCCTGAAGTGACGAGGAAGGTAAACCAAAGCCTTCCTTGCCGAAGGCGTGCAGGAGAACCATGCCCTTTGCTTTGCGGAAAAACACCCAACCTTGTGGCTGCTTGTGATGGGCCAGATGTGACCTTCTGCCAGGAATTAGTAACGATTTAGAGAAGAACCAAAGTTTGCCTCTGAATGGGGCAATAATGGTGTAAATGAGATCTTTGAAATGGTTTTATAGATTATTTTTACAAGTGCCAAGTGAATTTTTTTTTTCAAATGAAATCGTGGACCGAGTTATTTCTGGTAGAAAACAAAACCCTGTTTCTTTAGTGAGGGGGAAGGGAGCTGGGACAGTAGTGACAAACCCAGAAAGATGCCAAACATCTGCAGGTCTCCAGTGAGGAAGGAAACTGGCTGTAGCTGTTGTCGAGGAAGGGGTGCTGCTTCTCATAACCCAGAGGAAAGGGTGTGAAACGTGGTAATAATTGTAGGAAACAATTGTCGTCGTTGTTCTGGCTGGGCTGCGCCCTACGCGGCATATGGGAATAAACACGGATCTCTCTGAATCTCCTCGCTGCGCGGGTTCAGCCTCGTGGTGCAACGAGGAAGGAAATCATGAAGTAAAAGGGGTCTTGGCAGGTGTTGGTTTTCCTCTACAGAGAGGTGGGAAGGCGAGCAGAATTTAAATGTACCCTGAAAAATAGGTATGTTTGGGTTGAAGTATTTCAGGGTCAGGCAGAAGGCAAAACAGCAGTATAAACTTCTGACTTCTTGTGCCTGTGGGCTACCTCTCTTTGGGGTTCTGGCATTAACACTATATAAAAGTTTGGGTTTTTTTTTTTTCTCTGTTTTTCCTATATTCTTTCTCCTGGGCATGAGGAAACTTTTATCCTTGAGCACTGATTTACTGTCACATCTTTTCTGTCTCAAGACCCTTTCTTGGTCAGGTCAGTACCTTTCACTATTCGTGTTTGGCTGCTTTGCTTTCGACTCCCCTCTTTTCACATCCCCCGATCTTCCTTGATCTCTCTGGGTGTCCTGCCAGCACCTCCTTTGTTCAGTCCTCACCACCCTATTCCTGGGCTGTCCTGCACGTTCCTCTTGGCTTTGTTATTAGTCAGGCCCCTTGCCTGCTGTACGCCAGCCTGCTCCAGGGTCTCAGCTACCTGCTCACCTCTTCTCCCTTGTTCATCTCTTTCCATTTAGCCTTTCATTTCCTTTCTCGTGATGTTCCTCTCTGCGTAGCTTACTGGTGGTATGAACCATCTTCTTCCCCTCCCTCCCAAACACCCTTTTTTAATCATAGAGTCGCAGAGTGCCAGGTTGGAAGGGACCTCAAGGATCATCTGGTCCAACTGTTCTTGGCAAAAGCACAGTCTAGACAAGATGACCCAGCACCCAATTGTGAAGGGACTCCTCAGCATTGAACACTTTCAAGATTCAGCTGGATGGAGTGCTGGGCCATCTTGTCTAGACCGTGCTTTTGCCAAGGTTGGACGACGTGATCCTTGAGGTCCCTTCCAACCTGGGATTCTATGACTCTATGATTTTTGCCAGTCCCATCCCATTTGGGCATGTAGTGAGTAATTCTTCGGTCTCTGCCTCTTGCTCATCCCATGCGTCCAGACTACCTGCACAATCTTTGGCTACAAACCTTCGAGGAAATCTAATTCAGTCTTTACGAGCTCAGATCCTTGCAGGCTGTAATTACCTCTCGCCGTCATCACCGAGACCTCCTTCCTACTGGCTTACCTGACGCAGGCACGCACGCACACATGCATACATATACAGCATCCCTGTTCCCCCAGGTCCCTTTAGCCTGTGCAACCATCGGATCACCTGCACTGGATCTTTGCTGTCGCTACCTCTTGGCACGCCGCCTTCAGCCGCTCCGGGCTCTGCCTAATTTTCCTCCCGTCTGCTGAGCCAGGTATCGTCCTCCACGTTACCCTTCCCCATCAAGCTGGCGATGAAGGACTCGCTCGTGCGTGTCTGCAGCGTCCTTCTGGGTTGGCTGGGCCTCTCTTTGCCATATTGAAATACCCTTGGTGGTTGACTTCTTTGAATGCCTTCATAATCTCTGTGTGGACCTCTCTTGTCTTCAGCATCTCCCGCCCCCTGTTGACACCCAGCCTCACAATAACTGCTCTGGTTTTGTTGTTCCCTTAGTTCTCTTGGGGTCTCAGGCAGGCGGGCACCCTTCTAGGTAAGGGTGCTTTCACGTTTCAGTCTGTCCTGAGAAGTGCACAGCGTCCTCTTTGGTACTGAATTATTTATTAACAACTCTGGTGAGCTCATCCCTAGCGTGACATTGCCTGTCAGTGAGGTTAAATTCCTATACTGACCTTTGTAGGAAAAAAAAAAAAAGAAGCACTTTGGAAATTAATTGCAGGGGAGTCTGTGAATTTATGGAGGGCATAAAAAGAAAGCTGGCTTTCTTGGAGAAACAGCCTTTTGTCAATGTACCTGCTTTTTCCCACTACTAAATGGACGGTGACCAGGCTGACCTGACCAGCTTTCAGTTTTGTTCTGTCTGAACGGGCTCGCTCACTGCTGTTTCTTGGGTTAAGTGCTTGAACTGGTAAAATACAGAGGAGGAAAAGCCCCTGGATGAAGTAGGGTTGCTGCATTCACTCGGGCTTGGACATGCTTGTCTCATTGCAGCCGCTGGAGCAATCGTGGTATCACCCTCTGCTTTCCCCCTTCTTCTCCTTGGAGGCTCTCTGGCAGGTCTCCAAGGGCAGAGTTTGCCCTCCAGAATGAGTTGATCCTAGATTTGAGAGCAGAAACCCAAGGAAGTGTCATTTTAAACATACAAAAGATCTCTGCATAGCCAACCTGTCAGCACGGGGCACCCAGGTGAAGGCTCCCCTGTCCTGTCCTTCGTCCTTCGGTTCATTTCACAGGAGCTTGGTGCTTGGTGTACATGAGGTCATGTGCTTCAAGCAGCGGGGCAGCAGAACAAAGCAGTTTTCAAAGGAAACAAAGAGAGTTTATAGCTGGTTTTCATTTGTTTTTTCTTCTGTTTGGTGAGCTGTACAATACCTAACTAATAAAAGACTTGCTAGTTCTTGTATTGCAGACACTGAATTATTAAATCTCAGATTTTGCTAAAGAATAATCAGTGTGGGCAGTATCTTCCTGACACATGCTGGAGATGTAATCAGGAAACACGGTGCTCATAGCAAGAGCTTTGTTAAAGCACACTTTAAAATACCATCTTACCAGGAATGGAAAGAGCCTGTAGTCATATTAAAAAAAAAACCAAACAACAAAAAACAAACAAAACAAACCAAAACAAAAATCCTCTCAGAAGCTGAGCGGTTTGGGAAAGCGGGATCAGGTCTGTGTAGTGTTAGAGACTGTGCTCATCTGCTGGGTTTACCCTTGGTTAAATTTTCAGCATAGATCCTCACAACACAGCGTCAGCAGAATGCAGGGAAAGCTTAAAGGATTACTCTGATTAATACGAGGATGCGAGTTTTGGGGTTTGTTTGTTGCATGAGAGCTGAAGGAGTCGTTTGGGTGCTTAGCTTGGACTCGTGCCCACGTCTAACCATATGGTACAGCAGTCGATGGAATGCAGATAATAACTTCGTTTTCTTCGCTATTTAGGTTCAAACTTGTGCTAACAGGTTCCTTCCCAAGCTTTGTTTCAACCCACTATTGTGAACCTAGTAAGGAAATTCATCTCGCCGTGCCTCAGTTTCCCTGTACAGCAAACGGCAATAACAATACGCTTCTTCTCTTGGGATGTGTTTGGAGCGCACGGATGAAACGCACCAAATGTGAGCTTGCTATTTAATTATTGGGCTTATTGCTTGTGTTCAATTTGTCTGACCATGCAATGGGAACACCCGTGATTGGGAAACCTGGACTTCCCACCTCTGTCTGGGCAGCACCCGGGCAGTGGTGCTAGCCTGCCTGGCGGGGATGTGACCCACAACGCTGGCAAATACAACTGGCATGAGCCAGCCGGCCACTTCAAAGGGTGAGGGTGGTGAGAAGGGAGTGAAAACTTAGAGGGGAGGAAGCATGCGTCCAACCTGAATAAAGCAAATTTTTCCTCTTCTGACCAGGGAGCCTGAATACATTGCTGCTTCCTAGAGAATTTGAAGCTGTGTTAATATTTCAAAAGAGCAGAAGTGAGTCAAACCAGCTAATCCATGTAAGCTGGTGTCAGAGGTATGTGGTGAAATCCACGTCCGTCAGCCCTGAGAAGTTGCTTTGTGGGGTTGGGTCAAGGCATATTGGAGTCCCCATTTCATAGAGTCATAGAATGGTTTAGGTTGGAAGGGACCTTAAAGACCATCTAGTTCCAACCCCCCTGGCCATGGGCAGGGACACCTCCCACTAGACCAGGTTGCTCAAAGCCCCATCCAACCTGGCCTTGAACACCTCCAGGGATGGGGCAGCCACAGCTTCCCTGGGCAACCTGGGCCAGTGTCTCACCACCCTCAGAGTGAAAAATTTCTTCCTGAGGTCCAATCTAAATCTGCCCTCTTCCAGTTTGAAGCCTTTACCGCTCGTCCTATCACATGCCCTTGTAAAACATCCCTCTCCAGCTTTCTTGTAGGCCTCCTTCAGATACTACGGGAACAATGGGAATAGTAATTTCTCTGTCCCTAATGAATGGCAGATGAATGACCCTTCAGATTTGGGGTCCTGAGACACGCTCTGTGAACGCGGATAGTAGGTCTTTACTGCATTTTTCAGGATTAAACTTAACATGCAAAAAATCTGCTTTGGAAGGGACTTTGAAATTTTGGCGGCAGGCTGAACTGACCCCTGGAGCGCAGATAGTAATGTGCGTGCTGTCCAGATGTGTCGTGACCTTCTGAGGATAGGTGCAGATGGTGTATGTATATTAGATATTACGTGTATATTTTAAATCTTTCCATTTAAAAGTAAATGTTTAAGCCCTGCAAATAAACCAGTAGCTTAGAAAAAATTTAATGTGAGGCAATTGTACAAAGAATTGTATTGTGCTGTAGCATCACGCCAGCTGTAGCAAGCCGATGGGCAAAGGCTTATGCCTTGGATTTCAGGAGTATATGGTGTGTCCTGGTCTCACTGTAGAAACTGCGTGTAGGAGGAGACAGTTTCAAGGTGCAAGACCTGTTGTTGTTAGTGATTCCTCAGTCTCCTGACTCTAAGGCTGCTCGGCCTGAAAGCGGCAGGCCATCAATGAGGTCATTTTAAGGGGTTTGGAGCTGATCTTCAAAGTCACGTAACTTTTATAGTGTCTTCCAGGAGAAATCTGATTGCAGAGTCAGATGTTACTCCATGAAAAGTTTGGGGAGCTGATAGGGGTCTAAAAGGTTTGCATAGTTATAAATATGAGAATGCAGTTAGGTAAAACGAATATTAAGTGTAAATAGTTCAGAGTCCCCCTACCTTTTAAAAGCCCTTAGGTGCTTTGCCATCCTGCAGCTGATGAAATCTTCACTCTCTGTCATGTTTTTGTCGTGTTGCCTCGCATCTTTTATTTGATTTCATTGTGCTTATCCAGTTTATGGCGATAGCGCTATCTTCCAGTAACAAAGTTAGGTCCTTCAGATAAAATGGAGAGCCCTGATTTCTCTCCTTTGGGTAGGTGAAATATAAATTCATTGATGTGGTCTGAAAAAAATCTCAGTATCAGAGTATTCCTGATGTCTGCAAGCTAGTTTCTGTCTCGCCATTTTCCTGCGTAGTGTGACCCACCTGATGTCTTATTTGCTTCCCCCCTCCCAGTTTTTCTCCTTTTCCAGTTTCATTGCTGTTTTGCTTTCCTGTTGTGTGGCAATGATGCTGATGATATTTTCTTTTCTGCTTGTGTAAACCGCCTTCTTCCCTCCTCCCTCCCTGTATCGCTGCCGTTGTCTTTTCCAGCCGACTGTCCTCCATGGCTTCTATGTGAAAAGGAAGTTATTAAATATAAATGGTATCTCAACAGCATCTAAAAATCAAAGTACCTATAATGAAATTGGTTTAGCTGTAAAAGAGCAAGGGGGATGTGACCCTGTACTTGGTTTTGACGCCATAAGCAATTGCTTGTTTATCTGAAAGGCCTGAATAACTTTGATCTAGATTCTGCTAATGCGTATGGTCTGCAGATCACGGAGACCTAGATCGTAGATAACCTAGGTTTGGAAAATTATTTGTGCACCAAGTAATTCGCGATGATAACAAAGTTTTTGCAGGAAGGGCGGTAGAATATCTCGCAATAGCTTTTTCAAGCACCTAGCCTACACACAGTGATTTTCCCCCCCTCCCCCAGTTATGCTTAAAACCCAGAACTTGTTTTTCAGTATTAGTTAAATATTTTCCTGGTGTGCAAGCTGTCTTTCTAATTCAAACTGAAGTCACTGTAGCGTAAAATCACGGCGCAGAAAGCCAGAAATGTGCAGGATCCAGGCCATTAGTTGTACATGGTGAGGGAGGAAAACACTGCGACATCCCACGCTTTAAAAACTCCCGTTCAACAAGCCCTCAATTCAATACCCGATGTCCTCATTTGCGTTGTGTGGGACACGGTTTAGACGCCAAGAAAGTGGATGAACTTGCTCCCGTCTATTATTTTGACGTTGAAAAGACAACATCAGGTCTGGTTCCTCGGCGTATGTTTCTCCCAGCGGTGCAAGGTGTCGGAGTGTGGTGGGGTGAGTGAGAAGTGGAACTGAAAGCCTCGGTCGCTGCATCCCCAGCTGGTGGGCAGCTCCATGCCTTGCTGTGGTCTAAACCAGGTTTTTCTTGGCAGATGCTTCCCACTGGTCTTAGCAGTGATGATGGTGAGCGTGTAAGCGAGGCTTAATGACTCATTAGTCATGTCACTCAGGTCATTACCGCTGGCCTTGGGAGCCCTCCTTTCTTGGCCCTGCCAGCCATCTCCACCTCATGGGAGAGGTATTTTGGGAAGTGCTCAGCTGTAAAATGGTAGGGTAGAGGCAGTCTAGACATGTACTGTTTTTTTAAAAAAATCTCATTATTTTTATGTTTTTCCTTGCTTAATACCTTTTCCAATCTTTTCCGAAGGTCAGGAGCTGCAGAATGCTTGCTGTCAAGCTTGCACTTGTTCTGCTGCTTTTGAAGTTGGAGCTAATTTTGCCTTCTTCCACACTTCCCAAATGACTGCAGGTCTTGGAGGTTTGGTGCTTCAGATCACTGAATAACTTACTGCTACTTGTGATGTATTATCCTGACTTTCGGTCATGATTCTGCAGGCTTGTTTCAGTGTCTGCTCTGTTTCTGGGGGACGCGCACTCGGGAGGCAGCTTTGGTCCTTCTCAGGTAGGAAACGTCCCCCGTGGCTCTCGGTGATGTTATCAGGGGCTCAACGTGGCCAGCTCAGTATTCCTCTATGGGGAGAACGAGCGAGGAGGTGAGAATTTGCCTTGTAGCATCTGTAATGGTTTGGAGCTGTTTGAACATGTCCCAAGCTCGCCGCCTTTTCAGACCCTGAGATCCTGGGAATGATTGCACGCTGGGAGTCCTATGGCATCATATGGCAAACACCGTAGTCTCTGTGAATTGTCTGCAGTAATGTTTGCAGCTCCTGCATGGTTGGATGGACACAATGTCTTTACAACTCTGGCAAAGCCCGGTGGTAGCTACTGGCAGCAAGAAGTTCTCTTAACTTGGGAAAAGAAAATTAAGGGCCGCTGTGAGAAGTTCTTTGTGGGTCTCCTAAGCCTAGTTGTGCCTGGCCCTCTCTGAAAGTCCAGCCCAGAAAAAGCGTTGGGCTGTGAAGGATGTTGGAATGGGAGTTTCACCTCAACCCAGGAGCTTCCATGTTTGAGGCTGCCTGGGACAGCTGCTCCAGGTTGACCATCACATGAATGGGCCACCTCTGAGCAGGCTCAGCAAGCCGGTGTTGCCACAAGGCCATTTTGCTCATCTTCATGCGAGCCCTCTGCAGTGCCGGCCGCAGGAAGGCTGTCCCTTGCAGATTGCCCGTGCCAAGGATGGATTTTGTTGGTGTACAGAAACGTGCACCAAATGGGGAGTGTGATGGGATAGAAGCATCCCCCATGGGAATGGAGCTGGAATACAGATTTTGCACTGATTTGTATGGATAGTTCTATCACCATGACCCTTAAACACTGCTGTTTCTCTACCACAGCTGCTGGATGTCATTAGTGACCAGGAAACAGGTGGAAAAAATGTCCAGGAAAAATGGATCAGTTTTTTGCAATAGGCAGTTTGGGTTTTGGCAGCTGAGGTGAGCAGGCATGTTTCCATTCAGCATCTGTTTCTCTGTGCAAAATGGCAGGAAATCTGGTCTTTCAATCCCTTTGGCGCTTATCTGTGTATTAACTCAAATGCCCCGAATATTTCACAGATGAGATAATATCAATAACAAAATAAAGTTTAATTTCAATGTTGCAAAAATCTGAAGCAACATTTTTTGAATATTGCTCCCATCCAAACTGACCAGTGCCAAACCAGCACTACGTGTAGCCCTGCGTTCCATGAAGTGGTGGCTAAAGAAAGCATTAGCCCCTGTCCTTTACCCATTTATCTTTGCCTCTTGCTCCCTGGTTTGGGTTTGGACACCCCTCGCGTTTCCCCGTAACAAATCTTTCTGGTTCCCTTAATCACAGGAGTGATGCAAGGGAGCTGAAGGGTAGTGGCAGTCCTGTCCAACTCCCTTCACCTCCTTTCCCCCAAATTTGTGCCAACTTAAACATGCTTTGTGTAACTGGCAGATGGGTAGGTTCCTGAGGCGTAAGGAATAAGAGGAGCGTCAGGAAGCTCTTGAGTTATGAAGGCTGGTGGAACTTCTCAAGCTCTGCTCTCTGTTTCTAGATCAGGACGACTGCAGAGCACTAACGTTTGTGCTTAAAGCTGCTTGATCAACATGAAGGCTAGGGCTGTGCAGCTATGAGCCCCGCGTCATTTTAGGTATGGAAGAACAAAGTGGGCCCCTGGAGGACAGGAGGGAGAAGGCTCGTCACAGGCTGCCTTGCTTCTATTCTATTCTATTGTGTTTAATATCTTCATCAATGACACAGACAGCGGGATCGAGTGCACCCTCAGGAATTTTGCAGATGACACCAAGCTGAGTGGTGCTGTTGACACGCCTGAGGGACGGGATGCCATCCAGAGGGACCTGGAAAGGCTGGAGAAGTGGGCCCATGTGAACCTCATGAGGTTCAACAAGGCCAAGTGCAGGGTCCTGCACACGGGTCGGGGCAACCCCCGGTATCAATACAGGCTGGGGGATGAAGGGATGGAGAGCAGCCCTGCCAAGGAGGACTTGAGGGTGTTGGAGGAGGAAAAGCTGGACATGAGCCAGCAACATACACTCACAGCCCAGAAGGCCACCCGCATCCTGGGCTGCATCCCCAGCAGCGTGGCCAGCAGGGCGAGGGAGGGGATTCTGCCTTTCATCTCCGCTCTCCNTGAGGGTGGTGAGACACTGGCCCAGGTTGCCCAGAGAGGCGGTCGATGCCCCATCCCTGGAAACATTCCAGGTCAGGTTGGTCGGGGCTCTGAGCAACCTGATCTAGTTGAAGATGTCCCTGCTCATGGCAGGGGGGTTGAACTAGATGGCCTTTAAAGGTCCCTTCCAACTCAAACTATTCTGTGATTCTAGCAGTAGAAATACTTGATTGTGTATTTTTTCTTCTACCACCCTGGACGGGTCCCTGGCCACAAGCCTGTACAGGTACGAGCTGAGCAGAGTGGTGGGTGTCACACCGCCTAGCTCTGTCCCATCACAAAAGTAGCACCAGCCTCCCTCTACCTGCGTGGTCTCCTGCATGAAAGTCCTGAGCCCGGTCAACCCCTCTGCAACCCAATCCGTTTGGTTTTCCTTTGCAAGTCGCTATGAAATCCTGCTGCAATACGGTACAAACTGCCGGGCAGCTTTTTCTTCCTCTGGACCGACCTGGACAGAGTTTTGTTTCTTAAGTGCTGAAAACCTGCAAACGTAACTTTTCTTTTTCTTGGGGGGGGGGAAAGCAATTTGACTACGTAGAGTTTATGAAACGTTCAGGTTTTCAAAATGCGCGGTGTACAACACAGGTGTACTTCCAATTTCAAGCCTTTTTTTTTATAGCGAGGAGGTGAGAGCTGTCCTGCCGTTACCAGCAGGGCTGTACCTTTCAGCTGCTTTGAAAGTGAGCAAAGGGTTCTCTCTCTCCCTACAGCGCCTTGCTGAACGTCACGCTGCAGCGGTTTGCATGTGTTCAACCGCTGTTGTGAGCTGAGGAGAATCCCCCTTTTCTTTCTTTTTATCTCCCTTTTTT
>VYXH01010085.1:84073-126382 GCA_013397275.1 Burhinus bistriatus | reverse complement strand
TTTTTTTTAACCTGGCTGAACTGCCCTGGAGCGGAGATGAAAGCTAAAATGACAACCTAACAGAAATACTCCGCAAGTGAGCAATCTAGGATTTCTTATTTATTTATTTATTTATTTATTTATTTATTAACCTCCTTGACTGACTAATCTGTAAAACCAGCTGGAATGAAAAGCATCCAGCTTCACGCTTGGGGAAAAGAAGTCTTTGGGTTTTCACCGAGGAATTGCAGCAGCTGAGATTCGGAGCTGGCTGTAGGGCCCCTTTGCTGTTCCCATGTACCTGCTGGTCAGTCTGGATTGACCGCAGGATTTATGGCATGAGCTGAAAGAAGAGGATGGTGGCAGAGGCTGCAGGTCCTTGCTAAGCCTTCCTCCTCCTCCTGCTCCTCCTCCTCCACGGCTGGGTGCTGTGGCTGAGCTCGCTGAGCGTGCCGATCTTCGCGCCTCGCAAACGAGGGGCCACTCCTCTCCAAAGAATGTGCTCAGGAACACCGGCCCTATTAATTTATTTTATTTGGCATTATTAGAAAAAAAAAACCCAAAAGACAACAAAGCAAACCCAACCCCAATCCCTCCGTTGTCAGGATTTTCTTTAAATAGCCAGTTCTGGAAACAGGAAATTCCTTTACCTCTGGAACCAGGAAACAGATCTGACTATTCCGTATTTGTTTTAAACCTTTCAGTTATCCAGTGCTGCCCCTCACCTCTGACTTTCTTTCTGCTGCTCGGCGAAATTCACTATTTATTTTTGATAAGCCGGTATCTGCGGGTATTGTGCAAGAGTCAAGGGTATGCTGCCATGGAGTAATTCAATGCATTTCGTTATAAAGCTGGCAGGGCAGATGTTTTCTGTATCCACCGTGTTTGTTATAGGTACGAACACAAGAAGTTCTGTTCAGTGAGGTTTGAGGCAGAGGTATGGTCTGATGACGCAGTAAAATAATCAAAAAAAGAAGGGAGAAAATGAGAATTGGCATCACAGAACTAAATGAAGGATAAGATTTTATTTTTTTTAATTATTTTTTTTTAAGGCTAATAATCAGAGCCTACTGACAAGAAAGGGCATACCAGTGGAACTGGAGTACTTTTAGAAATCCAGAGCCAGAAGGGACTTCAAGATTATCTTCTAATCCATCTCCTTGCCCCCAAGAAGGATAGATGTTTATCTTCAAAACCTCTGATGAGGGTGATTTCACAACCCATCACCAAAGCCTGTGCCAGGCCTTCACTCTCCGTGTAGTCAGAAAGATTTTTTTAATAATACTCTCGAAACTTAGTAGGTGTAGAGTAGGGTTTCGTTTTTCTTCGTGCAGTAGAGCAACTGATGGCCGTCCTTTTTGTGCAATTATCTGGTCTCAGGACTGTATATTCTCAGGAGGTGTTCGCCACCCCTGCAACCTTCTCTTAATCTTCGGGGCTTTTACCTATAGATCATGTTTCCAAATGTCTTTTGGCTCCTGTTGCTTGCTTCTTGGACCTTATCCCAAATGTGCCTGCCTTTTTCCGAAAGGGTTGTTTCCCAGGCTGGGCAAAGTCTCCACGTGAAGCCTCACGGCTACTGAGCAGGGAGGAGGAGCTGCCTCTCGGGCTGTGCCTATGATATCCCCCAAGACCGTGGGCTTCGGTGGTCTTTGCAAACCCTGTGTGTCGTTGACCCCTAATCTGTTCGCAGTCCTCTAACTTTGGTGTTTTGGTGGTACTGCTGCCTCCTTGTTTATTCTCTTTATTCCGCTTTTGCGGAATTTTTTTCTAAGCGGAGCCCGGTGCTGTTAACTGTCCTGGGAATGTGTTGGCTCTTAAATAATCACAAGCTGGGCCACTGTGCCAAGTTTTGGGTTGGAGCAACTGTTTTTTCTGCTTCCAGACCTTGATGTAGCTCCAAAAAAATAAAGGTGTTTACAGATGCATTATGAATTAGCACCCTGGTTGCCAGCCCTTTGTAGCCGGGTCCCGGTTCCGGCAGGGTGCTGTGAACATGCTGGAGCTGGCGGGAATCTCTCTGTTGATCCCATTGGCGTTCGTGTCCGGACCCTCTCCCTGCCGTGGTGCGCTGGGTTGTTCTCAAAGCCTTTTGGTAGCCTCTTGCACACAGGGTGGGACTCATCTTTGCTGGCCCCAGCCCTGCTGCTGCCCTTGAGGCTGAATTTGTTGCCTCTTGCTCCTTCCCTCTGAGGCTGGCAGGGCATCGGTGCCTTGCACCCTCTTTCCAAAAGCCCTCCCCGAGATGCGCTGAGCTGCCGGGGTGGCAGAGCATCAGCGAGGTGTATTTGCCGTCCAGCCTGTGCGACACTGGGCTGAGGAGATCCGCTGGGATCCGGAGCCGGAGGGAGGAGGGCTCACCCCGCAGTCCCAGCACGCAGCATCGGCATCCATCTCAGGCTGTTTGTAACCTCGCTGGATGCTTAGCTGACTTCTCCCGTAAGGGTCTCGGGAACAGGGATAGATAGGTAGTGGTTAAACCCCAGTTTAGCAATTAGGCGCAGCTATTAATTAATCTCTATACATCACCAAGCAGAAAGCAGCGATCAAGCAGCCTTTAAAACCTGGGGAAGCCTATCTTGTTCAGTAAGCAACCCCCCCAAATGTATCAACAGTTTTAATTCACTGCCGATTCATACAGAATCTATAGTATTTTGTCCGTGCTTTAACCGGCACGTCGGGGCCGGACACTGCTCAGCCCTGCAGCTTCCACCGGATCCCTGGCATCGGTCTCCTCCAGGACACAACTGCTTTTGATGTTCACTTCATTAGCTCTCGGCAGAGGATCATGAAACAGCCGCCACCTAAGCAAGGAAATAAAACAAACGAGAAATAACTCTTTGTTTTAATTCCAGCGTAACGTGTCGGAGCAGTTTGAGTATGCTTTGGTATGCTGAGTCGTAATGGAGATTTTTTTTCTGTGTTGGCTAATTTGAAAAATAGCGATCGATCGCAGCTGAAAGAAGAAAGATGTGTGTGTCTTCCAGATCAATAGCTTTGTAGCTCATGGAGAGTCTGCACAGCCCGCTGACCGTTCTGATACCTCCTTGTTCTGAATTAGTGTGATGCTTTTCCCTTTGAAACATAACCAATGGGGGGAAAAAAAAAAAAAAAAAAAAAGATTAGCCACAAGTTGAAAAAAAGATTTTAAATAAGNTTTCCCTTTGAAACATAACCAATGGGGGAAAAAAAAAAAAAAAAAAAAGTGATTAGCCACTAGTTGAAGATAAGCTTCTAAATGATGTCCCCAGAAATGTAAGGAAAAAGAACAAGAAACATTTTTTTGCATCCAAAATAGTAGTGGTATTAATTTTTTGTCTCTGTCAAGTTTCTTTGGAGCCTGTCGTGGTTTGCGGTTGAATTTACCTAAGGTCAGTAGGAGCCTTGCCAGTGATTTCATCATGTCTCGCTGCACCTCTGTCATGGTGACAACTCATCTTTCCAGCTCGCTTGGGGAGGAGCAAGTTGGAAATCCTGATTCCAAGGCGGAGGAGCGGAGTAGCCAGATAACCAGTCTGGCTGGGTGGTTTTGGTGTCGTTTTCCCAGATTGCAGAAAGGTGGCTGAATCCGTGAGTTTTATTCGGCGTCCCTGAGCCAGAGTGCTGTGTTTGTGCCTACGTTTGGGTGGCAGCTCTTGACAGTGTCACCTCACTGGGCGTGCTGAAGACATTTGGCGCGGAGGCTGAATTTCCCACTTACACAGCAATGACTTGCCCGGGCACCTGACCATGTACGTGAGCCCGCCTTGGGTGCAGTGCTCGCTCCGGCTGGCACTTGTTAGCGGCTCTGCCTGAGGATGTGGCTTGTGGCCATCGCAGAGGAGGAGGGCTGCTGCCAGAGTCACCTCCCAGGCTGGCCAGACAGGCCTCCTGTGCTTCCTTCACCTGGGAGTTTTATTCAGGCCCCGTAATATTTAATTATTGCCATTAAAGTGGTGAGACCCTGGCCCAGGTTGCCCAGAGAAGCTGTGGCTGCCCCATCCCTGGAGGTGTTCAAGGCCAGGTTGGATGGGGCTTGGAGCAACCTGGTCTAGTGGGAGGTGTCCCTGCCCATGGCAGGGGGGTTGGAACAAGATGATCTTTAAGGTCCCTTCCAACTCTGACCATTCTGATTCCCATCAATGTGTACGAAGGTGCTAATCATTCTTCTGGTTTTCCCCAAGTGCTGGGCACTGAGCACAGTCTCTTGGACCACAGCGTGTGTTTCTCTAATATGACATCTGTCTTACTACAAATAATTTACCTGCATCGAATGGTCATTATACTCCTGCTTGGTATGTGAATCAGAGGACTGTTCCGGGGTAAAGCACGCTAGCATTTTGGAGCATGACTCATATTGAAGGCATTAAGTTTTCAAGGAGTTAAGTATATTCATGTGTATTTCACGGTGAGGCGTGTGAAAAATGGTAAGTAGGTTCCCTCTGCTGCCTTGAAGGAGGGTTGCCTTTTTATTAAACCATGGATGCTCCCGACTGTCTGTCTTTCACTTAAACAAATGCACAGCTGGTAAGCTTGTGGCTGTTTTATTAGAAAACTATGTAATCTTTGACCTGTGGCTTCACATGTATGCATTTTAGCATTTATGTTAGTTTCTATAAAATAGGAGTAGCACATGACGTAAATCAGTCAAATTGCTGGGTTTTCTGATGGCCAGGGGCCTGGAGCATGTGTTATGGGAGAGGCTGAAGGACGGGGCCTTCTTCAGCCTGGAGAAGACATGGCTTTGGGGGAGACCTTATAGCAACCTGCCCCTACCTATGGGGAAGTTAATGAAAAGATGGAGCCAGGCTCCAAGGAGCAGTGGTTGCAAACTGGAATGGGATTGTGTGACCAGCTATTGGAAAGGGAAGGGAAGGAAAAAGAAAAAGAAAAAGAAAAAGAAAAAGAAAAAGAAAAAGGATCTTCATGAGGATAATTAAGCATTGACAAATTGCTCAGGGGGGCTCTAGGAGCTCTGTCCTTGGAGGTATTCAAGGCCCAACTGGACCAAGCCTACCCAACCTCACGTGAAGTCAGGGTTGGCCCTGCTTTGAGCAGGAGACTGGAGACTTCCCAAGGACCCTTCCCACCTGAACAACCTTATTGAGTGACATTGCCCGTAACACGTCACCTTCGGAGGTGAGCAAAACGCAGCGTGGCCTGAGCTTGCACTCCCTTTGGTATTCCACTTCTAAATGGGAATAAAAGAGGGACTCCACCGTGATTGTGCTAAACTTGGTGTTAGTGGGAAATTCTGTTGCAGCAAGTGTTGCCATAAGCAATTGACTGCTGCCTGCCTAATTGCATCCCCACGGGGGAGCGCTGGGAGGGCAGGTGGGGTGGTTATATCTGTGATGCAGCAAATACAGCCCTGAAGTCATCCTAGCCTTCAGCCTTGCCATTATCCCCCTTTTCCAACTTGATGGGCGAACGCTGACAGACTGCATGACTTAACTGAGACCATGTTGCAAATCCAGGTTTCATCGCAGGAAACCAGAAGAAAAATAAGATAAGATAAAAATAAGAATAAAGTCTTCCGTGCTGGCTGGAGCCTGCTCGCCCTCAGCATACTGGTCCTCCAGTTGTTGGGGTGCCTCTTCCAGTGGTCAGGGGTTGGGCTGTCCATGGGGAAGGGGGGGATGGCAAGCCTGTGGCAAGCAGGCTGTGGAAGAAAGCTG
Organism: Burhinus bistriatus; assembly: GCA_013397275.1. Lineage (NCBI taxonomy): Eukaryota > Metazoa > Chordata > Aves > Charadriiformes > Burhinidae > Burhinus > Burhinus bistriatus. The sequence goes on along the minus strand of VYXH01010085.1, from coordinate 120,746 downwards.
GTGTCCGGTGGTCCCAGGGCTGGTGTCGGCAGTGTGGGTGACAGCCATGGGTTGATCTGCATCCTCGCCAGCACCAACTGGTTTTGCAGTTGCGCTTTCACCAACTCCAGGGGCCAGTTCTGGAAAGTGAAGTCTGTGTGGAGTGCGTGGGGACCTTACGAATGCGTTCCCCGTATGGGTGAATGTGGATGACGTGCGTAGTTCGGAAAGCCAGCAGCAACAGCAGCTCTTACATCCTTGGCGTCTGGTTAAAAACTGCAGGGTCTGGCAGTCAGATCCAGTTTTGTTTTGGTTTGTTGCTTTTTTTTAAAAGGTTAAAATCATCTCAGCAGAAGGGGAGAGGGAGGCGATGCGTCATGGTGCTCTGTTTTTGTGGGACCTTTGGCACTGGCCCCTGCAAGGTTCCCCGGGATGAGCCCCAGGCGAGTCGAGCTGAGCCGGAGCAGCGGCGATGGGTGCGTGTCCCACCCCAACCGGGGACGGAGGTAGAGCCCTTTCCAAATCTGATCTGCGGCTTGGCCTCAACAGATCCCATGTTTTGCACCGTTTTCTGTGAGCACTGGTCTTTCTGCTGGCACACAACGTGAAATCGCAGAAACGCTAAATTGGAAGTATTACCTCTGCCTAGAGTCAAAACTCTAGGTTATTTTATTCTGCCTCCGCTTGTGGCGGGAAATCTGCACCCCTTTAGGTCACTGTTGCTTATATTATTCCCTGTTTTCTTCTTTTTTGCCCTGTCCCTGTTCCCTTTCTTAGTCATGAGGGTTTTAAGGCAGAGATTACTGGTGGTCTGAAAACTTCAGCTGCATAAATTTATCATACGGATGGTGTTTGGCCATTGCAAAGTATATTTGACGGCGCTAAGCTAAGTGCCTAAATGCCTTGCTGATTTATAGTCCACTTAGGGCGCAAACGCAGTTATTCATTTACCTCATCAAAACAAAGAAGTTCGCCGTTAATGAGGATAGTTCATCACAGCTCGGCTGCCCTGGCACGGTTGGAGATGCAGGGATGGCAGCTGAGCTCTGGGAGCAGAGCCTGGATGCTCCGCGTGTCCGGGAACGGTGTCGCTGGGGGCTTGCCATAATTTCAAGTGAAAGGGAAAGGAAATACATTATTTTTTTTTTTTTCCTAATGTGAATATCCCTGGATATATTTTTACAGTTGTTGGGCACTATCCGGTTAAGTATAGAGTATATATAATGTATATAGTGTCTATAACAGCAGGCATTATGCACTTAAAAATTGTCCAAAGCTGTTTTTCAAATGTAGGATGAGCCTACAGTATTGAGGTACTCCTTCCCATTCAGAAGCTTTATTGAATTTTGGTTGAATGCTTTTGTGCAAATGATATATATTTATATATATAAATCACTTAAAAACAAACAGATGTGATCAACTGATCAAAAGCACATTTTCTACTGTTCTTCCCTTTTTTACCTCTCCAAAATGGTATTAATTTTTTTTTAAGTTTAGAAAATCAGATTATATTAATTTTTCTTTTTTTCTTTTTTTTTTTTTTAGTTTAGAAAATCAGATTTTTCAATATAGATGCATTATTTTTAGCACATTAACTACAACAGTACTAGGAATGTAGTTTTGAGCTGAAACTTGAGCTCCCAACTTTCTGCCTCGCAGCGAGACTTTGTATTTGCATTTTTAAGCTTGTAAAAAACGAGGGAGTTAGAAGTTCTGGCAAACCGTGGTTCAGCATGTTGCAATAACACTCGGGCTGGAGCGCCTGTCTGCACAGCTCACCACCATCTGCCCGTCTCTTCCCCTTCCCCTCTTTTTTTTTTTTTTCCCTCTTTATATTGTTTAGGTTTGAAGGACCGTGTCTAAACAACAGGCTGGCTGCCTATACACGGCATCGCCTGCTATTTTAAAATAAAAGTTTACAGAGTGGCAAGACGGCAGGAAAATGTTTCGGAGAGAAGAAGAATGGTGAAAGGAAAGCACAGCCTTCCTGCTCCATGACCATTGAGGGGTAAAAGAAAGATAACGTTTCTACTAGCTCTGGTGCCTGAGGGTTTTGACCCACTCTTTTCCATCTTCTTATGATGGGAGATCTAGGAGAGAAACTGAACTCTTGTCCATCAGCAGTAGCCTGGTTGCTGCTTCTGCCATCCTAACTCTTTGGTCTTCAGCAGCTGGATTGCTCTTCCACAGCCTTTTTTGTTCTTTTGCCTTTTTTATGGGCCAACCTCTGTTTCTACTGTATCTCCTTCTTCAAAGCTGCTCCTCCAGCTTTTCACATTGCTGTCTGGCCCCATTCTCCACCTTGTCCTGCTCTCCAGCTCTCTCGGACATGCTGTGCCCCATGGCTGGTTCCTACTTGTATCCCACGGTTGTGCACCTCATTCCTGGGAGGGAGAATGATCCCCAGGATCCAGCGAGCAACCCGAAGGAGTCAAATCGGCACATAGCCTTTTACCAACCCGTAGGGGAGCGTGCAGTGTCAAGCCAAGACAGCAGGAGTGAAGGGCAGGAGATGTGATGGAGGACAGACAGGTTGGGGATAAGGACTGATGTTGGCCACATTCCTGCAGCAGTTCAGGCCCCTCTCAGCCAGCAATGCTGCCTGCTTGCATGGGATGGGATGGGATGGGATGGGATGGGATGGGATGGGATGGGATGGGATAGGATAGGATAGGATAGGATAGGATAGGGTGGGGTAGNACACTCCAGCCCCTCAATGTCTTTCTTGTAGTGAGGGGCCCAAAACTGGACACAGGATTCGAGGTGGGGCCTCACCAGTGCCGAGTACAGGGGGACAATCACTGCCCTAGTCCTGCTGGCCACACTATTCCTGAGACAGGCCAGGATGCTGTTGGCCTTCTTGGCCACCTGGGCACACTGCTGGCCCATATTCAGCTGGCTGTCACCTCTTCTGTGGTCCCTCTCTGGGCTGTGGCACCGATGCCTGTCTGACTTGTGGAGCTTCAGCGTAGTGGGCTGAGACATAAATGTCCCTGTCCCACAAAGTGGGGGGGGAAAAAAAGACATTTTGAGAAGTTTCTCATTGACTTTTCCAGCAGCAAGTCAGAGCAGACAGGCTGGGGCTCAGCTGTGATCTCCCAGTGATGTTTACTTTCTAAAGCACTAGGATAATAAAAGCAGCAAAACCTGCAAGAGAGAACGAGAAAGAAAATCTCCCCTCCCTGTCCATGTCTGTGTCTAGCTGTGCTTTCCTTTGGTGCTGGGAATGTTCCTCTTCAACTGAAGAAGGTATCAATGATGAGATTTCACTTCTGAGCAGCCCATGGAATAGCCCAGGGCAAGTCATTCCTAGAAGATGCTTTCCCTTTCTTAAATGGGTCATTAAAGTTTGGAGCTAAATACCGCAGCGGGAAGATGAGAGAAACAAATGGGGAAATAGTTTCCTGAAAGGAGGAAGAAAGAGCTGCTGCTCATATTCACTCATCTGTTCAGGATATTATTAGATCTGCGTGGGAACAGCCTAACAAAAGGAGGAAGCTTGAGAGAAGCAAGCCAGGTGACAGTGATGTGCATGGGGATGGTCCTGGGGGAGTTGGAGCCGTGTCATCCTTGGGCAGAGACATGGTAATTCTTCCCGAAGGAGGTTTCTTCCCCATTTCCCATCTCTGTCCCCTGCCCCTGGTACAGGGGACTGGAGGGAGGGAAGGTCTTTAAAAAGAAACTCGGCAGCTTTGATTGCTGCAGTGCAAATGTCGGTCGCGATGTTGGGTGCAAGGAGCTCGAGGGAGGCATCGTGACACAGAGCTGATCTCAGGTTGCTGTCCTGGAGATCCCAGAGTGTTCACCTGCTCCGATGCGCTCTTCCAGGATGGCGGGATTGAGCCACTGGAGCAGGGGCAGCTCTTGTGAAAGTGATGGGGAAAAAATGCGGCTCGTAGAGAGCTGGCCAACCACTCTGAACAAGGAGTCTGCCTTGCCTGCGGGGAGGAGGACGAGCCTCCTGCAGGGTCTGGTTTGAGGCAGGTTTGGAGAACAGCAAAGGATTAGAGCTTGCCGCCTCTCTCTGTCCCCTACTGGCAGATCACTTTTGACCCTAGTCAGATTTAATTACTTCAGATAGGTAATTAACAGACGCCCTTATTCAGTAATTAGGGGTGTGTGTGACTTTATTCCCCAGAGGGGGTGGGGTGGGGGAAAGTTGTGGCTGAAAAGTCCAGCTGGCAGCGCTGCTTTCATCTGCCTGCAGCATCCAACAGTACAAGGTCCTCATACCCCTGCAGGTCCTCATTCCTGGTGGCCGCAGCTCTGGGAAGTATTGCTATAGACCATTTGGATGTGGGCTTGGGTTTTGTTGTTTTTTTTTCCCCTGGCCACCTGAAATGAAAGAGTGATAAAATAGATCTTGAAGGTTGATAAAGAGGTGGTGGATGCCCCATCCCTGGAAACGTTCCAGGTCAGGTTGGACGGGGCTCTGAGCAACCTGATCTAGTTGAAGATGTCCCTGCTCATGGCAGGGGGGTTGGACTAGATGGCCTTTAATGGTCCCTTCAAACCCAAACCATTCCATGATTCTATGATATGCAAAAAGGGCAGTTTCTTTGTGGACATTTTGGAAATGCTGGCATTGCTCTACCTGGCTGGCAAGGCTAGGGGAGGTGGGAAGGGTTGTGCTGAACTTCGGTGGCAAGAGAACATGGGCAGTTTGATGGTCATCTCTCCAAGCTTTCATAAAATACTTGATCTTGGATATAACAGCTGCATCAGGATTTAAATGCTATTTCTATTGTGCTTTAGCTAAAAGGAGACAAAGTATATTAATGGGTAGCAAGGTTTTGCACCCGCTTAATCAAATTATCCTTCCTTGCCATATTTCACTCCTGTAGATGCTTCTAATAGGTGCTGATGGATATACTGTGGCAGAAGAAAATAACATTTGCGTTGCCCATTGCGTTAATTTCTCTGATAATATGGGGCTACCAGGATGACCCGTCTGACTCCCGTGATATTTTTATAAAGAACAAAATTGAGCACTGTTGTTATGATTAGCGTATTAAAAGTATTAGGTTTGTTGTCTTAGCTGTGCTGTGTTTTCTCATGCTCTCGCTCATGCTGATTGCTAACGACAGGCTTTGGCAGGAGCTAGCCGAGGCCATCCTTCCTGTGATGGGAACCAGATGGATGGTTTTGCTCTGGCTGCTCTCTACCCTTGAACACCAGGAACAGGAGGAGGGGGAACACTTTTTGGGGGGGGAGGAAAAGTAAATGAATGGCGGAGGACCAGTTCTCCTCTACCCCCCGCTTCTCTTCCCTTGAGGCTCCCTGTTTTGCAACGTTCAGCCTCACCCTTGGCTGCGACTTCTTGGCTTTCAAGAGATTGTGCTCTATGCTACATTTTCATTACTGGTACAATTGATGGAAAATCACATTTTATTATGTGAAAAACGCAGTGTTCTTGACTGTCAAAGCTCCATTCAGCTGGAAAAAATCTATGTGAGGCACTCTTTTATATTTCATGTATTTTGTGCATTGGTTGGAATGAAAAAATAATGAAAGGCTGTATTTTGTCAACTTTTGCATCTGTCTGACTGGCAGCGCTGACTGATTTGTTTTTTAAATGTATTTATTTCTTGCACTAAGCACTATTATTCTCCACCCTTTCACGATAAATGCAAATAATATGTGGAATGTTGGGAAAAGATAGATGCAAATTATTCGGTCCCTCCAGGTAGGTCTGCGAAGGAACTGGAAATGTGACTGCGGTGTGGAAAAGTACTGTCTTTAAACGAGCTGCAGCAATGATAACAGGGCTACTGTCTGTCTGCGTTTCGGGTTTCTGTGGACACAGCTCTTTTATTTTATTTTTCAAAATTTCTTCTTTCTTCTTCTCTTGTTCCTTTTCCTCTCCTGCTGTGAAACTTTCAATGGGACCTGGGGACTTGGAACATCTGAGGTACCTCACTCTGTCCGTAAATCCCCCTGCCCCTCGTGGGACCGCTGCGGCTCAGGCGTGATGTGCCCGAAATGGGTTGGGCGCTGGGAAGGAGCTAAAGAACCTCGGTGTCAGCGAGAACGGGCGCGTACCTCTCCTGAGAGCCGGACTGGTGTAGCTTTTAGCATGAATCGAGCTTTCCCTTAGGGGAGAAACGTGGCTTCCCTCCCCGCACAGCCGTGCGCCAGCTGTACGTGGGCATGAGTCAGGTGGAAGGAAGCCAGGCTGACTTGGCGTTGTGAGGTGCCGCAGCTCGTGGGATGTCTTTGCAGCAGGACTAGCTTTCGTTGCTACACGGCCATCGCCTTGCCGTGCTCCTGCCCAGGAGAAGATAGCAAGCCACTCCGTGCTGCTGAGCGGCGGGATGCGGCCCCGGGTGTCTCGGCTGTGCTGAGGATGCTGGGGAGGACTGTGCAGTGCAGGTGATGGACCCATCTGCCAGCTGCCGGGCTGTATCCCGTGGTTCAGGCATACCTCTGATTCGGGATCTCCCCACAAACTGAAAACGGCGTTTTCTTTTATTATAAGAACTTTTTTTTTTTTAATGTCAGAATTGTCTTCGTACCTCGATCACTCTACTTGCAATTCCAAGTGAAGAGCCTGTGAAAAGAGGTGTCAGGGTGCTCCTTCTCAGCATTGTTTCATTATTGCCACTTGCAAAAATTCACTCCTGATTCCAGTTCAGATTTTAATGTGACACAATTTTTCGGTTATTCTAAATGCTAAAAAAGGGACGTCTTTATTCTTGCTAGATCCATACAGATTTTCTTTCAATGGAAAGAAAGTAAACCGAGCAGTTAAGAGCTTACAGAGAAAGTAGTAAAAGTAAAAGCTTACAGAGAAATCTAGAAAATCCTTCTGTATAGTTGAGACATTGTTTATGTCTGCACTTCTTGACTCTCAACCCTGTATGTGTTAGGAGCTCTTCAGTGGGGGCCATTAGGAGAAGGTTGGTCCAGAGACGTTCCTGGCTGGAGGAGGGTACCTCACTGTGCCTTTGTAGTGAACTCCTTGGGAGTATGTTGGGCTTGTGAGGACTTGCTGGCCTGGATAGTAAATGGTCAGCTGCATGTTGGTTTGAAGTGGTAAAACACCAGGTGTCCTGGAAGGAAGAAGCCAGAAATGAATGAGAAGGTCAAACAGAAGAGGAACCCAGGAGAAGTCAGGTGGGAAGGGACCTCAGGAGGTCTCTGGGCCAGCCTCCTGCTCAGGCCAGAGCCAGCTGTGAGATCAGATCAGGTTGCTCAGGGCTTGATCCAGTCAGGTCTTTGAGAGCTTCCGGGGACGTGGACAGCACAGCTCTGCTGGGAAACCTGTTCCAGGACACTCTTGGTAATCTGCTGTTCATTACCACCTGGCGCTTAGAGCAGTCAGAGGTGGTCAGAGGTAAATAGGTGCCGTCATTCCCTTGCTCTGTAGGTGTTCCCGAGACTCTTTTTGTTTAGGAGACAGTGTAAGTGATGACCCCATGAGCCTGGGACGCTTCTACATGGCACTCCCTGCCATGAGGAGCGGGATGGGAGGGATGAGGACGTGCTTTTTCCTCCTCTGGGGGTAGGCGTGGGGCAAGCAAGACCATCCTGTCGATCAGGGGGGGTGAGAACCAGTCCAACCCCTTCCGTCCCTGGTTTTCCCTGACCTTTTTACCATCTAAGTGATGAAGTAGGGACTCTGGTGCTCTTGGGCTGTCTGTCCTCCTTTCTCCCTGGTAAGCTGTACCTCTGTCCTGGCTGAAACAGTCTGCCCTGGCTTGGTGACGTGGTAGCTGTCACCACAATTCGTAGCAGGGCTGACCCCCTTGGCAGAAGTCATTCTTCCCATTTGCCTTCGGACACGGGGTTGGGGCCGTTGTAGCACCTCACTCGGTGCCCGAGATCCCCAGCGTAAACCTTCAGAGAGGTGGGCACCTCCTGGAGCCTCAGCTGGGGCTGGAAAGCCAAGCCTCGCCGGGCAGGACGCAGCCCAGGAGGTGCCCATTGGACTCCCTGCACATTTGCATTTTCTAATCTGCTGCCTAAAGCATTATCTTGCTTGCTCAGACAAGTCATTCACCACGTCAGGAGCGTGTGGGAAAATAACCCAGTCAGTATAACCAGAGGAAAATAAATGGTTGTGTGGTTGGCCATTTGGAGCTGAACTAGCTTGGGATTTTTTTCTTTTTTTTTTTTTTTTTTTTTTTTTTTTTTTCCGTTTAGCAACACCCTGAAAAAAATGCAGTGTGAACGGGTGTGAAATATAAAGAGAGTTTGCTTCCTTCTCGCATAGGCACGCATCCAAAAAAAGGCAAAAGTAAATATACAGACAGCTACTCCTAAAGGTTTTGGTAGGGCTTTAGAGGATCCAAAGGTTGAGTGTGTTTGACTGGTAGGACAGCGGATCTTCTCCGCTCGAATTAGCTTTGAATACAAGGGAAGTCTCCGACACGGAAGAGAGGAGAAGCCGCGGTGATCACCTGGGCTGTTTCAGTTGTGCTGCTCAGTTGCCCAGAGTCTACTTCTCCTCTTGATTCTCCATTTGTACCTGAAGAGAGGACCCCGGAGGTAACGTAAGTACGGCGGGGCAAACTGTGTCCCGCATTAGGGGCAGAAATACGAGGCTGCAGCGGGTCAGATCTGAAAAGGGGCTGACGTTTGTTACTGGGATGGGGAAAGAAGAGAAAATGTGTCCAGGCTAAGGCAATTCTGAATTCCTGCCTATTAAAAACACGGAGTTATTTTGCTCCTGCGAGATGTAAACTGGATTTCACAGCTACTGTTTGCTGTTGCTATTTAAGAGATGGCAGCGAAACAAACAGGTCTTCTGCTGCAATAGAAATGCCGGTGCAAATAATTTGTTTGCTAATTGGTAGACATTGCTCTACTGACAGCGATCTTTAACAACAGGTTATTTGTACCATATCAAACCCTGTATTCTAGAGGTGGCTTTTTCCCCCTCTTGGGTGTTAACACAGTTGTGTGGATTAATCACACCGTAATGCAGCCGAACTGCTCTTGTCCCCGCTTGACTCGGGGAGCAAAGGCTTTTTTGGCTTGATACTTGCATGAGAAAAATCGCATCGAAGTTTTACAAAGTATATTTTGGAAATAAAGGCTGAAGTTTAATTAAAAAAACCAAACAAAATGTTTTGGTTTTTTTTCCCCAGTAAATGAGGTCATGCAGCCTGATTGCCTTGCCCATCTGTTGCCGTTCATAAGTATGTTATTTTTTTAAAGGGCAATACTGAATGGTATTATGTAGTTATCTACTTTTTGTCTGCCTCTTGGCTTGTCAAGCACTGTCATTATATCGACTGCTGTTCTTAAAACAGGATTTTGGTTAAAATAGTATATACCTGCCATCTGGTTGAAAAATGTAAGCTTCCTACACAACTAAGTGGAGTTGTACTGCGATATTAGGAATAGCTCGTGTTCTCTCGAAAATAGCAGCTGATGGCAGATTGCAGAAATCAGCCAGTTATCAGTTGTCATTAAGCTATTTGATATCTGACACACATGGAAAACATGCTATTTATAAGTATGCAATTATGTTATAGAACTATTCCTCTCTCTCTTTTTTCTTTTTTTTTTTTTCTCCCTTCCCTTTCCTTGTTTAAATGTGTTGGTTTGGCTGGACTGGAGAGCGAAGCCCCCCTTGATATCCAGAGAATAGATGTGCGGCAGACTGAAGGTGTGCCAGGCTGCGTGTAACACTTCTGCCACCAAAAAGTGGTCTGAGAGGGGTGTAGAAATAAATTTGGTGTTCCCGTGCTATAGAACTCTAGGGGTCTAAAGAGAAATGTCAGCTACAGAGAGCCCAGGAAACAGAAATACATGGGACCAACCGGTAGAAGATTGCACAGCTAGAAATTGCAATGGAAAAGATGCATTTTACTTTAATATGTGTTTGCGTTTCTGCTAGGAGAGAAGAACTCGAGTCTTAGAGTCAACTACAGCAGAAACACTAAAGGCGTAGTTATTTGCTGAACCTGGGCAAGGCAGCGAGGACTCTCAGAACTGTAGAGCAGCCACTAGGGTGAAAGCTTAATGCTAAGCACTGAGCAAGGCTTCGTGTACAGGGCAGAGGACGCCGCTGGAGAAGGCAGCGAGGCGTGGTGATGCTGTGACCTCTTCCCTTGTAACACATTTTGAGGGAAATTATGATTACAGAAAACAAGCCAGTAACGAGTCTGCTGAAAAAGAGGATCAAGTATTACTTCTATGAGTGGAAACGTGAACGAAAAGAGCAGTCAGCGTAGGATGGGGTGCTCTAAAGGCTATTAATTTTACTCAGAGATGGTATGAGGAGGTACTATTTTCAGGTAGGCTGGGGGTTAGACCATGATTAATCTGCTTCAGTGACATTGAAATCTTGTGAGCGCATCCTGTGAGACTTTGGTCAAAAATGCCAAAAATGATGGCTGATTATTCTCACATGATTTTGATTATATTAAACCAGAAATGTTTTGAGAACTATGAGGAGTTTGTTGTCCCCACTGGCAACCCCCACGCTCTCTTCTCCTATATGAGGATTGACTGGAAAATTAAGGTCTTTGCTGTTTTGGCTTCAGTCCAATCTTGATCAGGTTTGAATCTGTTGAGTTTGAATCTGAATCCTCTTGGCTTTTCAAATGACATCTGAGATCCTGGTTGCGAAAGGTCTTTAGTCATTTTGCTTTGAAAAGTTACTTCACCCACAACCACCCATCCACGATGAAAATGCATTTGGCTTCATAATTATAAGTCTTAGGGTGTTACAGTCATCAGAGGTATGTTCCAAGAGAAAATTGGGTAGCAAAGGTGTAGGTCAGAGGTTGTGGTTTCTTTTTTGTTCATTGACTTTTCCTCACCAGAGGAATATTTGGAAATTTTATTATGGAGACTAATCGCATCTCCCTTGCTTCAGGCTTTTGGAGACCTTCTTAGGCCATCAAAGCAGCTTTGGCAATCTCAGCATTTTGGCAATGTTGCAACTACCTTGACCATAAAAAGACTTGAAGGTGGTGCAGAGGGAGGTTTGCAGGAGCAAGTGGTCCCCAGGAGTGAATCTTGTGAGACTCCACCTGCAGTGCTGAGTCCAGCTCTGGGGCCCCCAAAATAAGAAGGACATGGACCTGTTGGAGCGGGTCCAGAGGAGAGTCATGAAGATGACGAGAGGGCTGGAGCCCCTCTGCTGTGAGGACAGGCTGAGAGAGTTGGGGTTGTTCAGCCTGGAGAAGAGAAGGCTCCGGGGAGACCTTAGAGCAGCCTTCCCGTCCCTAAAAGGGACCTACAGGAAAGACGGGGAAGGACTCTTGATCAAGGAGTGGAGTGACAGAACCGGGGGTAACAGTTTCAAACTGGAAGAGGGGAGATTTAGATTAGATATTAGGAAGAAATTCTTTACTCTGAGGGTGGTGAGGCACTGGCCAGGGTTGCCCACGGAAGCTGTGGCTGCCCCATCCCTGGAGGTGTTCAAGGCCAGGTTGGATGGGGCTTTGAGCAACCTGGTCTAGTGGGAGGTGTCCCTGCCCAGGGCAGGGGGGTTGGAACTAGATGATCTTTGAGGTCCCTTCCAACCCAAACCATTCTATGATTGCAGCTCTCAAGCACTCCTTCCCAGGTGTGTGCACACATGCCAGCTCCCTGCGCTTCCCTGCTACCGGAGCTGGTGTTCCCAGGGAAAAGCTGTGGTCTGCAGGTGCTGTGGAGAAGCCTTCTGCTGGCACACAGGGAAGACCAGCAGAGGAGGTGGGGCAGACACCCTTGCAGAGTGAAAAATACAGACGTTTGACAGCTCAGGGCAGTTTGGCAGAAAATACCTCTTCCTCTTCACTTCCCAGACGGCATACAGGTATTTGCAATTCCTAGCTGCTTATTCTCTAATTTAGTAGCTCCCCACTCATCTTCCCCGGTACGCTCCTCCTCCCCTCCCGGCCACCAGCTCGCTCTGCTCGCTCACTTGCTCACCAGCCGATGGGAGCAAATTTGCTGCCTGGTTTGGTCCCCTTTGGCTCGACCTTCGCAGGCCATTTCACCTTCCCCACCCTGGCAAAAGGTTAGTGAAAGCCCATTGATATGCCTCTCTTCCTTTGGTTTGTAACTTTTTCATGTGTTTCTCTGCACTAATACAGGTTCAGGTGACGGCTAATGAAAAAAAAAAAAGTCATCTAAGTTTGTCCTCTGTGTGGGGGGTTTACAGAGAAAATTGGGAGGGAGAAGAAGCACTCATAGGTCAAAAGTAGCCGTGTAGGCAATTTTATTGAAGGACAGAATACAGTATGCTGTTTTACGTCTCACATTTAAGAAAGAAAAGTGTTAAAAACACTGATTATGGTTGAAGAAAGCGTTTTTAAGTGTATCAAACCCCTGTAAAGAGTATCAGGAGTGGTGCATGGTAATTAGGTACTAGTGTGAGAAGGAGGTGGCATCCTGGAAGACAAGGGTGTTTCTCGAAGGAGCTCAATGGTTTTGCAAGTGCATGACAAAGTTTTCCTTTCTCTCTACTGGAGGCAGATGCCAGTAACACTGGATGTGGTGGCCTGTTACTCCTAGCATCTGTATCAAGAGGTTAGGAAATGACGTAAGAACACGGTAGCAAAAAGCAGTTGTGTTTTCAGATGGGTTCAGAGAGTATTGCCTGTCCAGATGAATTCATTGTGGCAGGTGTAAATGTGAGAACTTACTCTTGGCAGTCCGGAACAGCTAAACTTTTCCCAATAGAAACTTGTCTTGGAAATGAGCTTTCTGGGACATCGTCCTGGTGACGTTCTCAGGTTAATTGTTCCAGGTCGTTTTTTCTTATGGAAGCTGAAGTCATTTTCTCACCTTCCCAAATTCTGACCTCTTTGCGTCACTGGGGAATCTGGTGACACCCATATTTAGGCCACCAAATGCACTGCGTTATGAACAATATTTTTTTCCCCTTTTTTTAGGGGAAGCAGGAGGTTGGGGAGAGGAACTGGTTTTGTTTGCAGCAGCATGTATATTACCTTTTGCTTAGGGCAGCATGTTTTCTTTGACTCGGGAAGTTCTGCGCTTACCAAGAGAGAGCTAGAAAGTGAAAATTTTCTTACCGTGGCCTACATCCCTTGAGAAAACTTCAGGTGTGCCAGAAAATATGTACTCTGTCTGACCACAGAGCCTTCAAAAGCAGGAGCAGCAAGAAGGGCTCTGGGATTGCCTAGGAAATTGGGAGACGAAGAAGAGCTTCCCAGCACCCAACGTATACCCCGAGTACCTTGCTGAAGGGCACCAGGTGATGATAAAAGAGTCTCTCATCTTCCAGCTGGGGCTTGCCCAGGAGCACCCTCCAGGCCAGCGTTTAGTGCTGGGGAGGCAGCTCCCTCTTTTTCCTGCTTCCTCCTGGAGCAACCACAGCCTTTCCCGATCATCTCATGTTGCTCAAGAGGAGAAGACATGCATGCTGAAGTTCAGGATCAAGTTCAACAGGCAACATCCAACGTAACCTGTCTAGTCTGAAGAATTTTTTGGTATAGTTAAATTTTTTGATGAGTGTCATGTAGTAGCTGCTGGTGCCAACAAGTATTCTGCGTATGTATTACTGAGTATATTGCACAGAAAATGAGTGTTTTGGCTTAAGATAGAAAAAAAGAAGAAAGAATAACTTTTACAGTCTGTAAACTTGGCACAAAGTACTCTTGGGGGCAGTGGTGGTAGAGGTAACATGAGATTAGTCTTCAGTAATGAGGCCTATCAGGGCAGTATATTCTGGAATAATGGCTTTCCACAATGTAAGAAAGCAGATATATAGGGCTGTACACGTATAGTGTAGGGCATGCGTATGCATGTAATTAGCAGCCTTTCCATTTTCCTTTAGACACCGTAGGAATTTAGGTGCTAAAATTAAAAGCTCTGAAGGAAAGCGCTTGCAGCTTAAGAAATGGAAGATTTATAAATTCTGGTACAACCTTGAGTTTTGATGTTCTCCTGCATCTGGGTTATGATGGACAAAGACTCTTTTGGGGTATGTGTATGAACCTTGCTATCTCTAGGAGAACATGTATGACATTTTTCCGTTTCCCTGATCACAGAAGCCCTTTGAGGGAAGGATGTGTTGCTCTTCTCATTTTACAGCTGAGAGCAGGAGAGAATATATGACCACATACTGGGTTTTTTCCCCCAGGATTTCTGCTTCGTACTAGCTACACAGTAGGTGTATGGGGGAAGATACAGTGGGGGCCACTTGAATCTGGGCTGTTATACTGGGAAGGGTGTCCTGTGGCAATGCACTTGTGGCGTTATTGCCTCGCCTCCAGCATTCATACATCTGCTCACCAAGTGGATGTCTTCATAAGAAGATACGGGGAGAGCTGGAAACTAACATGCTTTACCTGAAATTATGCAAAGATCCGTGTTAAACGCTTTCTTTTTTGCGGTAGGGGAGACTCGTTTCATGACTGCTGTTATTATGTGCAAAAATAATGGTTGTGGAGTACTCGTCATGCCCTGCTAAAGACGATGGTTCTGGTGTGTGGGGTTCCCGTGGGCTCGGGGAGGCAACGGGATCCTGTACCGTTCTTTGTGACAGAGGTATTTCTGCTCTAGATAATATAAAGAATTGACACAGAGCTTTAAAAGAGCAACGTCCTTTGGATTTTTTCATCGTGAAAATATAATTGAAATTTTGCGTTGACTCCAGGAAGGAACGCAGGCGTTCGCGCGTACGAGTGGCGCCTTACGTTACCTTCTCGGGTCGCAAGCAGAAGCCCACGCAGCACTGTACTTGACGACTGATTTGGGTTGCCCTTGGATGAAGGTCTTGTCTAGATTAAAGGCTGAGTCTGAGTTACGTGAGGTGCTGCGACTGCGTGCGTACTCTTTGCTCATGACAAATGCAAGGTTATTTGACTTATTCTTACATCTCAGGTAAAAGCCTTGGGGCTAACAGCGCAGAGATAACGTTCAGCTGATGCCTGGTAACTTCATTATGAATCGACTATTGAGAAAAAAACATGAGCGTCGGTACATATGCTGCTGGGTTGGTTTCATGGCGCTGACCGCTCCCAGCTGAAGCTCTACTTAGCGATGAAATGCAGGTTAGCTCGTTTGAAACAGGAACAGGCTGAATTCAACCAGCCAACGCAGATCTAAAGCAGACCTGCCAAATGCTTGAGGGTTGCCTGACGTGTGACGCTTCTCAGCCCTGCTTTAAATGGATATTTGGCATCACCGTCGCGTTATTCCTGTAGCCCAGCAGAGATGCTGTGCGTTCAGCAGGGCTGCAGGACGGGCCGGCTGGGGCGGCTCGTGACCACGGAGCAGAGCCCCAAGCAGGTCATCTCACTTTGGATCGTCAGCGGGGACTCGTAGGAGGAGGGAGAGATGGCAGAGGTCTTCCTCCTCCTCCTCCACTGTAGTGCCTACCATGCTCTTCTTACTTCAGATAGACCCTACTGGAGCCCACGGATTTCTAGGAAAAAAACACGTGGAAAACTTAGGGCTGGGCTATCTGGCACATCGCCAGCTTAGCTTATGGGCAGAAATGAAAGAAATGGGAAGGAGGGCTCCCTCGCTTTCCTCCGGGGGGAGGGAAGCGGGCCGCAGCAAGCCGGCTGGCGGTACTTCCCTTTCCTTGCCACTTTGTTTAAAGGAAAAACGAAGGAGAAGCCTGAAACTTGGCCAGTTACATAGGTTTGTAGGGCAGAGCCAAGCACCACGATGATAATAGCTGTCTGCCTTGTACTCAGTCAGTGTAAGACAGAAAAAAGGACGTGTGTATGAATTCTTCCCTCTTTTTCAGAATATCTCCTTCCATTCCAGCCTAGGGCAGAGATTATCAGTTTGGGAAAACTTTTTTTTTAGACAGAACTTTTCTACCATAACATCTTCATGCCAGTTTTTTGCCCAAGAACAGTGTGGAGACCTTGAATGTTTCATGTCTCATGTAAAATAAGGTACCTTACGTTTTCGTGTCTGTGATATGTTTCATGCGTGCGATATGCCTGTTTCATGCAACACACATGCATGCAAATTGCATTTTTTTTAATGACCTAACTTCCTTGAACAGGTCTTAATCTTGCTCAACTTTGTTGAATTTGATTTTTGAGTAGAATGCTAATAAACTAGTTAAAACACACAAACTTTACTTCTGGAAAATATTCCTAGTTCATGAAATGGATCAGAATTCATAGTCTGCTGCAAGAGAATTTCTGTTAATCTTCTTAAAGGCAGCAGATAAGATTTCGGAATCAGATTAAATATTTGTATTCCACATTAGGACACCTCCTCGGTTCTGTCTGACAATCAATAAACCCTCTTGCGGCTCGCGGTTCCTCCAGGCTGCGTTTACCCCTTTCATGTTGCGCGCGAAGGACCTTTTATAGACTGTTAATGCACATTTATTTGGAAACTGAAAATTACATCAGGGGTTTGACCTTCCCTTACGTTTGTTTGTCTTTGCTTTGTTTCTTTTCGCGTAGAGCAGGGGGAGATGGGCACCTCCAGCCCACTCGAGATTCGGAGGCGCGGGGAGGGCGGTGTGTAGACCGTGTCCCACTGAGCTGTTTAGCCATCATGGGTGTCTGGTGATTAAATCTCAGGCTGAGGGTGCTGTACGCTCCCCCCCACCCAAGCGTCCAGCCTCTCGGCTCACTCTCAGCCTGAATTTTCCGCCCCCCTCCCTGTGTAGATGTGGGAGGCGGGTTGGCAGCTTGCTCGCAGACAGAACGCAGGATGCGAGATGGGAAGAGAGAGCGTACGAAACATCTGCTCTAAGCCGGTACGGAAGATGTTTGCATAATTTAGCAGTATTTTTAGAAAACAAGGGGAATTAAGGAAATAAATATTTGTCATACATACAACATGTCGTGGTGTTTAATGTCAAATGATGTCATTGTTCAGTGGGGCTTCGCCTATTACCTCTGCGTGCAGCAGAGGGCACTGCGTGGTGCTTAGCTCTGAAAGTACAGCAAAATTCCGCATTTTTTTAGTTCATCACCCAGAGAGCTGCCTTAAGAATACTTCTTGTGCGTCTCAGTTACCGCCTAGTACTTTTTTTTGTGTGCCTCTGTCAGATTCTTTCCGTTGTGTCTTTATAAAATCTAGAGAGATGGCCCATCCAAGGACAGTCTGTCAGCAGTTTTACGTGTTTGGAAAAAAAATCAAATTTTGTACTAATTTTCTTAGTTCACCTGTAGTCATCCCTGTCACTATGACTCCTCCTACATTTCCAGGCAGAAGCCTGATGAAACTGGGGAAGACCCAGACGGATCCCTCATCCTGCAATGATGATGCGGGTGAACTCCTAGAAAAACAGGGTTAGAGTTTGAAGAATTTGCCAGCCTGGAAGAACAACTGCAGGATTGGGAGACTGAAGTTTTTTGATGATTTCTACAGGCAGGATATTTTGCACAATGCCATGACCACTTTTTCAACTGAAAAATAATCTAAAATAGCTTTTCTGGAAGCTGTCTGATATAAAAAGTGTGTGGGATGGTTCAGTATAAGTTTCATAACCCTACACTAAAAAGTAGTTTACATCACTACCATCTCTTGAGCACATTCAACTTGCCTGGTTCAAAAATAAATTAAAATAAGGCAAGAGTTCATTATATTTAAATGCAACACATCAGGGATGAAAACATTCTTCACGGTAAGAGATGAGGAGGTGAACTGTTTCTTCTCTGAAGAAAGAGCACGTTGTGGTCAGCCTTTGCCATGCATGTTTGTGCGTGCAACCGTGGTTATAAATTCCAGTATTCGGTAGTGCCACCGCTGGATTCTTTCTCTATTGAGAGCAATGCTATCCTTAAAAAAGAAAACTCTTGGAAACGCCCAGTAGCCACTACCCCGTCAAATCAGGCAAGGTCAATAATGTTGTGTGAATCTGTGCTAGTATATAAAGACAACATAATCATAAGGTGCAATGACATGATGCTTCAGCTTCTAGCCATCGTGTGATACCCTTTAAAGTTCTTGCTCATCCAGGTACTGCTTGGCATGGCCAAAATAATTTTGGGGGGAAACAGGAGTGAAGGGAGCTGGGTTGAAAAGAAAGGGGAGGGGATTCTTCATGTCAGAGGGCATGAAGAACCTGCAGGACTTTTGGCTGGATGATGCTGTGGGGGCAAGAAGTTTATGTAGGCTGACGGGGAGACTGGGCAAGCCTTTGGCAAAGAGGTCTCCTGGAGTCCAGTCCATAGAGGAATCACAGCAGGCACAGCAAATCCCTGGAGCTGAAAATGGCAGGGGGACGACACAGAGAGTATTAGGGGCAGAGAATGCCACCTCATTCTTCCCTGGCTGTGCGCTGCTGGCCTCTTTAGGAGGTTGAATATTGGGCTAGATGTGTATTGGGGATTGCTGGGGCCTTTCTTCTATTTTAATGGTCTTAGAATTCAAATTAAAAAAAAAAAAAAGCAGCTGTTGAAAGCAGTTCTTGTGCAAATGAATCATAAATGTAAAGCAGTTTCAGGTGCCTGACAAACTGCGTTTGCTGCTTGGCTATCAGAACATAAATCATAGTTATAAACCCACAGCCGTGGAAGATTTCTGCTGTATTTATTCAGATGGCTTTCAAGCCTCACTTAAGAATGTGTTTTTCTAAATGTTTTCAAATGCTACCTTCTCGTATTTTTTTTGTTGTGTCGTTTACTAAAGTGGTATGAACTGAATAATTGCGATATTAATATTTCCTCCCCCGACCTCCCATTTTCTGTCAATTCCACTAATAGAGCTCCAATTTGCAGCACGTTAGGACAGTAAGTTGAATAGTTGCTTTCTTTAATGTCTTATCCTGAGAGTCAAGGTATTTGAGCAGGTTACAGATGCTATCTGCTACTCAAATGACCAAAATGTAGAATTCTGCACGAAATTAATGCGTGTTCATTGCAGGAGTCCCATGGCCACAGTAGTAAGTCCAGTCTTGTCTTCTCGGCAGCTGGTCCTGGCAGGGAATTACGGCTGCAGGTCCTGCACTCCCTGCATCTCCATCCAGCTGAGTATCGCTGGCATCAAAGGCATGGCTCCATGTCTTTAAGGGCATCTTTTATTTAGTTGCCGCGTAATCTTCCTGGGTACCAAGATGCTGTGGATGCCCGGGGCATGCGGGCAGTGGCTCCTGGCGAGGGGTGCGTGCTGTAGTTTTGCCAGCTTCTGGAGGACCAGCTTTTCCCTTGGCTGGGTTTTCCTGCAGCCGGCTGCCCTGCCCGGGCTTGGGAGAGCGCTCAGAGATGCCCGCTCCGAGGTTTAGTCTACATTGCCTTCATCACCCCAAAAAAACCAGTCCCGTCCACATGCAAATACTTCCAGTAAGTGTCCAACTGTGTCATCCTTTTGCGTTTTGTTCAATGATTTCATATTTTTCTCAGTTCGGCAACTGTTGTGTCTTACGCGAATCAGAAACAACCCCCTTGCTTGGGGTGGGCTCTTTTGCTTATTTGCCTGTGCGGTTTCAGATTAAGCATCGGTGTTTCAAATCTGGGTTTCCCCTTCTTTCAGGCTCTGAGCAGCAAGTGCCGGTGGTGGGACTGGTGGGATGGGCTCCAGCAGGTGGGGATGCCTGCTGGGAACTGGGTGGAGGTGGGGCAGAAGGAGTTTTCAGACCCAAGCTGCTCGCAGCATGAGTCTGGGGCTGGTGGGGCTTCCTCTTACAGGTGAAAGGTTTTGGTGTGGTAATGCGCCCTTCGAGCAGTCTCTGTTCTTCTTCCTACCTTAAATCACTGCTACCTTAAAAGTATGCTCCTTTTTTCCTATGCCATTCTTCCCCACGTCAGGCAAAACTGTTTTATCATAAGGTGGAGCAGAAAAATAAAATCCTTGTAATTATTTTTTCAGGGGACATCGTACAGATAGTTTAGCATTAAAGAGAAATGAAAGATTGGGATCGTTTGTATCTGTGTGTCTCAAAAGCTACCCTGTCCTTCTGTCTATGCCTGCCGGGTTAGGGAAAGCTGACATACCGCCCACAGATAATACGTGCGTGAAGAACATCTTTTCACAGAATCATATAATCATAGAGTGGTTTGGGTTGGAAGGGACCTTTAAAGGCCATCTAGTCCAACCCCCCTGCCATGAGCAGGGACATCTTCAACTAGATCAGATTGCTCAGAGCCCCGTCCAACCTGGCCTGGAATGTTTCCAGGGATGGGGCATCCACCACCTCTCTGGGCAACCTGGGCCACTGTCTCACCACCCTTGGCATGAAAAATTTCTTCCTTGTATCTACTGCGAATCTTCCCTCTTTCAGTGTAAAGCCGTTACCCCTTGCCCTATCGCAACAGGCCCTGATAAAAAACAGTTTGTCCCCATCTTTTTGATCTCTTGTTGGGCTGCAGGGTTGGCGCTAGGAGACGCGAGTGCTGCTCCCTGCACTGGGGTGTTCCCCTTTCGGACTCTCAGTCAGAGCCTGCTGGGAACTGATTTTCTCCTTGTTTTTTTCTGGGATGCTGAAGCCCCGTGAGAGCCAAGTGGCCACATTTGCAGTTGTGGGACTTTGGACTTTGGATTTAAAAACATCATCCTCTTCACTATGAAAGGTGAGGCAAGTGAAATCACTGGACAGCTCTTAAAAACGGGGAGTACTAGATTGTGTGCCTCTGTCTAACTAGCTCTCATATCTCCCAGAGCACCGGGAGGCTATTTTAGTTACTTGTATTCCAAGCTACAGAAATGCTGTAAGTAATATATTCTCTAATTAATAGCCCACACTGTCGTGTGGGGTTAATGAACCCCTCTGACTTGACAACCCAAGTACTTGAATTTTTTTTTTCTTTTTTTTCCTTTTCATTTTAAAATGTGGATGTGAGTAGGAAAAAGATGGCATATTTAGAAAGAAGGGTTTAGAAAGATATATAACAGATAGATAGATAGATAGATAGATAGATAACATATTTAGAAAGAAGGTTTTTTTCCTGGTCTGGATTGAAGTTTTCATTGTATTTGTATTGATGTATGCAATTTAGTGTTCTTTCTTTGTAGCAGAATGAATAAAGATGCCACAAAAAAAAAAAAAAGTTTCCTCTGTGGACTTTGTGTTCCTGTACAGATGTCAGTATTGTGCGTATTTATGCCTGTTAACTTTTATTGAAATAAGAGTTTCTTCTAATTAAACTTCATGCTCCCACGGCATTTCTTTTTCCTTTTTTTTTTTTTTTTTTGAAAAGAAACAGTGCAAGCAAATTCGGTTAGAAAACTAAGAGCAATGTTGTGGGTGATGAAAAGCACATTTTGACTTTGTTTTTTCTTCACGACATATAGAAATGGAAAAGGTAGGATTGTATTAGTGCACTTAGACCATCTCAGACTAATGTACGCCAGAGGGAGGGAGTCAAATGCTGCAGTTAAGCAGATGGTGTTCATGAGTCTGTCTGTGTAACACTTCCTACACCACGGAGTGGGTGGAGGGATGGGAGAAGCCTTCTCTACACTGGCACAAAGGCTCAGATGCTGCGGCAGGTAGAGCGCCGGGCTGCCTGGCACCAGATGTGGATGGGCCAGATGTGAGCGTTCCCCCACCGTACCTCCTTCCTTCTTTCGGGCTTCAGTCTCTGGACTCCTGCTGTGGGATCTGCTGGACCCACGGTCCTGCTGAAGTCCTTGGGACTGCAGGGGTAGTTGTTGGAAGAGGAGTTATTTGGAGCTCAGTGGTTTATTCAGAGAGGCTCCCCTGTCCGTCCCCGTGGTAATATACCTATGGATGTGAAGATGATCAGATCTGGAACCGGCTGATCCATACAGTCATCCTCCGGGGATCTTTTCAGCACATACCGGGCTGTGAGGGTGCCGATAAACACGTCCTGCATCACAGTTACATCCTGGTAATTCAAAGAATCTACCGAAAAATGCCTTGCACTCTTGCCACTACGTAAAATTACACTGACTGCTTTTAATCCTTTACTCACTTTAGTTGCAGGACAAGAACGCAGTGAAACTTTTGCTAGTGGGAAAATAACGTAAAAGCTCTTTGTCCAGAAAACACGGGCTAGGAGGAGGTTGCCAATAGCCTTTACAATTGTAAGGCTGGTTGTTAACCGTGGCTGAGGGCAGGAGCATTACCGTACCTGCAGACGGAAAACACTTTCTGGTGATTTTCAGAGGGTTAGATGGCCACACAGCGACCTTTCTTTCCTGATTTTCAACAGCTAATTTGTCAGCTGAAATACTTTAATTCTTTTCCCAACACTGAATTTATACATAATTGGATTTTATGTGCTTAGAACGGCTGCATTATTTTTCTACGCCCAGAAGATAATGGGAACAATTAAAGAGGAGATAATGAGAACAATCCCAAAGAGGGAGTGAGATGATCTAAGAAGAATCTGTATTTTCAAGAACGGTTCATATGACAGGGCTTGCTGACGCACAAACACTGCTTTTTGCTTCCCAACCATATGACGGCGGTTTCATCACGCATCATGCAGGGTTAGCATCAACGGAGGGGTAGCGACCAGGCAGAGGTAGCCGTTCCTGGATGGACCAAAGGGTATATCCAGTAATTACAGACTCACTTCCCTGCCCTGGAGGACCAGGGCCATGGAGGAGGGCAGCTGTAACTCTGCGATCCCCTTTTAACCCTTTCTTCAGCTGCGGTGTTAGATGTACCAGTCACTTAACTCCTTGGCCCCGGGAAGGGTCAACTGTGACTTTTGTCACAGCGGGAGAACACATGGTAATTTGAGGGTACGTACTTGATCCCTTGATGCTGTGCGTAGGTAGTGGTATGTACCGTGTCTGTAATATATACATGATATATAATATAGCTGCTGCTAACATAAGGAAAGTTTCTTTTTTGCAAATATGTGAGTAAATAAACAAGTTCAGCCCACATAAGTCATCAGACCGAGAGCGATAACTCATTGGCCATCTGCTTCTCTCTGCGACATTGTTTTCCTTGCCTGCTTTTTGGGTACAAAAATGTATCACAGTGAGCTTCAGCTTGCCATCTTCAGATAATTCAGTTGTCGCAGTCATCCTTGGGAATGATGGGCGATTACGTTTTGTTTCAGACCATGAAAATCATGATATTCAAGAAACAGTTGACTTCCAAAAAAGTCAAGGAAACCATGAACTCATACATGATTTATGCAGTTTCTCAGAATAACTATTTTGTTACTGGAGTTATTGATTTGTAATCTCAAACCAGTAATTACCCTTTTCAGTAAATGTGGAACCCTAGCTTGTGCAGGAATAGATTCAAACATGGGTAAACGTATTTAAGTTTCTTCAGGAGCATTCAGTACCTGATAACTTGCCTCCATCACTTGGGAGATGTTGTTGCTTGTAGTACCTGTAGTAATTTGTGTTCACATTGGTGGATACATCTCCACAAATGACTCTAAAGCTATGCATTCTGTTTTGGAAAGGACTTGTGCAGTTCTTTCTATTAAAGGTGTGTAGTGTCACCTTTTTTTTTCTTTGAGAGGGTAAAGACAGTCTGAACATTTTTTGAATTTGTTCTTGTTTTTGACCACTGAATTTTCTCACAGTTGGTGAGCTCAGGTCTCTTTTCTTAAACATTATTTGACGAGTTAGAATGTTTGAATTCCTTACCTAATTGTTCCAGGGGCGGTGGAATATTGTTATTAGAAGAAGGATATGGTGAAATTTCTGTTTCTAGCCATGGCTTCTCTTGGTCTGTTTGTTCTGAAATTGCCAGGCTTTGCATTGATTTTCAAGGCGTAGTAATGAGGGAGAATGCAGTTTTCTGAAGTGGTACAGTTAAATAGGAATCTGTTCAGACACCTTCCAAATCAAGATCTTGCCGCTTTCGAAGTGGCCTGCTCAATGTCTGAACTTGCTAAAAGAGGAACCCGCATTAATTGTCACGATGTGCTCAGAGATCAGTGTTCTGGTTTGGTTTGTTGTTTTGTTGTTTGTTTTTTTTTTTTTGAAATAGGGAAAAAGTAAAATGTTTTGGAAACCTCTCTAACTGGTTACACCGAAACAAGAAGTAGAACTAAATATTTAAATGAGTTGTTGATAGCATACAGTTATGAAAAAGAAATCATACTTTTCTAATGTTAGTGGTATATGTCTCATTAAAATTGACAAGAAGCCTCACTCAAGAGAAATACGTGATTTTTAAAAAAACATATTAATATTGAATCATCAACATTCTTTTGCAACTAACGGGTGGTTGGTTGCTTTAGTTGAGGACAGAGAGTACGAATAGTGCTGCTTCATACTGATTTTTTCTTTTTTCTCTCGGACAAACCAGGCTGACTGTAGTATCGCAAGCAGCGTGAGTCAAGGCAAGCCTGAACTATGTCTGTGAATCATTGCTTCTGACTCCTAGGACATTTTGTGGACCTGATCTCCTTTAACAATAAACTACCTACCTTCCAGGGACGCTTTTTTTAGCTGCACACAAGCCGAGGTGCAGGTTACAACTACCTGGAACTTGTTGGTCCTTGTTTTATAGGGGTAAGGAGTCCAGCAGATAGGCAGAGATCACTACGTCTCTTGCGTTGATTGCTGCCATGAAGAGTGAGCATTGAACACGAGGAACGTTTTTGCCTGCCAGGGCTATGTCCAGCCGTGCCTGTTCTCCAGTGCACCGCCAAGTCTTTGTACCCCTTCACCGGCCTAAAGCAGGGGGTGAGGGCAGGGCCTCTGTTTCAGAAGACCCCCGTCTTCTTTCAAAGTGTGGAGAGCCAACACTGCCTGTGCGACTGAATTACTGAGGCACGTTCTTCCGTGTGCTAGTTTGGCATGTTATAAAAGATGCCTGTGATCTGTAATCATAGTTTCTGCGCTGGTTTAATCATCGAGGAACAGTAATTCCTCTGCTTACCCTCCTTTGCCTTTCATCCTCCTCCATCCCACCTTGCCAAAAGCATGTGACGTTCCTGAGCTTGCTGTAACTTTTCAGTCCTTTTCTGTAGCTGGCGCATTTCTGTGAAGAGGCTTTCCCTCCTGTGAAGGTGCTCAAATAATATAGTTATGTCTAGAAGCAGAGGACCGCAGCTTGTCGAACATGCGTGTAGTCACAGCAATGGCAGTTTCTGTGGGCTGGGCTGCACCAATTTGCAAATCACCCGACATTAAACAGCTTGAATAACTTCAAACTGCAGTAGCCTGGTTCTTCAGGCTCACCACGCGTTTGCTGCTGGCTGGAGCGCTTGCTTCCATTAGCCACTTCATCTAATTAAAGGGGTTTTTAACTCTTGGTACCTTTCATGAGACTGAAGTCCAAAGGCTCCTCAGGCTGCAGACGTCACTGTGGCAACTGGTTACGTTCCTCCTCAACTACACAAGGTGTAAATCTGGACAGGGATGTTTCTATGGACGTCTAGGGGAGCATCTAGCCAGAAGCTATTATGGACTGGGCTGGCGAGACCTTAAGAGATGAGTAAACCAAACACGAGTTCTTCAAAATGAATGTAAAACTCATTTTTCATTGAGTTTAAGATACCCAAATGAGGAAGGAGAGGCATTGACTGCTCAGGGTGGGGCAAGGGCCAGAAATAAAACTCCTACCGCCCTGTTTACCTCCAGGGGAATACAAGTGGACAGGAAAACTCGACCACCTACCAACAGTTTGAACCACAAAGCTCAGCACTTCCAGCTGGGGCACCGTTGTGTTTGCCTGCTCCCCCACCCTGCCAGCAGCTCTCCCATAGTTTACGCTGACAGTACTTCTCGGCAAAGCTGGTATGCTAAACTGCATTTTTTAATTTTTTTTTTTTTTTACCTACCTTGAAAATCCTGTCCTTCTACGTAATCACCTGTATTTGTTGAGGAAAAAATGCAGCGGAGAAAAGGCTTGTTAGTTTATGGGATAAGAGGGGATAAAACAGGTCTCACAATCCTCCTTCCTTTTGTGTGCACTGGAAGGCTCTTGGCAGAAAGATAGCTGGATTTCCAGTGCAGCAGGGAACCACGCTGGCTTCTGTTGAAATAACTGGGCAGATGCTACAGAAGATTATGCAATAAAACCTATGTGTTACTTTTAAGTGGCTGGGTTTTTGATAATTGCTGTAGGACCGTTTATTAGGTAAGTAATTAGTCTTTCCAGATAAGAAGTAGGATACAACATACATTGGAGAGATTTATGAGAGCTAGAAGGTAACACATACATATACTGGCAGCCGTTTACAGCACTAATTTGTGTGTTTGATTTCATTCCTGAATTTTCTTTTAGAAAGCTTCAGAAAAGGCAGGACTGAGAATACGGTAGCTGAAAGCAAAGCAACTGAGAAATGTATTTGAAAAGCCTGCATATGATATCCACTCCTTTTATAAGGAATATTTCCTTTATGACCTCCTCCTGCTTTGTATTTAACATTTCAAAGAACTTTGGGGGACTGTCTGGAGGCTGTGTCTTCATGAAGCTGGTAGCCAAGGATTTAAAGTATTGTCATTGCTGGCCTGAAGCTGAAACCTGCAGGCGGTTTTAATCTCGGGGGGTGGGTGTGGGGGGGTGTTTAAACCCAACCTTTTGTGTTCAGATTAGGAGTGCAGGAGGATAGACTTAAGGGGTGTTAGTGAGAGTTTTTTCATTGGCAGCTCAGTAATAGCATCAGGCTTTGGAAAGACTTTTTTCCAATTCTTTGTTATTTCAGTAATTACTATGTAGTGGGTAGAAATCCGTAGGGTTTGTGTTTTTTTTAAGTACCGCAGCAATGACACGAGGATGTGGGCAATAAAAAGAAGTACTTGTTTTTATAACTTTTTACTCCTTGGACGACTGAGGGCACTTAAATGCCTTCTTGGATAGTCTTACCATTGTTTCAACCCTGGATGTCTGTGGGTTTTTTTGTCTTGGTTCCATCAGGTGGGGTAATACTAAGATCCATCTTTAGAGAGGAAGGAAGGAAGGAAAAAAAACCCCAATTTGACACTGGCATCGTGCTCTGGCAAATCTGAAATCTGCCAGTTGTGAAGGCAGATTGCCTGATGTACCGTACCCTGTCTGGGGGAAGGGAAGGTTCCCAGACATCTCCCCCATCAAGAAAAAGATCAAAGGCAGGTCACTGAGCACTTGCATCTGCAGTTTCTTTTACTTTCTCTTAGAACCTAAGAAATATTTGTCCTGAGTATTTGCTGATTCCTGGAATAGCTGGGGGGTAAAAAGCACTTGAAATCTTTAGGTATGGAAACGCGGTGACTCCTGGCAGGAGTTTCTGAGATGAGCTCCATAACTAGTAAGATTTACCACAGTTGGCTTGTGAAGGCATTGAGTTCAGCTCAATAGTGATCAGTTTTAATGAAGACTAAAGACTTTCTAGCTCTTCATTTGGTACGTGATTCTTTCAAATAGAATTCTAATGCTAGGAAATTTTACTTTCATGTAAATTATCTCACTTAAGATGTTTGCTTCTTTTGAAAAAGATCTTTCTAGATTTTCAAAAGTATTAAGTATAAGTGGTTCTCTGTGCCTCACAAAAATTCATTATAATATGAAAAGCATTTTGAAAGAAACCTTATCCTATGCCAGTGCCATTCACATGCTTTAAAGGATGTAAGTGCGCTTTTGTGGTGGGAGTGAGGAGTATGTTTTTCAGAACTAGAGAGGTTTTTCTAATTTGATTTTAGTTTACTTTTCTTAATTTCACTATTTCAGTTTGGCTATCGCCATGATACTCCTTTGTAATAAGGGATGTTTTTCTTCATAACATCTATGTGTTTCACTTGTTCTCAACCATGACTCTGGTAGGAAAGTTGTAGGCTGAAAAATTCACAGCCAGAGACTGCTCTTCTATCCAGCGTGACGCTCAAGTCAGAAGCATTTCGCTAAGGTGAGGCTTTGGGTGCTGCTCCCTTCTGCTTAGCTCCACAGAGGAGTTAAAGATCTTGCACTGACCTTCAGACAATCTGGGGGAAAACAGTGCTGTGCTGGAGTTAAGTCCCTCTTCGTATTTAAAAACAAATCAATAAATAACAAAGCAACCAACAGCCACCTGGTAACATAGAGGGATAGTAGTAGAGCTCCCTGTGGTTGGTACATTTGCTTTAACAGATTGCACTGTTACGTAGGGCGTCACTTAGTAAGACAAGAATTATTTTGGGCTAGTCCCCAGCTGAAGAATTTAACTTTCTTACAAGGTGATGGGAGAGGTTTGAGACCCAGTGCTATCAAATGTTTTTACTTGTTTCTCTGCTAGAATACAAAAATCTCTGCCCTCGGGAGAAACGCTCAGAACAGCTTCTACAGAGAGGCAAGGGCAAGAGGTGCCTGCATAAACCTTCATCTGAGCTGGGCAATGGGACATTGTCTCCGGGTGCACACAGGTGGGGAACGTCAGAGCTTCAAAAGCCAAACGGAGGGTGGCAGCAAGCTGTGGTAACCAGGAATAGGCAGGGCAGCTGTCCCAGGAGCGGAGTCTTCCTTCTGACAGGCACTACTGCGGCACCAGAAGAGAACAGAGAAGGTCCAGGGTCCCACTGAAAACCAATGCCTAAAGAGTACATGGGAACAAACTGACTCTGCAACACTGCGGTCTGGTCCAGAGAACATGCAGGCTGATGGTTTTGTGTTGATTTTCCAGAAGCCTTTGGGTCAGGCATGTGTTGAGTCACCTAATTTCTGCGTGTGTTTATGACTCCTCTCTAGACAGCCTCTGAATCTAAGACTATAATAAAATATCCAAGAAGTAATTGAATTACTTTTCTGTGAGGTGATGAATCAGTGCTTTTTCACTCTTGGGTTTGTCTCTTGCTTGCATTCTTTCCAAACTGATGGGTGGGAACCATACATTTTCAGTGCTAAACCACTATTTTGAAAGCCTATTTAATATAGGCAGAGCTTCATGCACATATGGAAGTGAATTCATGACAAGAGGTTGTTTACAAAGGGTGGAGTAGCCTATTTTGAGGCCTCCCAACTTTTCTAAGGTTTTTAAGATCTCTCTGCCTGTTATACATGTTATATATATATGTATAAAATATACTCACTATATTGCACAGCTGTATAAGCAAGAATTTTGAGAGGGAGCTTAGTACTGGGTTGTTCAACAAATGCTCTGTGGAGTTACAGCAGCTGCTGGGATTTAGTTCCCTTGGTATGCTGCTTCGGTTTTTAGGACTGCCCGTCAAGTACGTCCATTGTCCCGTTTGCAAACACGCTTGCGGTGCTTTGTTCAGTTTTGAGTGTGGCGAGTAATTCCTCTAGACCAGAATTTAGAGTTTGAAACTAACATACTGGTAAATAATAGCCATGCAACATGCAAAACAGTGCCCACTTGCTATATAGCCAGTGGCTTTCTTTTCTTTCCCAATGGATTTTCCCTTTAGAGGTACCTACCTGACATGCAGAATCTGCTCGTTGCTTGTGTTGCTGTAGCACCCAGGAGCTTCACCGGAGCCCAAGGCTCGCTCGTGCGAAGTGCCCTCTTCCCAATCTCCTGAGGTGTTTCACAAGCATAAAGCCAAAACGCGGGCTCTGCGGAGGAACGGGAAGAGGCGCAGAGATGTGTGAATTAGTCTTTAAAAACATAATCTGTAATGGCTTTTCCCGCCGGTAGGCTTTATATTGGACACTTACATCTTGCTCTCTATTTTTTCAACTCCCAAAGCAGAAGGAGAGGCTGGCTTTCTACCTTACAGTCCAGCTGGCCCCCATATATCAGCGTGTTACTTAAATACCAGGGTACTAATGATATGTGACACCAGTGGAAAACAAGAAAGCTGAGGCCAACATTTTTGGCACATCTTTTACTACTATATCCTTTGGAAGAGCGGCCAGTGAATGAATTGAGTTGCTGTAACTCCACTTCTCCAAGTTTTTGAATTCTGTTCTATGTGAGAGGTTTAATAAATGCTTGACTGTGTCCAAATCTGTGCAGGATTCACGGCTTGCCTCCCTCTCCAGTTAGCTTTGTACGCCGAGGAGTTACAAGCCCAGCTCCCATCCGTTTTAACTGACCCGCTTTGAGTCGGTGATAACAGGAGAGGAAAAGCACGTGTCAAAGCGAAGGCTGTATCCTACAGCCTCTGTTCCTTTCGGTACGCTGGTATGTTTTTAGGTAGTCTTGGGTACCCAGATTTAAAACGCTTCTGCATCAATTGTCTTCTCTGCAGAGGAAGCACAAATTCAATCAGAAGGTCAGGCATGAAAAAAAAAGAACAACCCAACAAAACAGGGGAGCCTTTCTTCTCCTAACAGAGGCAGGTTTTTCTTAAAAGTCAAGCAAGTTAAAATAAATACCACAGCGCATAAGCCAGCACACAGAAAAATGAATCGGTGAGCTACAGCATGTGTGCAGCAGCAGTACCGCATTCCTGTCATCACACATTCCCCAAGCATAACAGCGAGAGAAATACGATCCGAAACTGGTTTAAGAGGTGCTGTAATTAAGCCAGGATTACTACCATAGTATAACACAACCTGATAGCGTTCTGGAGTTCGACTGAAGACTTCCTTGTGATAAGCTCTGAAACATTTTCCTTTTTTTTTTATATTTGGAAGTTTTTTCACTTGCACCTTTGACCTTGGGATTTTTTTCTTTCTCTTTTTGGTGGAGTTTCGCAAATGCTTTCTCCAAGGAGAGAGGGTTGTCAGAGCAAGCCCAACTTCTTCCTCGCCAATAAATCCATTAAGAGAGACTGCCTTATTTTGTGACCTGGACCAGAAGTATAGATTATAAGTACTTGGCTTCTCTTGCGTATTTGAGTACTAGTGAGGAGTGACAAATCAGTAGTGTTGGTGTCAGAAGTCTAAGGGCTGTTGTGAAAGAGGATGTGCTGCATCATGAGTTTTCTGGTTTGGTCTGGCCAGTATATCTGATTATAAAGACCTGGAAGGGAAAACTAGCTCTTCCTACAGCCAAGGACAGCTGCAGCCTGTTGCTGGACCTCCTTAACCAGTAAGGGATTGCAAAAACTCATCTCTTTTAGAGTCTGAGTTCTGCACATTTGCTAATACAGAGACACAAGAATACACACATGAAAATGGTGAGTTTATGCAGTGGACAATTCTCCCCCTTTGTGGATTTATTAGTATTAGAAATGCGGGTAATGTATTTTCTCAGGAAGGCTATTATGGACAGCTGTCGATCTACTAAGATCATCTATCACCGAGGCCTGTCCTGTTATATCTGAGTTTGGTGGTTTTTCCCGGTTCTTCATTACAATTTTTCCACCTCTTCTTGCACTCAACTTTCCTTCCCCCTCCTCTGCTTTACTGCTTTTCAACTGCTCGTACTACAGGCTTTTTCCCCCTCTTTATTTTCTGTTTATTCCTTTCTGCTCTCCCTCACCCACTTTCATAGGCCCTGCCTTTCCTTCCCAGCATCTTGCAGCGTCCCATCTCCACCTTTTAAAAAGTTACAGAATTTGATGGTTTGGTTTTCGTAGGCCACAAAATGGCCCTCTGTTAAAGAATTTCACCAGACCGTGGGTACCTCTAGGTTTGCTTTATTTACAACTCAGAGCTGGGCCATCACCTCAGTGAGTGGCAAGTGGCTAACGAAGTACATCTCCTACATATATGATTCCACACAACGTTACATACTAGATATTTCTGTTTGGAAAGTTCTTAGTGTTTCTTTAAAGTCTCCCAGTTCTTCATTCTTCAGTAGTTTCAAAAGTTCATTAATTTCCAAGTTTCAGCTGATTCTTATCATTCCGTTCCAGTTCCTCTTCTGAAGTTGTAGCTCAATGGTGCAGATTCTGGTCACCACAGCCTCTTACCTTCTTTCAACAATCTCCATCAAAGTCCACCTATAGACTTCTCAGAAAAACTCAAGATGTCCCATAAACTTACGCTTACTCTATGTCTCTTCTAAATGTCTAACCTTTATAAATTGCTTACTGTGGGTTAATCACTTATTTCCTACTTATTATTATGTTCTACATTTGCTATTCGGTTGATTCAGCTTGACTGGGTTTTGGGCCAGCCATGGTCAGGACTGTACGAGGGACAAATGAACAGCGCTTGTATAGTTCTTAGAGTATTGTCTTTAAGCACCTGCATTCTGTTAATCAACCCTATACAATTACATCTGTTCTTTAACCATTCTATGGTTATTCCCAAAATACATTAAAAGTCTAACAAGGCCTAGGTTACTTAAATCACTTAAAAGCTTATTCCTTCTACACCCTCTGCTCCCTGGCTGCCGGTGACCGTGGCCTTCGTTAGGGCAAAGTCTCCCCTGCGTCCCAGTAATACCAGTAGTAGTCCTTGTTTCTGAAGCTGGGGACTGGGACAAGACCCTTATCATAGAGCTGGGGAGAGTGAAGCCACTCGGCATCTTGACAGCGTTGGTTCTTCTGGTGGTGTCGGGTGCTTGTCAGACAGCAGCTCAGCCGACAGTAATAAATGCTTATTTCATTTGAAAACCTCAGGCAGTCAGTCCCCAAGCCAGTCAAGCCGAGGCGGTGACACCAGCCCACCCTGCTACTGAAGCCTGCTGCTCCCCCCCCGCAGAAACTCGTTTGTCATGGGGAGGAAAAAAGAAGTAGCCCCGACTGAAACTTGAAGTACCGCATTACATGAGAGCCATTACCAGATATGCACACGTGCACAAGCACACATGCACACGCATGCGCAGAAAAATATATGGAGAGAGCTCACCATATTGTACTCTGCTACATAATTTTTCAATTGAGGAAAAACAAGCCTATGAAATGGAAGCCGGGACATTTGAGTTTTAAGTGTATTTCCCACTGATTACCTACACTCTTCTGGGCCAGTTATGCCCTTTTTGCCATTTTCCATCTATAAAATGGGAACAGACCTGCCTAACAACTGAGTGTTTATGAAGATTAAATGCAGTAGATATCCTCAGTAATATTTGTTTTCTCACTTTTTAAAAGATAACACAGAAGGTTTTCAGAAGCTAAGATTTTGAATTGCTTCTCCAAAAGCCTTCAGGCTCCCTATGAATTTGGACTGAGGTAGGGTTGTGATTGAAAGCTTGAACACATAAGAATCCTTTGCAATGTCTTATAAGTACCTAAGCCTCTTTTTTGAAATTCATCATGTTAAACCAGTGCCTTTCAAATGGCTACTATTATGTTGCCAATTCCTGACATGGAATTGTCAGGTTAAGAGGGAGGCAGGATGCCTGTTTTTGGTTTAGTTCAGACTTTTTTTCCAAGATCTCTCCAGTCTGTTCATCCAAGGCTCACCTCTCCCTCTAGTAATTCAAGAAAGAGATGGTACCTGTTGGACTTTAAATACTAAATGATAAAAATAAATGTTTTATCTGATTTTCAACAAAAAGCTTCTGCATCAATGCTTTCCCTTAGTTAAAAAAAAAAAAAAGCTGGCAGTGAATACCAAAAAAAAACCCCAGCAAAAAGCTTTGAAACCATCTCCTTCTCCTCTTCATCACCGACGGCAAGTGATCAGATTCCCATTGGTTCAATTCCTGCTTGAAGAAGTATTTTCCCTTATTCCCAGCAAGCTTCATCAGACTATTTCCATATTTCTTTTTACAATTAGGCAAAACTTTACCAATGTGTTGCAGGCAAGCAAAAATATCTGTAAATTAAAGCGGAATTTCCCAACAGTTTCAGCCAAAGAAAATTATGATCCTCCTTGCCCCGTTGGATCAGTTGGATTAAACAGATATTTATTTTCTTTTATTAAAAAAAGAAAAAAGTAATTTTAAATGTCTAGGAATAAAATGTTGTGGGGCTGGTGTTTTTTTGGTTGGTGGTTTTTTTTTTTTCCCCCAAAGCCCTCAAATTTTTGCTTTCAGATCATATGAAGAAAATTAGTTTAATTCAGTTTGGCCACCGAAGCAAAAAATCAATTACACTCACAGTTCTAGCTCTATTTCCAAAGAAAACAGCCAAAACTTAAACTTGGTCTTTAATTATATATTTGATTCATCCCAGTAACAACGCTTGACTTCAAACAATGCAAGAGCAGGAGGAAACTTGCTCTGAATTCCTCTCTTCAAAGGGAAGAACTCTTTCAGATACCATGTCAGAAAACTTTCGGCTGAAACCAAAAAAAGATAACTGTGAGAAGACTGAATAAAAGGAGTTTTATCTGACCACAGGAGTAATGTCTCAGTACTGAGAGGAGGCCTCCGAAATGGTTTTTAAACAAATCTTCCCACATTTGGGAAGGGAAATTTGACTTTGCTAGATGGATTGCTTATTTCTCTTTCCCCCTCTCCGCCGCCCCATTTTAATATGAAAAAAACTTCTTATAGTTGTAGGAGCAAATTATTATTTGCTCAAAATTATCACACAATGAAAATGCATCGTTATCTGTGCCCAAAACTCTAAACCAGTCTGATTCCTACAATCGATCAGTAGAAGATACCACGTGTTAATCGTATGTACTGTATTACTCTCATGACAATTCCTGCAAGAGTACAAATTAAATCAATTAAAACTACTTGAAAGACTTCTGTGCACTGTCACCCGTTCATCCCTGCACAGCAAATTGCTCGAAAAGAATTGGGATATGCGTGCTGTATCGGACAGTTGCAGGGCTATCCCCTGGCTTTTGATTTGATACTTGTTAGACTAGCTCTGAAACTAGACTCAAATATTTTTAGTTGGGAATAATTATGCAGAAAGCCATACTGTGGTCTTATTTGTTCCCCCCCTCCCCGCTTTGTTCTGTCTTTCAACTTCTTGACCTCATTTTTCCTCCTCGTTGCTTATTCCTATTTGTCTCTTGTCTCAGATTATGCCTCTTGTTCTCATGTCTTTTTTAATGGAACAGATTGATATCTAGGGCTGTGTCTAGACTAGGAGAAAGGTTGACTTTAGTTCAGCCGTAGGTTGAAGTTAGCTGGCCAGCTATATTCAACCACTTCTTGACAGCTGGAAATGCACAGCCATCGCTCGTTCCATTTCCAGACAGTGGAATGAGAGTTTGTGCTCCTGGCTAGGATTTAATTTGCTTTAACATCTGGTAAAATGGGTAGGTTTTTTTAGGTTTGACTTAGCTAGGTAGTGCTAACCAATCTATCCCGACATCAGCCTTTGATGAGAAAAGTTGAACCATTCTAAAAGTTCTCCTTACGGTTTTTCTGGTCTGAGGGTGAAAACATGCTCTATTATAAGCTTTGCGTAGGTTGATGAGTAAATTGCTAGATGAGTAAGTTGCATGATGGAAAATATATTTTTATGAGTGGAGCTCTAGGCCATTTCTTTTGCTCATCTTATTTTTTCCCTTTGCTATCAGTATCCAGAGTATCAACGGAAACAAGCTGTTCCTGATGGCCTTTCAGACAGTTGGAAGGGAGGTGAGGCTGAATGAGAAAGGACCCCCTAGCATTTAATTTCCAACGTTCTTGCTGGGTTTCACTCACATGGTTTCTACTTGTGTGAAAAGGGTGGCTGCATACAAAGCCCTGGATGGTTCTTCGGTGGGTGCTGTGCCTGCAGCAGCAGAGCCAGGCGAGCCGAGGAGGGTGCTGAGGTGATTAACCCAAAGCTGCGCCGCAAGGCAGCAGAGGGATCATGTCTCCAGGTCCCTTGGCTTTGATGTTCAACTCATTCACCAATAGTCATCCTTTTACTGGTTGTTATGGTTTGAAGAACCCACAACAATTTATTGCTGGTTAGACAATTATTCTCTCACCCGATGACTCTCTCCACCTGGGAAGGGGAATCAGGAAAAAACAAGGAAACCTGAGGGTTGAAATATGAACAGATTTAATAACAAAAGACTAAATAATTAACATAAATAATACTAAAGAATCAACATTGATCCCAATACCAATATAAAATACACAAGGATTATACTCAGCCCATTCTATCCGTAGGAAGCCATGCACTCCCAGCAGTGGACAGCAAATGTTGGACACTGGGAGCGCTACAGCTTCGGGAGGAAGGGAAGGGCTCAGGGCTCCAGCACCGGGGCAAGGAGTTCTCAGGATTGCAGCCATCATAGAAGAGAAAAAACTCCTCAGGAAACTTTCTAATCTATATTGAATGTGCCATTCATGGTATGAAATAATCCTGTTGGCCAGCTTGGGTCAAGTGCTCAGGTCTCACTCCTCCTCATCCCTGCACCTGGCGAGCTCAAAAACACTGAGACCTTGACACCTGCACACCGTAGCTGGCTATAAAGTAAATATTTTCACAAAGTCAGACACTAGAGTCTTCTAAAAATGCGGTTTTCCCAAGCATTAGAGAAGAGATGTTACCACAAAGTAAAATTAGTGAAAGACAAATGAGTCCTGTGTCGCTCAGACCAGGACACTGGTTCACTGGTAACACTGGCACCACCTGACATCGGGTGTGCTCAAAGCAGAGGAGGAACCGAGGCCCTTTGTGCGGTTTTGGTTAACTGGAGTTCTTAAATCCCTGGTTTTCTGGTGGCCTGGCCCGGTTCAAGATGGCGCCCTGGGTGAGAGGGCGGGTGCCCTCCTTCCTGCGGGGCACCATCTTTGTGTAACGCGGTGGTGTGACCAACCAGGCCCTCCTGGGGAGAGCCGGGAAGGAAAGACGGCGCCACTGAAGGGGGGAGGACAGGTGGGTGAACCCCGCCGGCTCCAGGCAGGGGTAGCCCCCTTCCCCTCCGCTGTTCGCCCGGAGGAAGGGGGCCGGGAGACGACGCCCGGTGGGCCTCGCTGCTGTGGCCGCCCTGCCCTTCCCTTCCCCTCCTTCCCATTGCCGCGGGGCGTCCCGGCCCCACCGCTCCCTCGCAAGAGCGGGAAGGAAGGACGGACGGACGGAAGGAGGCGGAGCGGGAGGGGGCCGGGCCCCCCGCGGTGCACGGGGCTCTGTAGGCGGTTGCCTGCACGGGGGAAGCGCGGAGCCCGGCGGGACCCGCAGGCCGCACCGGGACTAGCATGAACCCGGGCGGCGGAGCCAGCGACTTCCCCTCTCTCACCGGCCACCCCTAGCGCGGAGCACGGCGGCGGGTCAGCCCCGGGGACGAGGCGGGCCGGGGGTCGGCCATGGCGAGGCG
>VYXH01010085.1:57661-79416 GCA_013397275.1 Burhinus bistriatus | reverse complement strand
TTTTTTTTTTTTTTTTAGACTTGAACCTCTAACTCTGATAGAAATTACCATTTGGAGATAACTGTGCATGATCTGAAGAACTCAGTTTAACATAACTAACATAACTGAGAAATGATAGATACACGCAGACCCTTGAAGCTCATTCAGTTCTCCTGTCCCTTAATTCAGTTATCTAAAGAATATGTTCTAGCTTGAAAGTGGCTGCATTGTAATTAATATTTAATGGAATAATCAGTATTGCATCACCACCTTTTTCTCTCAGTGTGGTATTAAGAAACACCTTCCAGTTCATCTGCTTAACAGTAATGTGATCTCTTTGCCTCCCTGAATTCTAAGTAGTTTTAGACCAGACCCATTAGTGGGACAGTATAAATGGGGAGCGCATAGGTGTCAGTGGCTAGCAGGGCTAGCTTTGCCTCTTGGCTCCTGCTCTGTCTCCTTTGCTTCAGCCTGGGCTGACCTGGTGATCCCCAGGTGGGTCACTCCATGTGGTTACTTCAGGGGCCGTCCTTGCTTTATTGCTTGGGACATTGCTTCCAGGCTCACTGTGCCTTCCACTCCCTTCTGGCCTCTGTGGCATCCTCTTACCTTGGCAGAGAAATAGGAACTTTCACTGCATCTTGCTCTGGGGAGAGGGTCTAAGTGTGCTCTGTCTTCAGACCACAGACTTGGTCCAAGTTCACGGACTGGTCATTTTTGGCCAGTTTCTAGCTCATTTTGTTTCCCCCCCCTGGTTTCTTACCTAAAAGAATCCAAAAGACAATCTTCTCTCTCCTCCCTCTGTAGAGCCCTGGTTTTCCCTCCTGCGGTTGCCTGTGCAGTACTAACTCATATCCAGCACTGTGCCCATGCCTGTGTGTTACGCCACGGTCTCCACGTCTGGTCCTTTCCCACCAGATACCAAGGTATTTTCTGCATATCCATGGCTTCGCTTTTAGACCAAGCTGCGGACAGTGTCCTGCATTCAGCTGACCAAACTGCGTTTGAGTACCTGTTGCTCTTCCTGGCTGCTGTGAGCTATGAGCAAGGGGATCCAGAGTGACTTTTTGGCCCATGGCATTAGAAGTAAAATCAAAGAGGAATGAATATAAGAAGGAAACAGAAGTCTCTGTGTGTGCCTATCGTACCTAGACCTGTTCATGTTTCTATCTCAGTTCACAGCAGGGCTAAGTTTCAGGTTATTTTCCCTCCCCAGCCTCCGTTGCTGCTTGCATTCAAAGTCCTCGTATTCTCTCTGCTGGTTTGCTTGGACCTCCGGCCAGGTCGGGGTGCACAGAGGTGCTCCAGGATCAGGTCACCAAAGGGCGTCATCTTGCTGGCATTTGCACGGAGGTGTCAGTCTGAAGATGTTTCTAGGTGTGTTTTCCGGTGGTCCTGTAATTGAAGTAGTTCGTTATACACACACTAGACATCATGATAGCCTCCTGAAGATAGAGGAAGCTCCTCTTTCAAGAACAGACAAGGGTTCAGAACAAACACAGTACTGATTCATCACAAATAGCTCCCAGTCCTTCACAGGTGTAGAAGTTATACTCTTGTCTTTGTTGGCAAGGTTTGATAAACTTGAAGGGTGTTGAATATCTTGCCATTTTGGAATTGAATAGCAGCCACATCTTTGGAAAAATCCATTACTTGTTGGAGGAGGCTGAAATGTGAGGATTTTGCAGATCACCTTGGTTTTGCCCAGTGACCTGCTCAGTGGTGAGCAACAATAGGCCTTCATTTGTATGCAGGAGAGTTCATCCCAGAGTAAACTACCGTCTTTGTAACGTTCTTTGCACAGTTAACAGAGGTAGGAGTACAATTAGGTATGAAGACTGAAAAGATGATATTTTGCTAAGTGCATTGTAGAAGTCCTCCAAAAATTGGGGGTTTCTTTTCAGTGTTTTGGGGAGCTTCTTTAGCGTGACTCTGCTTCATAACCCATAGCATGTTGTAGAATGTCTCTGTGAACATCTTTAAAACCGAATCAACATCCTATCACCTAAACTCTGGGCAATGATTCAAGTAAAACAGTGCTGAAAGAAATTTTCAGCTACAATTACTCTTGGCTCCTCCTAAGCATGCTTTTACCTGGTTGGAAGAGGCCAGACAGTATTAAAGCTGTGATCAAAAACTGTCAGCTTATTTAGAACTTGTGTAAGAATTACTGAATAATACAGTATTAATTGTGGGGTTTTTTTCCTTGAAAACCATGATGCATTGCATTATTTTAAATGATAAAGCTACCATTAAATTATCAAAACTGGATATTAGATGTTTTTGGTGGAGTAGATGTAAATCTGAGCCTAGAGATACAGATTGCCCTTTGTAAGAAGTATCTAATGCAATTCTGCCTAACCATTGGGTTTAAGTTTCACCAGAAGAATGAAAAGGAGTAGTAACCATTGAAACTGAGACCTCAATGCCTGAACTGAACCAGAATACTTTCAGTTATAGGTCTTTTTTTTTCCTTGGTAGTTTAAATATGAGGACAGGAAGCAGAAATGAAGGTTAAAAGCTTCTCTAAAAGTCTCAGGAAACTGTGTGCTTCTGTACTTATCCTTGCAATAATTTTTGGTATCAAGGCCAATAGCGACCAGAGTGGTCCTAGGGAAAATGCTTGAATATTGAAGCTGCAAAACTCTCCCAAACCAGTATTTCTTGCTCGCAAGTGACCGCCCGTAGCTATGAGGGGGGTATGAAAGTTGTTTATAGATACTGGCTGGCTTTTTTCAGCACATCTATCAAGTTGGCTGGTCTACTGATGCTGTTTTGTATCTCTTGGATGACATATAGGTACCGGAATTATCTTGCTCAAATAGACTGTGGAGGAGAGGGGCAAAGAAAAAAGGAAGACCTGGCTTTCCAAGAAGCATATTTGGGCGTGCAGCATGATGGAGTGGGTAGTGAGTCTAGTTTAGACAGAGCCCTGGGCTCTATTGGCAGCTTTTAAGCAGTCTGCAAAAGGTAACCGAAACAAGAAAGCTTGAATTTCAGCAGGCTTGAATTCACTATAAAAAGGATAGCAAGTTTCCCTTGTCCTTCCTCCAAAGAGAGATTAAAATCACTGGGTTTGAAAGTCAGGAGGTGAGGGAGGTGTTCCCAGTTGTGTCTGTGGTCATCTTTATTACTTCCCGGGCACTTTAACTGTTTCTGCAGTTCCTTACGCATAGATTGTAACCTGTTCAGTAGGAGAAGTGTCTCCTTTATTTCGTACTGTAATATTGCCAATCACAAAAAAGGTCCTATCTCAACCCAGGCCTTGAACTGGTAACAGTGGGTAAGAACGAACATCCAAAAATAGGTGTATTCAGTGTGAACAGAGCAGTCCTCATTCTGCAAGTGAAATCCTGTGTTCAAATCAACCTTTGGATGCCATGGTGTTCATAACAATTTTCCATCTCGCCTTCCTGCAAGCTGAAAAAGAAAGCCTGTTTATAATACCAGCAGTAAATGATGTGGAATGATTGTTACTCAGTACGGTTATCACTTCTACCTTGTCAACCAGCTCCTCACAACCCAAAGGTAGCTCGGTTTTTCATCAAATTGTAGATGATGTGATTCCTATAATTTTGAAAGTATAGGAGCGATTCTTGTTACTGCGGTGGGAAATGCTATCTGCAGGAGATAGCTACAAGTGCATGATTTAGAGAAACTTCAAGTTGTGGTATTGAAAAAACAGATCTCGATGGTTTTATTGGATCTGATAGGGTGTGAAAGTGGAAGACAAAAGAGGAATGAACAATTTATTTGAGGAACTGCTTTTAATTTGTGGGCTTTTACGTGGACCTACAATCCTTGAGGG
Source organism: Burhinus bistriatus (assembly GCA_013397275.1). Classification (NCBI taxonomy): domain Eukaryota; kingdom Metazoa; phylum Chordata; class Aves; order Charadriiformes; family Burhinidae; genus Burhinus; species Burhinus bistriatus. The sequence continues at coordinate 75,629 of VYXH01010085.1, read as the reverse complement.
TAGGCTTGGCCCGTGTATTGCACATGGATTTTGGGTATTGTGGAAAAGAATGAATGGGAAGTTGATCGTATTTATACTAGGTCTTTTTATTTAATGAAAGTAGCAGGAAGAGAGACAAGCAGAGGCATCTTGCAAGTCTTTCATTTTGTTTCTGTCTTGTAAAGTTATTCCTAACTCTTGTTTCTCTGTGATCCGTTAGAGGTATTGGTGGCTAGGCAGTACATTGCACGCTTCAGCTTTCAGCTGAAACGATTAAGCAGTAACTGCTACTGTTGAACAGTTTTTCTTTACAAAAGTTGTCCAGATCACCTAGATGAACTGTAACCCTCTCTCTTCCTTATGCCTTATTGACCAGGGGTTTTATTTTGAAAAGTATGTCTAACATTAGAGTAGAACAGGCTCCTGGACACTAATCGTCACCTCCCCAAACATGATGGAGAATGCAGATGCAGTTTGGCTGGAGCTGAAGCAATGTGAGAATCTTTTCTTGAGTTTGGGTACCGTACTCAGTGTGGTATGCGTGTCCATGAAGCATCTCGCACACCTGTTCTTGTGTGCCAATAGCAAGTAGAAATCTGCATTTAGTGATCTCGGAACACCTTTTCCAGCTACTATTTTCTTTCCCTGCTGTATTGTTTAAAGAAAAAAAATGAATGGCCCTTTGTAGTGAATTTGACCTCAGCATTTTGAGGCCCAGAGAGTATAATGAACAATTCAGAAATTCTTACTTAATGTGTCCTGGAAAAGGCAAAGTTCAGTAAGAAAGCTGAGTTCATCATAACACAGGAAGCTGTGCTGGGAGAACCTAGATTACATAAACTAGTTTTCTTGCCCATTTGTGTTCTTTTAATTTCCTCCATAATTTCCTATGAATTTCCTGTTGATGACCTGTGACCTAGTTTCAGAAGATGAACTTCTGACCATAGGTGATAACGTTTTAAATGCCATAAATTGGACCATTTATCTTATAAGCTGGTAAAGATGATTTACTAAATTTCATTGAGATACTTAACTTTGCCTCTTAAATTTTCACAGCGCTTTAGAGCAAAGTACCAATCTTCATTTTCATAGGATGTTCTAAATTCTGCTCTCCTGAGAATTTACATTCTTGGATTATACAGTGACCTTGTTTTACTACAAGTAAGCCTTAAACTAAATATTTTTTTAAACGAGGTGAAACGGAAATATTTTTTACAAGGTTTTCTTAAGATTTGTGTGCTTTTAGGTGTAAATGCTGCGTGGCTGGCTGGGTGAGTAGAGAGAACAAAAACTTCAGAGGAAAAGGTCTATTCGCTTTAACATTAAGTTTGAAAAACCTGCAAGTCCCACGTGTAAACTGGGCATGTCTGCAGCACGTCTGTCTTGAGAGATGGAGGGCAGGTACCACTGGCTGTGGAAAGTTCACCCAAGGTCCAAGTAGTCCCTCAGCCTCTGGTGTCAACTTCAGGGTAGGTTTACTGATGCAGAGATGGGATCGCGGGTTAGTCCATGTGCCGACTCCCTCCCTTTGCACTAGCCCAGTCCAAAATTACGAACAAAGGAAATCCATCTTTGGGGAGTATTTAGGGGTTTGTAATATGTTCCTAGGTCATTAGTCTCTGCTTTCGTTGTGGATGGATGTAGTTACTTTATCTTTAGATAAAAATGTTTTACAGTTGTACATGTTTTATTGGTTTGTGATGGAAATTATGAAAAATCTTAGGGAAATTATAGGGACTAGTATATATGTACACACTTAGTCAATAGGATCATTGTATGGAAGTACTGTGAGACCAGGGCTTCGTGAAAATCATTTGGGCTTCTGTGTGAGACAGGTGTCCTTCTGTAGGCATTGAAATTCAGGAGTGCAATCTTGAAATCATATTTGCATGGGATGTCTGCATGAGAATGCATCTGGTTGGAAAATTTTCACAGAACACAGAAGCAAAAAATGGTTTTCTGCATTTTTTTTCCAGCCAGCTCTAATGAAGTGTCAGTTTCTGAACAACTTCTTAGATTTTCTCTGGAAAGACATATAGCCAACTTTAAATGAAACATTTTGCAGATATTTTTTTTTTTCCTAAAATCACGAGGTGTTTTCCTTTGAATCAATTTTAGGTTCAGTCTGTGTAATTATTTTAATTGCAGAAATACTCTCCAGTAACCATGAGTGTAAAATTAAAGCATCTTTTGGAAACCTCATTTTAAAAATCATGTTCTTCACTACCTCTCTTCACAAGAGGGTGAAGTAGCCATGTAAGGTGTTGTTTCTTTTAGGGCCACGTGCAATAACTTTTCATCAGATACGTGGTCTGCCATATTGCCCTGTGCAGCGCAGTAGAGCATAGTTTATGTAAGTTTATTAAATTTTATATGTTGCTAGCCTGTGCTCTGTGCGTGTGCTAATGATTCCACAGGAGAATGCACGCTGTCCCCAAGGGTCTGATTCTGTCCTTACGTGGGAAAAATGCACGAACTTCTGGTTGACTGTTCAGGTAGGAAACCTTAACTCCCAGCACTGCCGCCTCCCTGAAGGATGCACGTACCCGTCTCTGGTGCACGTATTCTTTGCCTGCATCAGGCAACGGGAAAGGCTGAGCAGAGCATAGCTGTAACTGCTGAGTAACGCTCCCTTGTAGTCAAAGTCTGCCTTTGAATAAGGGCCATAGATTGGACAGCTAGAGAAGCTGGGGCAGGTTTACCGAAAACAAGGGTGGGTCTGATGGCAGCAAACAAAAAGAGGAGTCGTGGGCAGAGTTGCTCTTCTGCCAGAGCAGGCTTGTGTCCTCCCATCCTGGCCGCGAGAAGTACGCTTCCCCAGCTCAAATTCCATTTCAGTCATTTAACTCGCTGGATTTAAATCGGGACCATCGCTCCTTCACTTGCACGTCTCTGAGCTCGCTTCAAAGGCTAGTAATTGATACAACTTTTCTCTGCCTGCCAGATGATAATCTCATTCAGTTTTCATCCCGGTGCTGATTGTTCCAGATAGAGCAATAGGCACGTGGCGATACAGCGCGCTCAGCTTTTCATGGTTCCTTTATCACCTCTGCAAGAAATGTACCAAAGTAAAATGAAGTGTTTCACTGTAGCTTGGGTTTAGAGTTAAATAATAAAAAGGTAAGTTAAAAAAGTTGAAGGAAAAAAAGCTTTACCTGCTTGTGTCATTGTAATTCATTCACTAGTTAATGGGGCGGTGGAATGGGACGATGTGTTTCAAGCAGTGCTAAAGCATACAAAATGATGTTGACTGTTGGATTTTACTTACAGGTTGGTGGCAAACCAAGCTCTGTCAATGCTGGGTGTGGCAAAATTGTCTGGCGGCGTAGCTGCCCTTGCTTGTGAGGTCATGAAAGAGGCATTTGTTAATTATTTCTGTGATTCCACTTACTCCTTCTTCCAGTTAGTTTTATTCCCTTAGTTCCTCCCTTTCCTTCCCTTCTGAATCCTGGGCATTGTGAGCCGTCTCATCTTGAAGGTGACACATGCCTAGATGAAAGGGTTGCATTAAGCAGGAGTTTCTTGTTATATCAACTCTTGACATTCCAAAAATGTCAACTCCTGATTCATGTTGCAAGCAGGATCTGGTGCCAAGGCATTACTCGTTTCCAAGTCTTCCACTTATTAATCAGGCAAAACTGCTGTTTCAAGACAGAATTGTCCTGAGAAGATAGTGCAGAATTGTATCCTAACATGTCGCGTCTCCCAGGTATCCCCTTCCCTTACTTTGAAGGCATTGCCTGGCTCACAAGAATAACCTTGGGTGAGAGGTAATTGTTCAGTTAATAGCTGAAGGCCATAACTTTCCTGCATGGCTTCCTGAGCTTGGGACATGTTGGATATCTCAGTGCAAGTGTTGGGTATTGCCCGAACATTCAACGTTCCTGAAGGCTGGTAAATTGAGCAGTGCAGATTTTAAAATCCACATATCTGGCTTTGCCTGCCTGAACTGACCCCATCCATCCATGTTCTCGGCAAATAGGCTGCCTTTGAAAACGGTGGCAGAGCATAAAGCTGAATACCTGTCCGGTGGCTGTCATCTCTCTGCAGAGCTGCTAAAGCATCCATCAGACTTATGTCCCCAAGCCCCATTAATTCACCGGCCAGCACCACAGAAATGTGTTTTTTGAAACAGATTTCAGGTGTGTTGTGGAAGTGTAGATGGAGACGACTGCGTGTGGTGGCTCTTCCTCTGTCACGGTGGGAGCTGGCACCGGCGTGGGGTGGCCCAGTGCTGCCCAGCAATGCCAGCGCTGCTCTATGTGTGTCTTGTACCAAGGGATGCCATATACACCTTCAGTGACACTCATGGGAATCATCTTTTTCCTGTGTATGTGCAAAATCACTTCACTTCACGTGCCAAGTGACATAATATATTTATATAGATTATATATAATTTTACCTTATACTTACGTTCTTTTTAAGACCGCGCTCTTTAATCTCCACCCTTCGAGTGAAGTTTTTATATTCTACTTGTTAATATAGCATCAGAGCATATCCATTTCATGTATTATATTTGGAGAGACTATATTGTATACCAACATGAGTGTATTTTGTTTATGCTTTCTGTACATTCGCAGGTGTTTAATTTAGAGGTGTGTGCTGTTAGTCATTGTAATTGATGTTGCAGACGTGCTTCCTAGCAAGACTAAAACGCAAACTTTGGAGAAACAATGCAAATGGTAGAAAACATAGGATGCAAACCAGTAAAAATGGTAGAAAAGTGATGAAACTTTAGTAGTAGAATTCAGTTAAAAAAAATTGAAGGATTTACTCTTGGCAGCCTTTGAATTTGTCACTTCTTGATTCATCTGCAGCAGGGCTATTAACCACCGTTGTAGCCCTGAGATTCTCACAGGAGATTGATTTTTGATCTGATCTAACCGTCTGGTGAGTGCTTAGTCAGAGTAACTCCGAAGTGGACTCTGAAGTTACTATTACATACTAAAAAATTTACCATTTTAAATTCTAGTGCACGATAAAACATATGAAATGTTCCTTTCAGGATCTAAAGCCTTCATTTTGTGAACTCTTGAAAAAAGTGTGTACTTTTAATCTGTAGTAGCTAATCTAGGAGCAACTGCAAAGGTCAAATGTTAAATGTTTAATTTGGCTTCTCTAATTGTAGGATTATTGAAAATGACATGATAGACCATGGAGTCAGATTCTTCTTTGTATGCCAGTGCAATTCTATTGATTTTTAACTGAGTTGTTACTAGTTTATTGTAGTGTGAGAGCAAAAGCAAGGCCATTGCAGGCAAAAGGAGAATAATTTCTCTAGACGGAGAGCCAGGCAATAAAATTGGATTTTGCTTGATGATGGTCAGGGAAGACCAAGGATCACTTGCAGTATGAAAATCAGCACTCTGTAGTCCTCCCTTCGTTAGTGGTGCTGGTTTATTCCTAATTGTCTGATTTGAAGGGGAATGTTCGTGCTCACATTAAGTAATACCGTATCTTTGCAGTAGTGGTGTGGAAATGAACAGTGTTACTGCTGTGACAGCAGTGAGCTCAGTCTGGTCTTGCATGTGCATGTAGGCTGGTGATCCCCTGCGTGCACAAGGGGCGAAAGTGGACCTAGAGCTCCTGATGCTCGGCATTTGGGTGGAGGCGAAGTAGAAGACCCTGGGGCACTTATGTCAAAAGCATGTAGGTGAAGGAGTGGGAAGAACGGTTATTGCTGAGTATTACTTGCAGGTAATCCTAAAATCACGGCAATGTGCCAGATTTTGTGGTAAGATGTCATGCCTTGGTGAAACGTGCTATGGTGTGACACCACCGAGTTTACCTTTCCCTCCTGTGATCCTGGGCTGCACTTTGCTGTCGCTGCGGTATGACAGTGCCTCCCCTTGATTTTACCGGTAGTTTGGAGGGCAGGGAGTTGGACCAGAACCTACTATTTAAGTGAAGCAGGAGGTAAATCAGATGTTCAAAGGGAGGTTTCTCCGAGTGGAGGCTGCAGGGCTTCCCCCAGCAGTTATTCACAAGTAGCTGTTAAAGTGAAGAAAGCCAGGAAGTTTTTGTGAGCTGCGTTTTCCCATCGCTTTCTTTCATAGAGCTTCTCTCCCTTATGGGTGCTCTGATGTCTCCTTGTATGGCTGAGCTTTGGCTTCAATCTTTCCTCAGTAGACCTTGTGATGGGTCACCAAAACTTGTGGGGACATAAGACCTTTGAGACTGCTCCCCCTCTGTCAAATTTGCCTGATACTGTCCAAGAGTTACGATGTGGAAGAACTGACAGTGCAGGGCTCGCAGAGACAGTAGTGTCACACCACGTGTTCCATCATGAAAGCAGACCAAAAAAAAGAGTCTATAAACAGGTCTCCAATAAATATATGTGGGCCCTAATTTCAGAGTATTTAATTTACTTAAATAGGTAGGCTATGGGGAAAAACTACTGTTAGGTAAACCCAGAGAATTTTATTAAAAGCAAATGGTTTCTCTTGTTAATCCCAATTTCAGAGTTCTCCGTGAATAAATTCTTTTAACATTTCCCCCCTGGCTCTTCAGCAGTGAAAAGGAATAAGCTGGGTGACTGCTGGAAACCTGTAGACTGCGCTGTCTGTTGCAAAGCATAACTGCCCTGCTGGTGCTTTGGGGTAAGATAATTTATTTAATTCAGCATCGAGGGGAACCCTGGATGTGTAAATACGAAAGGAACGGGCCACAAATGAAGTTGGAACATTCAGCAGTTATTTCACAACTCTGAAACAAAATATATGAAGTGCAACGTTAGCAAATGTTTATATAAAACACACTACGGTATTACATTGAACAATTATACCTCCCTTATCTCAGGCACTTATCTCTAGCTAAAGCCAAGTGGCTTGCAGGTTTAAATTGCTCAGTATTTTTGAAGTCAGTGTGGTAATGAAATATGCTAAGCAGCTGGGTTTTATGTGTGAGCATTTCGGGTATTTTTTTTGGCCTGACTACTTTTATCTTTGAAGATGCAAAATAACGTAGTGAGAATGAAAAGGCCAAAGTCTAATGAGTTTAACTGCAAAGAGCTGATGTTTGTAGTTGCATTTAAACCTTCTCTTTAGCATTTGCATATCAACTTCACTATTTTTGGAAGTCTTTTGTATAGAAATATTTGTTATATGAGGGTAAATCCTACACCCCCCTCTTGTCACCTCACAGCCACAGAGGGCTCTGATGACAGCGGGGTTGCTGTTCCTGTGATCGGGGCAGGGTGGTGGAACTCTGAGACCTCTTGCAGAAGGAGCCGATGGCCTGCCACCAAGCCTGACCAAGCATTTGTGAATGGTGTAAGCTGATTTGTTGGACGTCTCGTGGCTCCTGCTGTGTTGTATGCTGGTAAAAGCTGCCTGAAACCAGCTCAGAGCAGCAATGAGAATACATGGAGGCATGGCTTGTTTTTAGAGATGTAGAAATCATAGTTACGCTCAGATCTCTCTTGGTTCCTGTGGGTTTGTTGTATTGGGTTTGTTCTGTGAAGAGCAAAAGGCATAACCTGCTGTTGTAGCTTGTGTTCATATAAGTAGTTCATGTTTGCTGTATAGTTTAAAATGGCAGAGATTATTTTTTCTTTTAGTGTGTGAACCACAATAACTGGGATCTTATATTGCTTGTCCTCACTCGTGATTACAGAAGACAACATCATCTCTTTGCAATGATGTCTCCATTGTGATTGCAGCTATCGTTTACATGGAGGAATAACATTAGGGAACAAATTTGTATTGGATTTATAGCTTTTCTTAGGATAGTTCATCAGACAAGACCAGCCTGCTCTTCTTGTGACATTAGCAAATGCTCTGTGGCTCACCAGTAGAGCAATCCTTGGAAATACTGCGGTCTGGCTTTGGAGGTCAAAGGCGGGATGTGCTTTCTTTCTGGTGGTTCTCAAAGCCATCAGCAGTGTGGAACAAGTGGAGGTGTGGTTTTTTATGGTCTTAACGGTAAGCACACATTCTTTTAAGTGGCTTCTTTTTGATTTCAAATCTAGCACTCCTGAAGTTCCTATGCTTCTTATCTTGACTAATCAAAGGTTAACTTTTTTTCCACTTCCCTTACTTCTCACACTCTTCACTCTTCCCTTTCACTTCCCACATTGCAGTTGGGAACAAGTAAAAAGTTTAATATCAGAATTCCTAAATTTTACTCCATATTGGGACCAGTGAAGCCAAAGAAACAGGTACTTCTTTGTAGCCGGAGAGAAAACGCAGCAACTTGGTGGTATTTAAGTGCTGGTTTGTGGCTTCTTAATGCTGCCTCCCCAGTCTGGGGAGGAGTAAACCCATGCACCAGTACAGGTTAGGGGCTGACCTGCTGGAAAGCAGCTCGATGGAAAGGGACCTGGGCGTCCTGGTGGATAACAGGATGACCATGAGCCAGCAATGTGCCCTTGTGGCCAAGAAGGCCAATGGCATCCTGGGGTGCATCAAGAAGAGCGTGGCAAGCAGGTCAGGGGAGGTTATCCCCCCTCTCTGCTCTGCCCTGGTGAGGCCGCACCTGGAGTACTGTGTCCAGTTCTGGGCTCCCCAGTTCAAGAAGGACCCGGAACTGCTGGAGAGGGTACAGCAGAGGGCTACCAAGATGATCAAGGGACTGGAACACCTCTGTTCTGAGGAAAGGCTGAGGGACTTGGGTCTTTGTAGCTTGGAGAAGAGAAGACTGAGGGGGATCTCATCAATGCTTACAAATACTGAAAGGGAGAGTGCCGGGAGGATTGGACCAGTCTTTTTGCAGTGGTGCCCAGGGATAGGACAAGAGGGAACAGGCACAAACTTGACCATAGGAAGTTCCATCTGAACATGAGGAGGAACTTCTTTCCTTTGAGGGTGGCAGAGCACTGGAAGAGGCTGCCCGGAGAGGTGGTGGAGTCTCTGACTCTGGAGACATTCCAAAGCCGCCTGGACACCATCCTGTGCAACCTGCTGTAGGTGACCCTGCTGTGGCAGGGGGGTTGGACTAGATGATCTCCAGAGGTCCCTTCCAAGCCCGGTTATTCTGTGATTCCATGTTTAGCAGTACTTTGCCAGCTTTCATGTTGTGATTTTTTTTTTTTTTTTAAACTACCTTTTAGCGTTGCCTCTCCAGGCGTTGTTCAAGTGGACCTCAGGTCCAGTATGACATTTTAGAAATTTTGATCATGCCCCTGGCTCTTGAGAGAAACAGCTGAGCATTGGTTTTACGAAGGGGAGTTGAGCCTTCCTGGAAGGAGCTGAGTTGTGGTACTTAGAGGAGCAGCCAGACGAGTGAGAGTGGAGAAATGCCTCAGGAACCCTGAAGCTGAAAGCACTGATGTGTCAAGGGATTTATAACCTGTGTTTTTGCAGGACTTATAGCCATTGTTTTCCTCAAAATGTCACTGACAAACCTTCCTCACACTGAGGAAACAAGTTGTATTTCAAAGATTATGTCACCAAGAGAAAGAGCCTGCGTTTTTATTTATTTTCTTTATTGATATCTCAAGGTGTCCTCTAAAACACCTTCAAACATCTCAGGACCGTTGGTGTCCTGACAGTGAATGGCTCTATTCTGAGTTATTTACAAAATAAAGCTTTTACCTCTTCCTGTGCACTTAGCCGGCAACTTTCAGATAGTTTCCTGAAATGTTTGTAGGAAGTTTGACCTCTAAAATGTCAGCAAATATGAGGAGAATTTCAGAAAACCAGATTAAGCCACTGATTCTGAGCTACCAGCACATCTACTTTACCTCTGGTGGTCTCAGATGAGATCCCAACCATGCAGCAGTGGGACATTTTTGCTCCTCGCTTTTACCCTGAGACCCTCCTGCCTTTATTTCACCCTCGCCTCTTCTGGGCTCTCTGCCCCCAACCGATGACGTTGCTTTCTGGAAAGGTCCCTTCTCACAACTTTGCTTTCTGCTGTATCATGTAGGCAGAGCTCGAAGTAAGAGGCTTTGAAGGTTTCAGAACACAAGACCAGGTTTGTACAGGGGAATCAAGACAGAGCTCTGACTCATCAACATAAGCAAGGTATCAAGACTTACTGGATTTTGGGGTCCAAGCAATTGCTTTTCAAGTTACTTACTGTAAAGATTAAAACACTGTAATTGGAGAGAGAGTATTTATGACTTTTTTTATTACTAAGTGTCATGTCTAGATGTATTGTCTCTATATGGATACATTTACTTGCGCCCAAAAGTGGTGGTACTTCCCTCACAGCTAGTCAGGACGTTTTACTGGGATCTGTACCATGCATTCAGGCCAAGCTTAATGCAAATCGGAGCACCTTATTGGGAAAGATGCAACAAGAAGTCGTAGCAAATTGGATATGTTTTGACTTTCTCTTGCTACCTCTTTATTAAAAAAACAGCTGAATTTAAAGATCAAAACGAAATGTTGTGCACTGATCATTGGCATGGCTCATTTTGCTATTTGTGGGTAAGTTGTTTAGTTGTTTTTCCTGATCTGAAGCCGTAGGGCTTGGGGGAGAGATAAGGTAATCGTGTTTATTTTTTGTGTGAGCAATGTGATATTTTGACTTCCAAGATGACAGTGATATGTTGAAGTAACAGTTTAAAACTCTTCAGAGGCAAATAAATGCTTGTTGTGTAAAAGTCACTAGCTGGTAACTGTAGTAAAATGATTTTGAATTTGTTGACCTAACTTTTATGTAGCGGGTAACAAAGAAGCTTCATCCCAGAAATATAAATTCAGGTGTTAAATGATCCGGGATGCTACCTTTCCCCCATTCTTAAGCCTTTCATTAAAAAGAAGGAAAAGAAAAAAGGAAATTAAGAGTTAAGGTTGAAATACTCTGACTTTCAGTCTAGTCACTTTTCTGTGCAAAAACATTCTTTTCTAAAAATCACGTGGCTCACTTATGTTGCACTTCTGTTCCAGTGGTGAGAGTACTTGTTCTAATTCAGAGCATTCAGGACTTTAAAGTAGTTTGGTCAGACTTTTATATTTGAACTGAAATAAATAGGCATATGGCAAGTGGAAGAACATAGAATCACTCTGCGGCCTCAAAATTCTTTGGAGGTCAAGAATTTGAAAACAGGAACCTATAGTGCGGCTTGTGAACACAATAGGAACAGCTGGTGCTCAGCACTTTAGAAAATGAGGTCACTTTATTCTTGGTTGGAATGTGCAAAATGGGTCATCTGGGCATAGGCTTAAGACAAAGGCTAAGCACGTGGCCACTTGCGACCAGGTTGTCCACATTTCCAGAACTAGTTGGTTAAAAGGATTCAGTTAAACAAGGAAGCACTGGGATAGGTCTGCATTTTCCCCAACTTTTGGAAGCATAGCTCCCACTAGGGAAATAAATCGGTGCCATATATTTTCAAGGATCTGCTCATCCTAAGGATGACATCATCCATATTTTCCACAGCCACCCCTCCCACTTGTGCCTTTCTGCTTGTCCTTCACATAACCTACTTTAGGAAACAGTGCTCTATTGTACAGCCCTTGGGAACACTGCCTCTTCACCAGTCTCAGCCCTGGGACTTCCCTGGTCCTGCCAGCAAAACAAAGGAGAAAATCCCAAACATGCACAAGGCCCATAGCATCATCTGCAAAATCCAAAGATGCATAAGGAAAGATAACAAGAAGTCTACTTAGATTTTTGTTGAGTTTTCATTATAAGTATTCTGTTCAAAATATACATAAGTTGATAGCATTAAGGCCCAGGTTCTGCACTTTTGGTTAATTGAACTGCCGTTATTAACATGTCCAAGGTGATGGTACAAGTCACAGGGTACAGGTATTTGAGAGTCTGCAAATCTGAGACCTGATGTTGATCACTCTGGCGTGGCGTGCACCAGAAGTTTAGCATGAGAACTGACAGGTATTTTCAATAGGAGTGTGCAGGTCTTGGATTCCAGACCCTGCCTCCAGTCATCCCAGTAGCCTGTACAAATTGGCATCTGACTAAACACCTGAGGGGTCAAGATCATAGGAAAATTCAGATTGGAAGGGATCTCAGGTGATGATATTCCACCATCTTACTCATGAATACTAGCTGTTCCTCTCAAGTAGAGTTGAGTATTAGTGCACAAACAATGCTTTTTAAATTAAAATGAATTATGTTCGTTGAATTGTAGAATAGTACATGCAAATCACACTAGCCTTAAGCAAAAACTTGAAGCCCATCGTAAAATAAACTGCACCCCTAATTCAATTAATGATCTTACCTAGAAGTGTATTTTGTTAATCTGGGCCTGGTTTATGCAATTTCTTGCTTTAATTGCAAAAATACTGATTTTGTTGATTACATAATACTTCGGTATCATTGTTCTCATTTTTTGTGCAGTTTTGTGTCCAGTTGATGGGATAACCCAAGAAAGTATGTGCTGACATTATCAAGAAGAAACAAAGCAGAAGGAAAAAAAAAAAACCTGTTCGCAAATCCCTGTGCATTTTGCCTCCTGAGGTGGACCTGTGCTAGAGTCAGCCAGGGCTGCATCTCATCGCTAACATCAGATTTGAGATGGGCCCATGAGAATGGTTCTTCTTATTTTATTACTATTGTAAATTCACTTTACTGAGGCAGGCTTGGTGATTGCCTTCATGCAAGTGAGGTAATTTGCCTGTCAAAATCAAGCTTACATTTTGGCTAGTTTTTAACGAAAGCTGTCAAAAAGGGCATGGAGGAAGATGACAAAGTGGCAATAGCAGCAGGGCAATGAATTCTGGACTGGAAAAGCAGAATATAAGGAGGCAGCTCCGTGGTTAGCAAAGTGCAGCTAGGGCTGAGCTGGGATGTCAGCATACGTTGTCACAGAACAGAGTGTTGCTCATATGACGTGTTTGTTGTATGTTTGCTTTTGAAAAGTGTTTCTTTTCCATCGAAGAAACTTTCTTTGAACTATGTATATGATGTGATAAGTATTCAGTGGCAACTAAGTAGTTAATATGAAGATGCGTAAGGGGTTGGGGTTTTTTCTCTTTCTACCACAAGGTCTTGGATATTTTTCAGCATTCAGAAATACTATCTTGTGATACCACGTGGCTTTACTACTTTCAGTTTCACCGGTAGAGGAAAGCACTTGAAAAGCAAAGCGTAAGATTCCCACAATGTCTTTCTGTTTCCAAGTTGCCTTGGATGAATTGCTGCACTGAAGAGTGATTAATCACTAGTCAGGAGATGGAACAGGGGTGACTGGCATAGCAGACAGAAGCAAAATTGTTTGCTGGATGCCCCGATGAATCGGCTGTCTGGAGGAGCAGTGGTGGTATCTGTCTCGTTTTCATGTCTTGAGTTGTGTCTTCCTTTTGACTTCATCCCAAGCTCTAGTAGATGGTTTTCAGGTCACGAGGGAGACTGCTCCAGCTTTTGCAATCACTGTAATTGATTCTTGCTTTGCAGAAGAGATGTTTAAAGGGTAACAGTAGTATTTTACTAGTCCTTCCACAGTGCATTTTGTATTTGATTTTATCCTCGGTTGAAACTGTTGCTGGACTAATAAATGTAACAGTTTGTAAGTTGGTTCTCTAGGATTTCACATGTAGTCATTTCTGTCCTTGCAGGAGTTGCATGCTAAAGAAACTGTGTGTGGTGTGGGTTCTGTTTAGAAAAGAACCATTTCTGGCATCCCTGCAGTATCTTTTACATGACCATGTTTTTCTTTCTCACTCGGAGCTGAAAGGTTTGTGCATGTGTTATAGGGCACACAAATAGTTTTAACCATATAATAATGCAACAGTGATTCTGGAACTTTATATTGCGTTATACATTTCCCTTGAAGTGGGTAGTTTTCTTTTCAACTTTCTGCACAGCCAAGACTTGAAAGCAACCCTCCATCAAAGTGTAAATATCAATACAGGCAGGTTGCAAGGTAGTTCTAGTCGTGCTTTAAATATAGTCACGGAGAACATTTAGACTGCATGTGTCCCCTTAATGTGGAGCAAAAGGAATGGAGGGGCAGCTCCTTAAGCCCTGGTCTGCCTGCAGGAAAACTGTCCTCAGCGCAGAGACTGGAAAGCAATCTTAGGGATGCCTTTAGGGGACAGTGCACAAGGCCTAAGTAGGGTGACTGTTGGGGAAAAAAGGAAAGTATGTTCCTGGATAAGACTTCTGCATGCTGTGGAGTTTCAGGGAGACGGTTGTAATCAAACCCTGCTGAGACCACAGGACAAAGGAGGGAAGCCCAAAGGGGATTCAAAGTTGCCTTTGGCAGGCTTGGCGTTCTCCGGTAGGCAGCAACAAGAGGAGCCCAGAGCATAATCTAGTGTGCTAGATGTCTGTGCTGCAACAAGAGAAGTGCCCTGGATTATAAATTCATATGTTTCACACATGAATCAACCAACCACCTTACCCACCAACTCTGCCCAAGTCAAACTTCTGGGGCTTCACTTCCTTGTGTACCTAAGGTAGTGGCTGCGTAACAGCTCTGATGTCTTCCCCCGTGAAATGCAGTATTGCAGCTTGCCATACGTACTGTTGGATGATGTGTCAAACCCCTTGATTTAAGCAGTGTTTAGGGCGTAATTAGCTTTGTCTGCAATATTCTCGTATTGGCTGTTGTAAGAAAGGGTACCGAACTTCCGACCTGTGCTAAAGTCTTTCTCACCTGCTCCAAACCTGCATCCCCAACACTTATGTTGTCTGTAGAAGAAAAGTTTCTTCAACAAGTAATGCATGTTTGCTTGTATGTGTGTATATCACAAATACACAGACGTAGTTGATTCTGTATTTTTTTTTTTAAATGTTCTGTGTTTTTTTTGTTCTGTACCATTTAGTTTATTTCAGCGCAGCATGCTGTTGTACTGAACACTGTCCGCATCTGCTTTGTTAGATATTTATAGTGGTTTTACATTTTTAAGTAAAAGCTGTGGGGGCCTATATAGATTCTTTGTCATGCATATGAGCACATTATGCAGGCTTATGTTATTCTATCTGCATGAGTCTTGCTTTAAGTGTTTTCTGTCTGTCTTTTGCTTTTTGTGCTGGGGGTTAAATCACATATGTGATGCTGCTTTTGTTTTGGTTCTGTGGACAGATGAATCCCAAACTCTGAGACCCTTTGTGATTTTCCTGTGAACATTGTCATTATGAATACTCATATGAATATGTAATTTTTACAAGCATTTACTGTGCTTAGTGTCTGAGCAAAATTCATGAAATATTCTTGGAGATCAAGTACAAGGTTTTACTGATATTGCTGCAATGGATTTTCATTCTTATTTCATTGAATTAGTACATTTTGCTGAACAATAATGTTGAGATCTTCAAATATTTGCTCTCAGTTATTTTTGTCGCGATCTTTTTTAAGAGTATTTTGGCCAACAAATTTGAGCCTTTGCTGTTCTAAATAACTTCTCACCGTAACTTGTAAGTATCTCTCACGTTGTAAAAATACTTGGTTGGTTGATTCTGAGGGGAAACAGGGGAAGGACCTAAGGAGACAATTTCTTAGGACCTATAATGATGGTGAAATTTTGGTTTAGCCTGACCTCTGCTGGGTAAGTCTTGGACTTGACCCTTCCTCTCTGTCCCAACTCAACACAGCTCTCCCATTCTACTGGCGATGACCGGAAAGTCAAGTCTTGGCTCTGCAAGCACAGAGACTTCACCAAAGTTCCCATGCCTGGTGTGCAGCTGAAGAGAAAATGCTGGTTTATTAATATCATAATTATTTATTTGTTTTGCAATTGGGTACCCGTTGTGCTGGGCACAGAAAATAAAGGATTGTAAGTGCCGTGAAGCCTTAGGCTCTAAACAATGTACTTAAAGAGAAGTAAGATACAAAAAAGAGAGGGAGATGCAAAATATATGCAGAGTTAGATATTGTCCTATATTTTATACTGCCAGTAAATTCTGTCTGTGAAATAATAATGCAGCAAAGAAGAATCCAGATTATTAACTATAGTTTGCAAGAGAGACCTCACTTTGGAATTTGGGGAGTGTGGAATAAATCA
This sequence comes from Burhinus bistriatus, assembly GCA_013397275.1. Classification (NCBI taxonomy): domain Eukaryota; kingdom Metazoa; phylum Chordata; class Aves; order Charadriiformes; family Burhinidae; genus Burhinus; species Burhinus bistriatus. The sequence goes on along the minus strand of VYXH01010085.1, from coordinate 59,793 downwards.
TCCTTTGGGAGGTTTTACTCCCTTTTTTGCAGCAGAACCATTACCTTCCCTATCCTTGTAGTTATCTGCAGAGCAGCTGAGTTAAAAACAACCTCCATAAATGGTGCATAAACTGAATTGATTTTTGTTTAAAAAATATCAACAAGAAAAAAAAGAGATAGGAATGATTCTTAACCTTCTGTCATTCAGCCATTGTTTGATGACGAGAACCTGCGTGTGTTAGAGAGTATGAATATAAATGGAGAAAACGGGTAACATAAACAGAGCCCTCCATTCTGAAGTGAATAGTCCTGTTAGCAGTAAAGATACAGTATATTCTTTTAGCATTTAGATCACCTCTCTGTAGCGGTTTGATGTTAATCTCAGTTTTCCCAAGATACTGGGAAAGCAGAAGGCAAAATTGGGAATTGCCTGCTGGCCTCCCAACCACTGTGGCTACCAGAATAGCCAGAACTGTCTTAGCGGAGTGGCTGGTGGAGTTCTGTGCGACGACGCCTGCGAGGCTAGACTGGGTAACGTTTGCCTGGGGGATGCTCAAGACAAGGCTGGGTTACAGACCTGCTACCTGTCATCACTGAGGCTGGGAAAAGGGAAAAAATGGAAATGTGGGGTACCATATTCTCACATGTCAGCTTGACTTGACTGAGCAGCGCTGTAAGGGAAATGGTGTGCATATGCTGTTGTGGCACACGTTCAATATGGATCACTGTGCTAGGTGATGGGGACGTAAGTGATACTTATTTCATGGGGTTTTAAGGAACTTTGAGAACTTGTTAAAAGCTGTGACTATAACTTGCTGATCTTTTCTTTCTTTTCTGAGCACTGACACCCATAGACTGTGAAACTAACCCAATTTAAGAAGCCAAAAAACTGGAAGGAAAAAAAACCCCACAATTTAATAAAACTTTTGAGGTCATTCTAGCTGCTTGTACTCAGTTGTATTGTGCTTTAAGTATGTAAAATAAAGGATGTCCTAGTGCATGGGAAGACAGGACTTCTTATTTCTAGCTAAGCTTATATTCCTCATCTGGGGGATACAGGCCCTGGTATGAGGAGGATAGGGTTCGCAGAGGTAAAATATAAAACCTCGTTATGTATTCACAGGAGACATTATTTGTGGCCAGTGTAACTGAATGTATAACAAGAAGTGGAGGAGATTGGTAGCCCAGGGAGGCAACCACTGAAAAATTAATCTACCTGGGGTCTCATAAACTGTCTTGAGGTTCTTCTTAATGAAGAGTTCTCAGGTGATGCATGCCTAGACTGGGAGAGATTATGGGTGGATATTAACAGGACGTTGAGCTAATCGCTGACACGGAGCTGGTTCCCCTTCTTTCTTCACTTTGAACCTTAATTACATCCTGGAATTTGGAGAGTGAACCAAGAAAGAAAACGAAGAACCACCCCAAAACAAAGGAAAAAAACCCAACCTAAAGAAGAGTTCTTGGGAATTGATTTTTTGGATAGCAGGTCGTGGGGATGAAGTGAGGGAGCTGCTGCCTGGAAGGTATTCTGACTTCTGCAGTAACCTGGGTAGAAATCCGTCCTCTCTGCACCAGGTTGTCCTGCGGTTGGAAGTGCTGAGTGACATTTGGAGGCTGTGGATTCCACCCTGCTTCCAGTCCTGCCATCTCCCAGGCTAGCTGCCCAGGCCTGTATTCAAATAGATGCTTGAAAAATTTGGTCACGATGCTTAGTGTGTTTAGTGGTGTGGGCCAGAGTAGGGTTTCTGCTGTGGCTTTCACGCATCATCCCCAAAGGGCCAACCCTTCATTTCCTGTGGTCAAGTAAAGAGCTTGTTAGTTCTATCTCTTTGGTCTGGGTAGTCAATGGGACCGTTATGCTGATCTTGTTTGCTTGCTTATAGGTTTCCCCCGATCATAGACTTGTCCAGTTTTTCTTTGGAGGAAAAACATTTTCCAGACACCTTCCCCTTCAAATGCCAGTGTCAGCATCTACCAGGAACCCCCTCAGTATAGGTATCTCTCTCTCACTTTCTCCTTTAAATCTTTTTTTTTGTCTTCTAACTTAAATTGTATAAAATTACATCCATTCCCCTAATACTGTAGACGTTTTTTTCCTCAGGAATTTACAACCTGCCAGTTTGTCTCCTTTTTTTTCTTCATAACTCT
>VYXH01010085.1:14754-47667 GCA_013397275.1 Burhinus bistriatus | reverse complement strand
GGCGGGGCTGCTCTTCCCGCTTTGGGAAGCGTGGATGGTGCCTTGCCTTTGTATGCGGGATTAGCTGGGGGTGTGCTGGCGGGTGGACGTGCGTTGTGCTCTAGCAGGCGGCTAGAAAATTGCCGGTTTAGCGAAGGCAGTTNTTGCTTTTGATGCTTTAAGACCATATAGTCAGACATCATTTTATAAGCAGAACCAAGAGAGATGGAGAATGTAGGTTTTTTTAGCTTTCTGTTTTGCTCTGCAGCTTTGGTTTTTGGCATGTGTGCTGGTCATGGTTTTTACAAAGCATGTTTGGGAGTTGTTACTCCTGCCTCTATTCAGGATAGAGATAGTGGGTCTTTTTACCTGTCTTGTGCCAAAACATTTCTTTATGCTTCTCTTTTTGGATGATAACTTCTTTTTAAAACAAGTGGAAAGTCTACAAGTGTAAATTCTAAGTCAGTAGCTGCCAGAGGGGAGTGTTTTGCTGTGGTCCTTTGTTTTACCTTCTTAAGCTCTAAAAACAAAAAAAAAACCCAAAACCTTGGAGTTAAAAAACCTTGCCGAGTTAAAAAGTTGCATACAGTACTTGAAAGGTTTAGCCTTTTGAAGAAGGGGGTGGATTTAGTTGCGGTGACTGTTTAGATCGACTAATGGCGTCAGCAGCACACGTCCCGTCACGCCGCTGCCCTCGGGGAGGCAAAGGGGTTTTTCCTGCCTTTATGGCTTTTTGGAGTACCAGGCCTCCGTCGCGCCCTCGCTTTAGGTGAGAAGGTTTCTCGTGAGGACAGAGTGTTGATACAGGAATTGGATGGAAATCGGCTTTACCTGCCATGTAAAATTCCCAACCTCGAACGAAAACGCAAAGAACCCCCACAACCAAAGAAACCAAGCAACAAAAAAACTACTTTTTATTGTTGTTTCTGAGCTTTACCTGACTGGGACCCGGCCAGTTCCATGCGTGTCCTGTGGGAAGTGCTCCTGCATCCAAAATGGCGGGGGCGGCCTTCGCTGAAGGAAAACGCCGCCCCCGGTTTTGGGTGAAAGCATTGAAAACGCCGTAGTGCAAAGCCGGGGGTAACGTCACGTCTTCGAACTAGGTGAATTGTTGTCTTTCATCCTTGTTTTGGGGGGCCCTGAAACGTCGCCAGCTTTCCCTGAAGGGCTGGGGAAGGGGGATGCTGGGGACAGGGCCCCGCACGTNGTAAATCTGGTACATCTAAGCACTTCCCTGGAGGTTCTTTATTGCTGGGGCTGGAGGGCAAAGAAACAAATACGTTTTTAAATAGGTTACAAAATTTCAAAGCATACTCAAAACACCGTGAAACATCTCATCGGTCGAAGTTATTTCTTCTTAAACGTGTTTAACAGTTGTCCCGCTGCAAAAGAGAGATCTAAATTTTCCAGACTGGTGGGTGAGACTCCAGGTGAAGTCTTGATCAGCTACTGCAAAGTTGTCCAATCATAGAATCATAAAAAATGGTTAGAGTTGGAAGGGACCTTAAAGATCATCTAGTTCCAACCCCCCTGCCGTGGGCAGGGACACCTCCCACTAGACCAGGTTGCTCCAAGCCCCATCCAACCTGGCCTTGAACACCTCCAGGGATGGGGCAGCCACAGCTTCCCTGGGCAACCTAATGTTTTTCTTCCCGTCCTAGAATGGAAATTTGTATAAGTGCTTACACTCATAATGCTGCAAGTCTCTCCTTCCATCTGCAGTAAGCTGCCCTTACTTAAAATTTTCCCGAAGCTGCAAGAGGCTGTCATGCTGTACAACTGCTTTATGGTTGCATCACAGCTCAGGTTGCAGATTACAAACCAGGCTGTTTTAGGATTTTTAGATCTTAATCTTAAAATCTGGGACAGCCCCATAGAGATAAATTATGCATGCATGGTTCCCCTGATGTGTTGGACCTGCTGCACATGTGAGATGAGTCTGTATGCATGCAGTAGCTAGTTTCCAGGCATCAGGCAGCCTGGGTTGCCAGGCATCTGGAAAAGTGGGCAATTACTTCAGAAATAAGGGCAAAGTGTTTTCATGTGCAAGCATGTATGGGGCATGGAATTTCTGTGAGTAACGTAGTAAGTCTGCTCTCACCTGGTATCATACTTCTTTTCATTCCCCCCTCCCCTGATGGACTATAACCCCCTTTAAAAGCTGAAACCCAGTTATCTTTTAATTTGTGCTCTGGATTGTTGCATGGAAGCCTCAGTGGTTCCTTGAGGGGCCAGGAAGCATTCGTTGGGTGATTGTATTTGTTCTGTTCTTGATTTGCTCCATGGTGGGGAAGTGGGGAGATAAAAGTTCTGGAATACTTTCAAACAGGTTCTGGAGTTCTGTATTTTACAAAACTTTTAAACGGTGTATTCACTGGGGAGTAAACCAGCTATTGTTGAAAACAAATAAACTGCTAAGAGTGTAATGAAATTTTTCATACAACTGTTTTATTCTAACAGTAATGTTTGCAGTAAAGATTCCTGTGGCTGCAAGTGTATTTTGCAGGGAACATTCTTCTAGATAATCACTGTTTCTTGCATTTTAAACAAGTATTTAAAGCACTGTAACTTACAGTGCATATTTTTTTTGATGTTTCTTAGGAACATAGACTCCCAGTTTGGAATCATCTTCACAAACCCTTGCCTAAACAGTAAGGTGGGCTAAGGCAAGATGTTTTTCAGACTTCCTTTTCATTTTTTTTCCATTTTTATTTTTTTTTGGGGGTCACTTTATGGAATTTATTGCTGGCTTTGAACACCTGTGAATAAACTAACCAGCAGACAATTTGAGGAGAGTGGTCTGTCTCCTGTCTGCACTTGCAAAATCAAATGACTGATGAGTCAAAAGATATGGAAGTTGTTTCAGGATTTGGCTCCCATTTGGCTCAACAGACAGCCTGCAGTTCACTCAGTTACTTGGGAGCTGTCAAAGCAGTATCTTATTTTACAGTATTATTGAAAAAAGGGGGCATGCCAGACAAAGACAATTTACAACCCGTTTATTTTCAGCAGTCTCCTAATTCCCATTATTTGAAGTAAAACCCATCTTCCTCACAGGCCAGCTTCTTAGTTCCCTTAATCCTGCAGCAAAGTGATAATCCTTTATTTGTGACCTCATAGGCTGTTGCTACAGAGAATGCTGTGATATCATAAAGCCAGCGCTGCGACTTCACTGTGGTGGAAGCCATAGTTGAAGGAGATGGCCTGCACTCAGGAGGCCTTGGGGAGAATTCATGTACTTCTGGTGTTCTACAAGCACTTCCTAAGGAGTAGTATCTGGCAAACAGGCTTGCATGATCTCTGTCTGCGTAGATGATGAATGATACCGTCAGAGGCTGCGTACGAGGGGAAAATTTGTGGTGACTGTCTTTGGCAAGGTTACTCCTGCCCTTGAAAGAAGTTGTTATTAAGGAGGAAAATGTCACTGCGAAGTTACACGAGGCTTTCGCATCCTCAGTCTCCAAAAGTATCAGGAGGAAATGACTCTGAATACCAGAATTATTTTCTCTAAAACCAGTAACTCCTTACTCTGTATCCCTCTTTTCTTTTTCTTCATCTTCAGAATATCATTTTGCAAACCCAAAACTTTCCTTGGAAATACTAATTACATCAAAACTTCCATCACAAAGAGTTTGTCAGGAGGAAGGCAAAAGACATGTAAACCACATTCAAACCTTTATGCCCTAAAGTAGACTTTTAGGCTCTTATTTATAAACGGAGGTACGAAGGAGATGTGTAACTTGAGGCGTTGTGTCCAAGACTTCCAGGTATTCCCAAATAGCTTACATGCATGGATTCTTTTCACGTTCAAGTCTCAGCTTTTATGCCAGGTTCCAGAAATGAGTACCTAAAATTAGGCTCCTAAGTAACTCCTGATTTTCAGAAGTACTGAGAGTACAGCAGCACTCTATGGTGACAAAGGGAAGTGCAAATCTACATCAGTTTTGAAACTCAAGCTGTGACAATTAGAAACAACATATGGCAGTAGGAACCAAATTTGGCTCCTTTAATATCTCTGCCTTTGACCATAACAGGAAGTTTTTAGAGAAATAGTACTTGCAACTCGAAATGTCAGTGGTTGTCTGCTCTTCAAGAGTGAAGCTACCGGAACCCAGGAAAAAATATTACTAAAAGAAAAGGGTAATTCCTTTGTTTTGACATTTACTTCTTGAATACATTAGGGTGCATATGATTGAACAACAGGAAGACAGATTCTTGCTTCTAATAAAATTAGTATTTTATTTTTACTATTGATTATTCCATTTTGAATTTTCAGATTTTCATGTGTGATATGAAAGGTCATGCAGAGGAATTTAGCAGGATTATGCACGTACACCTGCCCATGTTGATGTAACTTTTGGAAGCTGTATAAGCTAAATCAGATGAAAAAACCCCAGTGCTCTTACTCCAGAATAAATGGGAATTTGCATAGTTATAATTACACCAAGATAATTTTGGCAGTAAACTGGTCTTTTAGACCAGAGCTCTGAGGTCAGTTTCCATCCTATCCCTGTTACACAGAGGTTCCCCAAATTGTGTTCAGAGAGTGTACCAAACTGGATGCTGCGTGACAAATCTACATTGCAATACCTCAAATGTAGTACCAGAATTAAAATAAAATACAATTTAAAGAAAAAAAATCACAAGCCTCCTGCAGAGGCTTTGCAGGCCACACATGGCATGCAGGATGCACTTTGGGCAGCCCTGCGTTTTCGAGTTCTTGTGGATTACGCCGCCTTCTTATGAAACTACATGTGCATGTGCGTTTTGAAGAACTTCTCATAAAGCAGCAGAACACTTCTAAAGACAGGATTGGTGATGACATGCTTAACTGCTTTCACATGTTTTGGTTCAAACTGCCCAAACCATTAGCATGCTCCCACAGTGGAGGGATGTTGTATATGTGCCTTATTAGCATGCACACGACTAATTTACTCTCGGCTTTCTTCGCTCTCCTGTAAGCTCCCATCCTTCCCCTAGCTTTCTTTCACTGTAAAAGCTTAGGAGCAACCCTTTGGAGAACAAGCAAAATGGTTCTTCTGAGCTATTCTGCCTGTCCCGAACACTGGGAGGGCTCACGTAAAGCCACTGGAGGAGGCAGGTTCCCTTGGCCAGAGCCTGGCGCTCTGGCTCGCGCCTGAGCTGCTGGGGATGCTCCCTCTGCTGGGTTGCTGGCACTTGGGCTTAGGCTTTGGGTTGCAGCCCAAGATACATTTTTTTTCTTTCAGGCTTTTAATTGAGACTTTGAACGAAGGCTTTCATTGAATCCTTTTTGTGGCATGGGGTGAAGGTCAGCCTAGAAAACAAAACAAAGGCAAGCACCAAGTGGATGCAGAGCACATGCAGATCGACCTTCACAAAACAACTGTCCTTTTGTTCCCTTCTTTCTTTACTGATACACACAGCCATTCCCACTTTGCTTATTCCAGCAGTCCTGTAGACCCTTGTATTTTCCCAGCCTTCCTACAGCTGGAGGTACTAATTTTATTTCTTACCATTTGGTTATTATTCCTGCTTCCGTTTAGCCCCACTAAGCATTTGGATTCTTTTAACAAGTCTTCTTTCATCATTAACATCACATATGCTGCATTGCCTGCTTTAGGAATCAAACAAAAATAATTTCTTTCCTCACATTTCCTTTTAACTTTTCCTGTGTTTTTTCTTCTTACTGATACTCTTTCTTGTTTTTCTCTCCAATCTTCTGCTGCTGCTAATTCAATCTTTATAGCCTAGGTTTTTCTTTAAGTAGCCTCTACATCAGCTCTGTTAGACTAAAGCTTGTAGCTACCAAACAGGCAGGAGGAACAGCAGAGGTTTCAAAAAATGCTTTTAGGGTTACTGACATCCCCTGCAGGCGTTTCCAAGGGCTGGTCTGCACAGCAGTCCCAGCCTCCCACAGGGGATGGCCAGGTGAGAAGAGGGGCATGCACCATCCCATTCACCATGTGCAATGCAGTGTTTACTGGTGATCAGAAGGCAGGGAGCCTTGTCAAGCTCTGGCTCTGATAGAGGCACTTTTTACCCTTCTAAACGGGAGTCATGTGCCCTTGGGGCCCGTAAGGTCTGGGAGAGTTAAAGCACTGCCTGTGGGAGTAGCTCATTTAAAGAATATGGCAATAACCGTAAGCCCTTTTTTTCTCATGGTCCAGCATAAGGAATGACAACATAATGACAAGATAAGGAATGACTTTTTTATTTTGGTTGTTTTAATGTGTGTTGAGAAAATATTATCTTGCTGTAGCATAAAATGTAGTCATTCACTAGTCATCCTCTATGCTTTGATCTCAGAATTTTGTTAATATATGATTTTCTCTGTGTCCAGTAGTTACTTGCCAAATTTGTTCTAGAAATTGTCGCAAATCTCTACTTTTGCTACCCTTTTGGTTTAGTTCAATGGAAGTTGAGATCATCAGCAGCTCCTGAGCTAGTCTCAGGAACTTAGTCATTATATCCTAATTTAAGTCTCTCTATACTCAATAAGAGGGCAAAGACACAACTATTTTTATGTGCTCTCATCTTTCAGAAAACTGGGTCATAGTGACACTTGGGGAGCACGAGGACTCTTCCACGCTCTAGTGCTTTGTAAATGCCTGGTGAAAGTCCAAGAGAAAAGTCTTGTTGAGCTCAGTTTAGAATACAGAGGAAGAAAAAGAACAACAGCCAATTCTGGTCCCTGGAAAGGGTTAACAGTATTCTGTGCAGCAGAGATCAATACCAGATGTTTGGGTTTTAAGAGCTATATTAGAAATCGGAAGGATGGAATTGATAATGAAGTGGTAACCCTGTCAGAGCACAGTTGTTCAGGTTCATCAAGACTGCTGAGGAGGACTTCAGAAGGCACTAGTGACAGCTGAGTGAAACAGCTGAGCAATTCTGCAAAACAGTGACATTAGCAACGTAGTGTAAGGCAATGCAGTGAACACTGACAAAAGAGTGCTCAAATACGTTAGGTTTCATACTTTTTTAGGAGCATGGTCTGCACGTTGCTGGAGTCAGTGGTGAACAAGTTAGATGAGTGGGGATTGGTAATTAAAAGCCTAGACTGTGTAGGTTAGGAGATATGTAAAAAGTCACACAAGAGAGGTCTGTCTGTGAAATTGATAATTTTGTCCTTTTTTTGGATACTGTGTTCAGTTTTATGGCTCATGTACAGGGAGATTTTCAGATTCCTGAAATTTCACTTAGAAAAGAAAAGAGCAGGAGGTAGGGAGGTGTTACTGTTGTAATAGTAGTAAAATGCCTGGTGTAGGTTTTGGTTTACTGCTTCCTGTAATAAAATGAGCGCTTAATAAAATTAAGAGGCAAAAACTGTGTGAAATGGACAGGAGGAAAATACATTTAATCTAGTGAGTTGTTTAACTGTGGGAACCCCTGGTTCCAGGTACTTGTCCTTTATTTGGGGAGGTAGTTTTTGATTGCTACATTTGCTGATAGTCATACTAATTGGGAGAAAAAATTAAAATCTGCCAGTCCTTGAGGATCTCGAAAGAACTGTTTTTGTCTGGAACAAGGGCATTTCCCTTTAGGATGCAGTATACACTAGTGGCAGCGTGTGCAGTTGGTTTTCTAATGCTTCCTCTAAGATGCTTGACCAGCGTGAGAGAGGCAGCAGATTTGGTGAGCTGCTGAACTGTTGGGCCATGGCATTTCCTGTGTTCCCATCCTCGCAGCTGATCCCTGCACAGGGGAGACCAAAGGACAGAATTTGGAAGTATTTTTAGCCATAGTGGTAAATAAGGGCCACTTCATTGACTCCGTGCAAGTAGAGCATAGGGGCAGAATATCCTAGTGTAGCTACTTCATTTGTTAGAGTGTAAGATATTTTGATTTCATGAGCATTAAAGTATATCTTCTTAAATCTACTCCAGCCATAGTGAAAACTCTGCTTTTGAGCATAGGGAAAAAATAACCCATTAAACTCTCAACTGCTAAGTCTTTGGAGTGTCTAACCTTTTCTTTTTAAAACCACTTTGGCACTATTTTAATTGATTCCATGTCTGGCCTTTTCATCAGTTCTCTCCTAGCCAGGGAAAACTGGGCTGTTAAAGCCTGCTGCAGTACCATGGGACTTGTGTTCAGTGTTGCAGGTTCTTATTTTAACCTGAAGTTGTCTGCCAGTCATCACTATTTGTTTGAAAAGCTGTAACAACCGCAGTATCATCTTTGGGATGAAAATCCTTCCATGGTTACAGCAGCCACAGCTTCCCTGAGAGGTTGCACTGCTGATCATCCCTTCACCTTTCAAGAATTTTAGCTGCTGACTAGACCCTTGCTGAATGTTTGCTGCAGCATCCCCAGCCACACTGAAAACGTGTTCTGGCTAAACTGAGCAGGATAGTGAAGAACATGTGGCTAAGACAGGAAGATGGTTGTGTTTCAACAGCCATATTCAGTGCTTTCAGGAGTGTTTGCAAAGGAGTATTTTTCTCTGCCTTTATAAAATTTCCACACTAAAAGAAAACATCTACGTTTATCTTTTTTTTTTTTTTCTCTTTTGTTTTTCATGTGCTCACTCGCTCTTGCCAAATCTCCTCTAGTGTCAAATTTTTTTAATGCTTCTGTCTTTCCTTGCATTTACTGTTTGCTGCCAGAAAACAGGCAGGCTTTGTTTTTGAGGGGGTGGTGTGGTCAATGTCAATGTAGCTTTAACATTAATTAAATAATTTAATAGTAACAGATTTCTATGCAAAAAAAACCAAAACAAATCTTCCTCCCCTCCCATCCCATGGTTCTAGCTACAAAATCTGTTAGAGAATTCTTCTATGTGGTTTAAAATATCACATACTTTCAAGTGAGCTATAATTTAAAGAAGCCTCTTTTAGGACTTGAATTCTAAAAAGACAATTGTTTTACCTACTGGGCTTTTGGGGGAGGGAGTTTTGTGGGTTGCTTTGTTTTTCCGATTAAGACTGATGGGTTCATTCAAATGCTGTTTACTGGATTGTTGTATTATCCCATAACGTCCTCATAGGTAAGCTTAGGAAATGTGGGTTAGATGAGCGGACAGTGAGGTGGACTGAGAACTGGCTGAATGGCAGATCTCAGAGGGTTGTGATCAGTGGCATAGAGTTTAGTTGCAGGCCTGTAACTAGCGGTGTTCCCCAGGGGTCAGTACTGGGTCCAGTCTTATTCAACATATTCATCAATGACCTGGATGAGGGGACAGAGTGTACCCTCAGCAAGTTTGCTGATGACACAAAGCTGGGAGGGGTGGCTGACACACCAGAAGGCCGTGCCACCATTCAGCATGACCTGGACAGGCNTAAAGAGTGGGTGTCAAGAGGATGGGGCTCGACTCGTTTCAGTGGTGCCCAGCGACAGGTCAAAATAGGCAATGGGCACAAACAGGAACACAGGAAATTCTGTCTCAACATGAGGAGGAACTTCTTTGCTTTGAGGGTGGCAGAGCACTGGAACAGGCTGCCAGAGTGGTGGTGGAGTGTCCTCTGGAGATATTCAAAACCCACCTGGATGCATTCCTGTTTAACCTGCTTTAGGAGAAGCTGCTTTGGCAGAGGGGTTGGACTCGGATGATCTCCAGAGGTCCCTTCTAACCCCTACCATTCTGTGATTAGCAAGTGTGGCACAAGAGTTGTGGTTCTGTCCTGCATTAGGTGACATTTAAAGTATTGTTTGTTTTTCGTTTTAGTTTATGTGACTTTTTAGCATGTGGTAAAGTGGAAATGCTTAAAAAATGCATAACAAATAAGAATTGGATGGTCAAAGATCCTTAATCATATCCACAGAGTGAGCTGTTCAAGTATAATGGGCAAGATCATAGTCTTAGGAGGCAAACCCAGGAATATTTACTTCAAACTCATTAATTGCAGGCAGCATAAAAAAGATGCCTGGAACTGGTTGTTCAGTTGTGGGGTGACAGTGAACCACCAATGTAGTACAGCTATGAAAAAAGTAAGTTTCATTCTTATTATATATAGGGCAGGGTGTTTCCACTAAAAGTATGGAAATCTCAATTTCCTTGTGCCTGACGTGGGTGAGGGTTAGCTGGAGCACTACAATATTGTGCAGAATTCTGGTTGTTGCTTTTTAAAGATAAGTTATGTAAGTTAAGAGTATATGTAGAACAGTCCTCTAGAAAGATTAAAGGGACAGGAGGGGCAGACATACGAAAGAACGCTAAAAGAGTGTGCTTTTTTTAAAGCCAGTGGAATGAGATGTGAAGGAGGGGGGAGGTATGTTCTCTGCAAATACATTGGGGTGTAAGCAGCAGGAGGGGAAAAGAAAAAGAGTATTTAAGCTCCTAGACAACATTAGCACAAAAACAGATGGGCATTACTTGTTGGGATATTGCTGAATTGAATACCCTTATCATGTTCCCTCTTGTGTTTTCTTAAGTGATTTCTTAAAGAACCATGAGATTTGTTCAGGTAAGCCAAGTGGAACTTATTAGCATACTGCAAGTAAGTTATTATTAGTGGAGCACTAATATGTCAAAATTTTCAGCATGAAGAGATTTTTCTGAAGAAATGTAAGTCTAAGTTTATATCTTTCTGATGTTCCTTAGTCTGGTTTCTTCTGAGGCCACAGGGTTTATGGGCTGTGTTCCCAGCCAGGTGTTTGGGTACTTCCTGCTTTGTGAAGTTGGTTCTTGTAGAAGTAATCATCATGGTAGATGACCATAGTCTCTGCAGCTACGGGCTCCGAATGCTGAGGGCTGATGGCTGATTTTAGCCTCCAAAATTCAGGATCCACTGAAACTGGTACAGGCTAGTCTGAATTTTCTCATGCTCTTGATAACCTTCTTGGCATCTTTTGGCTGTGTTCTTTTTTAACCTTTTTTGTTCTCTGCCCGCCCTATTTGAACACATTCCTTTTCTCCTCTTGAGTTTCTCTCTGGTGATGGTGAAAGAGCTGTGGCAAAGGAAGGGAATCCCAGGCCCTGGCTTGGCAGGGCTGAAGGATGTATGCAAGCTAATGTGGAGTTTCACAAAGCAGTCTGTTCAACTCCAACACAATGTGTGTGCAAAGGAAGAAAATGGGATCTTTACATTGTCTGCTTTCTCACTGTATGATGGACATCAATCTCAGGCCATGCTGTATTCTGTACTGGTCTGTTTGGATGCCCCTGCATGCATGGAGTTACACAGAGAGACGTACGGTGTATTCGTGCTGTCCACTGTCAATAAGGAAGCTTTTGTTTCAGTACCAACTTCTGTCATGTGCCGGGGGCAGTGGGGGGGAGATGTGGGATGGAGGAACAGACTAGCTGCCTTGATTGGGAAGTGCACGTGGTATTTTGACTAGGCCTTCCCCCTGTGAGGTCACAGTGCGGTAACATCACTGATGATGGCAGCGCTGGTTTATCCATCAACTTCAGCTCTTCTAAACATTCTCACTTAACATTTCCCCTGCTGCTGGTCTCTCCTTTCGCTTTTGCTCTCTGCCATGCTTGAGGTATCAGGCACTTTGTGCTGTCATTAATACTGATTAAAGGGCTGCGTAATGGTGCTGTGAGGGGATGAATTTGAGTAGTAAAGGCATGCCTGTGTGCACCCTAGGTACATGTGCACGCTCAGTGCATTCTAGGTGTCTCTAGGGTGCCACATGTGCACGAGGAATTGTCTCCAGCCAAGAGCTTGCAGTTGTGTTGGTCTGCTCAGAGAAGTCAAGCTGGTCCCGAGTATGTAACTCAAGTGCTAGAGAAATTGGTTAGAGAGAAAGGATATTCAGGTTGTGGTATTACCCTTATCTTTCTTCTGCCATTATTTTAACTTTCGTGATAGTAGCGTGATAACTGCTGCAAAAACTTGTGCATATGTGTGAAAACAGTACTGCACGCACAGGCCCAGCTATTTGGCTTTGCGTGAACGTTGACTGGTGCAAAGGAAAAGCAGATTCCAGCTCTTGTTTTTGCTTTCGGTAGGTGCATGTTGTAATTCACTTTTAAGCCCACAGAAATCTTTCTTCTTGGAATGAGTTTCGTTGCTGTAAAGTGGGTGTGGGCTTAGCAGACAAACAACCAGAATTTCCGCAGGATGATCCTGGGGGACCCAAACATTGTGCATGCCAAGTTGTATTCATTAGAGGCTTTGCGGCTGATCCTGCAGCCCCAGGGAAGGCAAAACTCCTGTAAAGTTGAAGGAAGATTTCCTGGAATGAGGCCTTTAAGGGAACACAGAAATTGATGACTGTGTGCATAGCAAAAGCCTAGCTTTTAATGTTGAGATCTTGGCTACCAGGTAACTGCAGGTGTAGCAAAGCACCCGGCTTACCTTACACTTTTAAATTAACCTGTTTATAATAGGGCTTTGCTGCATAACAGTCGCCATAGACCTGTAAACAAAAGTGATGTCTGTTAGTTGTGTAACCCAGCTATTTACTTGGCCTCTTGAAACACTTACATAGAGCTGTTTTAGGCTGGGTTTGACTCTTTCACCGCCAGGGTAGTTGTAAGGCTACGGCTTGCACCATAGGAGTTGGTGACCTTTGTATTTAATGCAGTCCTAAACACCTGGTATGTTCATTTAGGGGAGAACCAAAGAGAACTGCCCATTCCAGCATAGCACAGGTGAGTCCTGAAGTGGTCCTGGGTTTCCGGATTTTATGGATTATGTGCCTACTATGCTTCGAACTGTTTCAGAGTGCTTAAGATAGAAGAACCTTTAAAGAAGTGCCTCACAGCAGCACTCCTTTTTTTGTTTGCCCCTCCATTTCTGCATATTGTCACATTTTGATGACTAGATCACAACTAGAAATAGTTCTTTTGCAGCAAAGGCAATTTTAAATGTTTCCTTCTTTTAAAAGAGAATGCCCAAACAACTGAAAATGTTTCTCCAAAACAGCAGCATCTGTCTCTCATCGCACACTGTTCCTACCTCCTCTTCTGTGTTTTCCTGATGCTTTAGCTTAACGTATCCTCACCAAGCAAAGGAAAACCTAGCACTGGGAGTGAGATCCTGACACAGTGACCTCGTTCAGAGCATTACCTTCTTTGTCAGCAGCAGCAGAAGCTGAAGCAGCTCCGCTGGCTCTCGGCACTTGGAGCAGTTTGACATTTTCTGTCTGGCATGGTTTCAGGGGCTCACTTTGTTTGGAGCCCAAATGGTGAATGGGATGATGAAAAATGAGCTTGCAAGAACTTATCCATGGCGTCTCATTTTTTGATAAACAGTTTGCAGCAGCACAACTTTGATCCAGTGTACAGCAGAGCTGTTTGTTCTGTGCGGGTCTGCAGCGTTCTTCAGGACTGACAAAAGAGAGCAAATCTTTCTTTTTAATCAATAGAGTAAAAACTGGTAAGTGTCATGCTAAATAGTGAATAATTTAAGAAAATACTGCTCTGTGTAAGTGTGTGTGTGCACGTATGTCTGTGCATTTGTGGTTTTGTGTATTGGGGGCTTGTGTATTACATCAGGCAGATATGTTAGGGATAAATTTTTTGTCTTGACTAGAGGGTTAAAGCTTTAACTTGTCTTTGCTAATGCATGTAAATAGCTTTCTTGTCCACTTAATGAGGAGGCTGCCTTGTTATCCTGTACAATGCAGCTGGGCACTGTTCCAGAAGCAGAGGCACTTCGTTTCAAAGACAAAGAAGCCAGCTCAGACGTAGGGAGAAACCTGGAACGTTGCGCCGTGGATTTTTTCAGAGCGATGACTCATTTCAGTTCACAAAGGATTCTGGGCAGGGTAGTGAGAAGTCAGGTTGGCTGATCCATTCCTATGACTTCACTTTGCAGAGAGCCAGGGAGAAGAGGAGTGACACTGCAGAATCCTGAGGCACTGCAGTGGAGAGGTGCTTTGCGAAGACTGTGAGTGCCTTCGGAACAGGGGGTGGTGTCAGAACGTGATTCCAGCCGTTCTGTGGAAATAGGGCAAAAGGAGAGAGATGTTTTCCAAACACCGTGTGAGAGTTATATTTGTAGTCCCCTTTAGATTCTCTGCCTCCACCTCCCCTGTCATTTCTTAACCGTTTATTTCTTGTACTTATGTGAGAATTGTGTGAAATAGCATTCCTTTCAGTGGACCTGCCTAGATGCTGCATTATTTTTTATTTTCTGGAAGCCCCTGTTTCCTGCGTTAAGAGGTGGGTGTTCAGCATATTACTGCCTAAAAGCATGCTTTGTTTTTCTTCTTTCAGGTCCTGTGGCACCGACCTGTGCTGCAGCCAGCCAGATTCCACAGTGATATAAAGCCCCAATATGCACATTGTTGTTACATCACAGCTTCTCTGGATACTGTACTGGAGCATGGAACCTGACCATAGGGGTTCAGGTAAGTCCCCCTTTTTTAACATATTGTGTGCCAGGAATATAGACATGGACATACATTAAAAGATGTATTTGAAAACTATTGTTTGAGGAAACACATTCTGAAGCACACAATATATTAAAAAAACATAGTCCCACCCTCCTCCTTCCCAGGATAAGCAACGCCATCAAAGTCTCCTTGACTGAATCCTCTGGGAAAGTTCCGTGCTCCAACAGAAACTTTTTATGATCATAGTTGTAACACGTGCTGGGATATCACTTTGGATCAGGAGGCAGCTGGCCACAGGACATGAACAAGAAAAGGAAATTTAAATCACGGGAAGTACACAGGATTAATGCATGTAAGACAAGTTTGCTGGCTGTGGGCCATTTAGCACCTGTTTCTGAAAGTTAGTGGCCCTTGGTAATCCTGGAGATCGTGCTTTTAGCTGGGTCTGAACGATTGAAAAGGTCAGTGCACATGTTGAAGTTAAAAACTGGCAAGGGACTAGAACTTTGTGCAGAGGCAAGTGTTTGTCATATGGTTGGTCATTATTAAGGTTGCTATGCTTTATTCAGGCTCGTTAGAATTGGAGTGGTCACATTGCCAGGTCACGTTCTTGAAGTGTTCATGACCTGTGTCTGCAAGGGATGGTATGTTTTGGTGTGCGTGTGTTTCGGAGGTGCAGAAGGAGCTTGCTGGTTAGCATATGCATGTTACTGCATTTGTTGAGCCTTTGTTTAAGCTGCTCTTAAACAGCAATAAATGGACAAATCTTTAATGTATTTTTCCTTACTGTTATCTGTCCTCTGATATGTGTAACTGTCTAGTAAACGCAACCTGCAGCTTTGCTCATAAAATACTCGAGGAAATATGGTTTAAAAGGAGGGTTTAGCTATGGCTGAGAGCAGTGCAAGCAACAAACCTTCCAATTTTCTTTATTTCAGACTTTGCCAGTAAAATATGGTTTTTTTCTCTGTTAGTGTGCTAGTGCCGATCCAAGGTATTTCAGACTAATCTGCGTAATACCACAGAAATCTGCATATTCTTCCTGTTCCCTCCTGTTGTTTAGTCAGATGGAAATGTTGTCTGGCTTAAAATGGCAATTATATATCATTGTTGTGAGTTCACGTAAGAAAGGTTTTGTTTGCTACATCTATGTAAGTATTCTAAAATTAGAGTGATTCAGTCGCATTAGGGTTTGGGGGAAAAGGGGGTAATGTGCAACCCAGGCCAGACATGTAACTTCTTCAGCATCTGTCCCTTCTTTAAGTAAATCTGAAAATGTGCTTTTTATAGAAGAGGCTTTTCATTTATCATATTCTTGACAAAAAGTGATGATAATCTAGGCTGAAGAGCCCTCTTCTTGCCCATTAACAGTAGTTTTGGTTTTGTTAGCTACCTTTTATTTGAAAAGGACCTTTCTGTAGTTCTTTCCAGGGTGAAATCATCCGTAAGTGTTGACCAGAACAGGCTGTTGACAAGAAATTTGCTATTGCAACCACCACTATAATCATGAGGTACCATGAAGTTACGGTAGTCTAGTTTGATGTTTTCTGATTAATAACGTAGTTCTGTAAACAGCAAAAGTAGTGGTCAGATTTCCCTTGACAAATGTTTTTGGACCAGATTCTCCCCTGTGTAGCGGGAGGTGACTGTGCCTGAAGCTCTGTGCATATGGAGCATGCATAGCAAATGCTCGTTGTAGAATCTCTGTTGTCTAGTGAGGCTCAACCTCTCTGGCACATGCGTGCACATGGACTGTGATTGTGCAAGCCTCATAACCTGTGGAAACCAGGCTAAAAATAGTTTTTAAAGTTTGTCTTGATCCATAGCAAACAAAAGATTAAAAAGGTGCTGAGAGGCTGGATGGAGAAGAGAAACTGGGCTTTGACTTCCTATGTTTCACAGGATGCAGAGTGTAATCAGAGGGTGTCTTTGCGATTTCAGGGAAATAGTGTGTATAAATTCTAATAAAGTGTGGCTTTGCACTGTAACTTCCTTAATTTTCCTTCACAATGGCTGTACTGAACTGGTTCCATTTATAAGTGAAGAGGTGATTTTTCAATCTTCATGCAAACTTCATGAGACAGGGAGTTTGACTTCCAGGTCACTTCTTTTCAGCAGCAGAATCACTAATAAAAATTCTGTCATCAGTATGTAGTTGATAGTTTAAGTGCTGATACGTGGTGCAGAATAAAGTCTACCTCATTTTCTCCCAAGATGGTGCTCCCCAGACTTTCGGAGAACAGAGGCACTAGATAAACTGGCACAGGAAGGGATCTGGCTGGTGTGGGTTCAGGGTGTGTGAATTTTCATTCCCAGCTCTGTTACAGACCATCACTTTCTCATCTGTATGTTAAGGATAGTTATGGTTACCCCGTCTTTTCGCAGTGTTTTGGAATCCACTGAAGAAATGTGCTATGTAAGAGCTAAGTGTTTAGTTTATGTGCTACATAATCTTTTGTTCCAAGTAACAATAATTATTTCTTTTCCACAGGGTAGCGCTATAAATCCCTAAGGCATAAATGAGGACAAGTCCCATTCATTGTTTGTTATGTGCTTACACATTTTTGAAAATTAAGTGCCACTTAAAACAAAAGTCTAGAAAAGGTTTTCTTTTCTTTTTGTTTGTTTAAATTCTTTAGAGAAAAGTTTGGAAACACACTGCAGAAGTGGAGCTAAAACTATATAAATGTGCAGTCAGCTGGTGAAAACTGCTTTCTGATCTCCAGCTTTCATTTAATTGGGAACACAACCATACGAAAGTCAAGGATAGTAATTTGATTTCAAAAGAAAGCTGCTTGAGACAAGCATCAGTCAGAGCTAACAGGAGCCATATGCTAGATATTTTATGTAAGTGATGTGGTCTTCCAAAAAAAAAAAAATCGGAAAAGCGTATTTGATTATTTTTTTTTAAACAGATCTTTCCTAAAGAAGTTGTAGTAAACCTTCTGTTCAACAGGCTAAACAGTATTTATGCACGTAATTGATGTTAATATATTAAATCATAAGGGCAAGATATTTTCTGTTGTTGTGCATCAAAGAAGTTTGTTCACTTAACTATAACCACAGAGTGCTTGTAATTTCTCAGAGCCACAGGATAGTTAAGATAAAGCTTGGCAAATTACACCGTCCCTGAGTACAGGGGATTTTGGCTTTCTGTCACTAGGTCTACTGAAAGTTTTACGGATGTGTGCTAGCCTTTTTAAACCAAGAGCCAGTAATTATCTCCAGCAGACAGTTATGGACAACAAGCTATGGAGGTAATTCTGGCATAACAGAGATGAAACAAGAGTTCCCTTGTCATAATGGAGAAGGCTGAAAAGCACTCAGTGGAAAAGAATAAGGCTTAACTGGCGATAGTCCCTTACAAAACAGAAAGAAGGGCTCTCACATAAACCAATATTTGTTGGCCATTTCTATTGCATTTAAAGCCATTTAAATTACGGTTTTATGGACAATGGTAGTCTTCTTTTTAGTTAATTAAATGGTTGTTAAGCTCCCAAATATGTGCAAGCAGGATGCTTGTTACCCTGGCATACTAACTATAGCATGATTTGCTAGAGATTGTGTTAACGTTAAGGAACATACTGAATGTATGTTTTATATCAATGAGTTATGTGAAGTATAGTTAATATTTCAGTGGAAACTGTTGGCGTGTTCCTGTTGACAAGAGCCCAGCTGGCAGTGGTCAAATGTGCAAGCTGAATGTTTTCTGCACACTGACCTAGAAAAGAAATTCTGTGCTTGGAGGCCTGCTTTGAAAGGAAAGATTGTGCCAAGTGCAAGGTTACTAAAATCCAGGTAAACTTTATTATCCCTTAGCTTGTACTTAGCCAGTTTTAAGTTAACAAGTCCCGACTGGGAGTGATCCCAGAGGTGGATCTCTTGCAGGCCCTTGGCAGTCAGGGGAGTGGGATGGGCGGCTCCCCGGGGTGAGCAGAGTAACTGGTTTGAGGTTCTTGTCCGAGCATCCCCCTAGGAGCAGCTGGGAGGCTGCAGAGCAAACCTACATAAATTAGCAGCACTTGCTAGGCTTCAAGTGTAACCCTCCTCAAGTCCCTTTCCCACTTTAGGGAGCTGGTTATGGCATTAAGGCCCATTCCTTACATCCCAAATGTATCTCTCACATTTCCCCGTAAGCTGCTTATGATCTTCTTGGTTGCTGTTGTCTGTAAAGCACATGTGGCAGAAACTTTTCAGGTGTATACGAATAAAAAATGTCCAGAAAAGGTTATATTTTAAGGTCATCATTCTGTGGTCAGATAAGAACGAGGAGGATCTCAGAGTGCACTGTGGTGAAGCTGGAGGAATGCTGCTGTGTTGGGATTGCGGCATTGATCTGGTCAGGCCTGATTAAGCAGAAGCAATCAGGAGACAGCATAGCACAAATGTGTATTTTAAATCATTGTTGTGTCTTGGGTAATGTGTATCACTGTTGTACAACAGATTGTACAGCTGGTGTATTGAAAAACATTGCTCGTAAGTCTCACTGAAGCAGTTATGCAATTTGTTACTCCCACCAATTCTTTTTTCTTTTCAAAGTGCTGAGTATAATGCAAGACTAAATGCAGTTTGATAATCAGTTTAGAAAGTGCTGCTCCTGTTTTGTAGGCTTAATAGAAATATAGAATTAATAGGGCAAATATGAGATCCTCTAAATTGTGGAGGAAAGTTTGAATTTGAATTAATTTCCAGTAATTTGATTCCTGATTTGGTCACAAGGTATTGCTCCATGACAGAAGAAATAGAGTGATTTTCCTGAGGTTTCAAAGCCATTTGGGTAAAACTTAATCCCTGGCTATTGACTGACCTGTGGCCAGAAAAGGATTTGAAGTCGAGCACCCCTTGTTCTGTCTGTTACTCTTTATTATTCCTTTTCCACTGGCAAAGGAAATCATTTAGCCTGCTGCTTCCCTCTATTTGAGATCATTGGGGAACTGTTACCACTTCAAGAGGAGGTACAGAGCAGAATCTAAAAGCGTTTCTGTATTTATATAAAGTATGTTAAAATGCACATGTATATATGTATTTGTATAGTCATTTTAGTATTATCAAATTGTAATTTCTCCTACAGCTTTCATTTTGAAGCTCTTTCAATGATTTTTTTAAGTATGGGTTAATGAATTATTTTTATAGACAACATGAGAAAAGTTACCACAAAGTTAATTTTCAGGCCATCCTGGAACTATTAAAACTTCTCTTCTAAGAAATACGTAGTCTGCACAAAGACATTTGACATGTAGATCCAGGAGAGATTTATTCAGGGTGTCAATCCTAAGGCCTCTAAAGAGTATGCGGCGCTTTATCAGCTGAGTGAAAATGTTATTCATTAACTTAGCAACATTTTTTTTTCTGATCTTTGTTACTATTAAGAAAAAATATTCTGACAAGTGGAAATGGTGGGTGATCCACACCGCTAGCCTTTGAAAGGGAAGTGAAATCTCACCTTTTATGTCCGGAGAAATAAATGCAACTATTTTGTTTGTGCGGTTACCTAGTAGGATATTCAAGCATGAGATTTTACAACCCTGAGTGCTAATTTGTAGGCATTTTTCTGAATCTGTCTACTGCATCCTTTGAGAAACTCTGTCTGCATAGTGTGTATCTCCCATTTTCCAAGGTTCACCATGTCTAAGTTTTGAAATAAGCCGTTGGATGGTTCTCCATTCTAAGAGTTTTATCCCCTGTTCAGTACAAAGACTGCAGAGCTGTACGCATCTTCTCCGATTGTATCTCAACGTCCTTGTTCTACGAGCAGATTTTTAAACAGAACGCTTCATTGCACATCTGTTGTCTTTTTACAGGTGATGTATCACCCATCAGCATGTCTCCCATCAGTCAGTCACAGTTTATTCCACTTGGGGAAATCCTTTGCCTGGCCATCTCAGCAATGAACTCTGCCCGAAAACAAGTCACACAAGAAGCACTAATGGAGCACCTAACAACCTGCTTCCCAGGTAACTGGACGTTAATAAATCATTGGTCAGATAGATGCATTTCTGCAAAAGGGCAGTTAAAGAATCTCTAATCCCTACCCAAAAGGTTGCTTACCTGTTTGGCCCCCGTAAAAGAGGGAGTTTCAGTGTTTGGTAGTCTGTTTTTCTTCACTCTTCTGGATGGGATTATTGATTCATCCTGAGATGCTACCCTAAAGTAAAAGGAGGCTTTAGGATTCTAGTCTTATAAGCTTTTCTTTACTCTTAAACATAGAGAATCAAGTTCTTTTTGACAGAGCTTTCACGTGAGATGTGTTTTGCAGGGTTAATTCCTGACTTTAGGTAAATATTAAAAATTACTTGAGGTACTAAACAGCAAACTGTATTGCATGTTTCCTTTTTCAGACTGGGGTCAGAATAAGCTTGTTTGTGACTTTGCTCATAAAATAACCTTCTTTATCATCATAGTCAAAAGAGCTTAGGACTTCTTTGGTAGTTACGGAGAGCAAAGCACATGTCATAGCCAGAGCAGACTTATTCCACCTTGTGGCTTTCAAGCCCCTTGTAAGCTAACTCATAAGAGCTCTGTTGATGTCATTCAACCAGTTCAAGTGTCATTGTCCAGTCTCTCTATAGGTAACCTCATGGAAGTCTCTGTGTAGAGCATTCTCTCTTAAAGAGCAGGTTCCCCACAAACTGCATGTCTTCCTCCACCTAGGACAGGCTCTCAAAACTGGTGTGGCCTGATGCAGGTAATGGGGGTCCAATGACGATGATGTGCCTGCTTCAGGGAGAGGTTATATTTAAACTGAAAGGAGGTTGTCAGCCTGGTTTCCATGGGTTTTCAGAGCTGCCTTGGACACAGTTGAAAATCTTTAAATATTTTTTTGGTTTTGTTTTTTTTTTTTTAACATGACAACTCTCTCCATGACTGAAGGTTAGGAGAGCCGCTTGCTGTGTTCATAAATGCTGGTGTTCAGAAGATATTCTTGTCAGCATTTGATAACACTTATCAAATGGTGAAGTGAAAATATCTTGGATTAAAGATGCTGTAACATGGAAAAAAGGAAACCTGTATTAAGAATGTACTCATGAATATGCTGCTTCATTACTGGCAGTCTGTATCTGGAGTTGGTGAATCATGCAAAATGCATCTTGTAGAGACATCTAAAAGTGTGGTGTAAAAGCATTGGGCAAAGGTTTACTGCTCAAGAGAGTATAACTTTTTCGCTTGTACTTTGCGTGATCCTGGGCAAGATGTTTAACCATTTTGTGCCTCAGTTTACAATTCGCTAAACTGGTTGAGACACTTCTCTGTTGCACCTCTTTTGCAGCTGTAAAAATCAGCTAATTAAAAATGCTTCAGTAAGAAAACTACTGATGCATCTGCCTCATCTAGGCAGCCTAACCATAACCATGTTTTGATGTCATGAATTCTTTTGCTTACCTTTCAGAGCAAGAGTTACTGAAAGCCTTGAAGGTTACATGGCTTTTGCTATAACTGGTACTAAGTTCTGAGATTTTGAAATATAATTCTGGATTGAGAGCTATGTTTGAAATAAACAATTCTGTCTGACATTTAATAATTGCACTTTGGAAAAAAATACAGCAAGTGTATTTTGTAAATACTGGCTTTCTGTCCCAATTTGTGGGTTTGTTTATCAGAGGGTTTTTTTTCAGTATGCTTGGCAGATTTTGAAAATAGTGATAGAAGTTGTAAGGGGTAGAATGCAAAGAAGGCAAAGTTCACAATTATAACTTCAGTTTAGTTCATTTTGATGACTATTTTCCAAGTCATGTTTTCTATATAGCTATGTACTAGAAGAGTTCCATAGATTGCAAGTATTTTTCCAGTGATCCTATCAATATTTTTATATAAACATTATTGCATGGTGGAAATGATAATTTATTGATGGCATCCGTTGGGTTTCCTGGAAGCATGATTATCAGTTGACTTGGTGTATTGTGCTATTCTTGCTAGACAGAACCATACATCAAAAATAATTCAACAGGCTGGATTATTTTGTAGACTCTGCTCAGAAAGAAGCCTGAGGCAAGTTAGCACACAGTCTCCTGCTGCCTCTTTTTTTTTTTTCCACTAACCATGAGCATGTGCCTTTCTCAAGTCTGAGGTTAAAAAAAGGAGAGCCTTGTTTTTCCTACCTCACTTCCCAAAACATAAAGAATATTATTTTGAAAAAAATAAAAATCCACCCTTTGTTGTCCAGTTTTTTTTCCCGTCTCTAGAGAAATGCCTTTCTCTCCCAGCTGTGACATGTTTAATATAGCAGACATACGTGTATGGGGATTATCCAAAATTTTTGTCCTTTCCAATAAACAGAACTTCTGCTTGTGCTGAGTGCTATTTTTCCCTTGTCTGCTCAAACTCTTTCATAAATCAGCCTTGGCTTTTTGAGCCCTTGTGTTCACTGTGGATATTTTCAGATTCTAGTAGTTTATTTTTCCTAATTAGGTGCTGATGCTCTGAGAGCGAGGAGAGCATTACC
Source organism: Burhinus bistriatus (assembly GCA_013397275.1). NCBI lineage: Eukaryota > Metazoa > Chordata > Aves > Charadriiformes > Burhinidae > Burhinus > Burhinus bistriatus. Next base: position 25,031 of record VYXH01010085.1, on the reverse strand, counting down.
AGTGTAGATGTATCTGTCATGGTCACATAACCTCTCTGTAGCTCACCCTGTAGCAGAACTTGTCTGCCTGTGTTGTTTGTTTTAATGAACAGATGCTTCACTGCGTTTCATGGAGTGTATAAATTTCCTAAGACCCCAGATGCTATTCTCAAACTGCCTAAGAATAATAAACCTCTTTCCTCAGTGCAGGATCTTATACTTGCAGTCTAACCCTCTAGTTTGCTGAGCCATTGTGCAGGCATAAATCTGGGCCATGGCTCTATCTGAAATAAGGTATGCTAATTATTTATAACATCACATAGCAACCACTCCACATACTTAACTAGTATTTCATGAGCCAATCAGAGTATTTCTTTTATCCCTTGTTAAGCCTTAGCATCAGCTCAGGAGAAAATCATTTTAGCAGATTTAACACCATTTAAATACTACTTCAGATGTATTTTTCATGAATTTATTTTATTGAAAAAGTTTGTAATGATAATGCACATCTTATTTGTGGCTTTTGTTATTTGTCAGGTTTTTCAAAAAGCAAGAGGGCTCCTGCTGCACGTGCTCCCATTATTCTAACTTAGAATTAAACAATGAGATGTTTGTACAGCCCTACTTTATAATTTATTGACCATGGTTTAAATCCCATACTTTACATGTAAATCTTTGAAATCCAGTATAAGGAGTTAAGACTGTAACCTCTGTTCCTGTGTTTGGCCACCAGACCCTCTTATCTGTATGAACCTGGCTGAAGAAGACATCAAGCCTTAGTCTATGCTGCATTTAGTAATGATTTTTTTTCTTTTTCTTTTTTCCTTCCCCAATTTTGTCCACGTACTTATTAAAATGATCTTAAGGTGTTCAGAATTTCACTGTAGAAAATACTTGTGTGTATTGAACTAGGTTGCTTTCCAAGCGAACAGTTTTCTGAAAGCTGGCAAATTCCTCTGACATTCACCTTCATAACTGTTCACTCTTTAAATATGTGAAATGTATATGTAGCACTTAAAATAAGTGTCTTACATTAACAGAGTTCACTCTAGGTCAGTGTTCTTTGTGAGCAGCAAACAAGACATAATCTTCCGTCTGGAAGCTCAGTGGATGGCATAGTAGACTCTCTTGAGATGCAGAAAATGTACATGTCTGATGATTCAGTGTCCAGACAGTTTCTGCTTTTGAATTATTAAACCACTACATAATCTTAAATAACACCACTGCTGTCATGCAATATTTTATATGCTGGAGTCTCTAAACTACTGCATTTTTTCCTTTTCTTCCTATTTAACAGAGGAAGTAAGGAGACTTCTGAATGCAGTGGGATAGGTTGCGTATAGACATGATGTGGGCAGGTTGCTGTAAAGAGAAAAGTCTTGAGAAAGCCAGGAAATCTGTACTTAAAATAGCAACAGTGGGAGCCAGAGTAGTGTCATTGCTCCTGTCTGCCATTCAGGAAAGCCTAAGTCGAGTTTGGGTCTGTTTCTGCTTTTGTAAGTACCTGAAAGGGATCTGAGCAAAACCCATAGCTAGCGTTAGCTGGCGATGCTGAGCTCTGAAGATCTGCATCTGCCATCATCACTGCTGGCCTTAGTGAACAACAGGGATGTACTGTATGCTGGGGAGTGATAAAAGTGATAGTCTCTGACTCCAGAGAGAAGGCCAACACCATTAACTTTATAGCATCTTTGACTGCCCAGCCGCACTAATTTTTTTTTTTTTCTTGGTGTTTTTCTGCACATTCTGTATTTGCAGGACTTAGTCAATTAATTTAACTACTGTGCATCCAGTGTTTAGAGACTAGTTTACCCAACACATTGTAGTCATTATGGTTTACTGGGTGAAAAATACATATTATTATTTTTACTATGTATTTGCAGCGCATTTTTGCATAAGTTAGTGTAGAACATCAGAAGATCCATTTCAGTCTCTTTCCCTAACTTTTCTATAAACTCCCAGGAGAATGTTTTCCTCTCTTTTATTTTTGTTCTGATGTTTTTGAAACAGTATGTTAAAAAAAGTCTTTAAGTAAAATAAGGATGGAGGACCAGGTGCCTGCAGACAAAGTTGAGGTATTTACGTGTAAGCTCCTGGAAAATGCAATGGGTCAGTCAGGTTGTTTATTTAGAGGCAGGAAGAGAGATTGGCTGCTCCACAGCAAGCGCATCTCAGTTGGACCGGGATTGGACCCTGCAGTGCATAGGATGGAGAAGCACATGAGCTTGAGTTCAAGGTCATCCACTTCTTGTGGTGGTGCAAGGCATAATGTAAAAGGGGTGGTGTTATACAGGCAGACATAATGGTTCCACTGCAGGAAAGAAGAGGTTAGATGATGACCACTGGTTGTTACGGGAATTGAAATCACTCTTTGTGTTCCTGTGCTTTACTGAAAGCTCGTGCAGGGGGCAGCCTGCTCTCCAGTTGCCACTGCCTCACAATCCAGAGGAAGCTCACCATATTGTTTACTTCAGTTCAGCGAAATTCGGGACTCTGGGCTAGGGAGGGGTAGTCCTTTTTTCCCCCGGCTCTCTGGATTTTGGCTTTTTCTGTCTGTTGCTATTTCTAGCATGTTTGCTCATCCAGAAATTCTGGGGGTCTTTGTTACGCTCTCTAGGATTATCACAGAAATTGTAGACACCCACATGAAAAGGGGAGAAAATGCACGTTCCTGATTCTCCATTTCATTTGTGTATTCTTTCCAATTTTCAGTCTCATTTATTCTCTCAAATTATATCCTTTCTTTACCTTTTTTCCTTCCTGTGTCTGGATCAGCCCTAATCTTTCAGCTCTGTGGACTGTGCATGAAATGTATTTACTGCCCCCATGTACTTCTCCCTGGCACCTTCTCTGTTGTAACTGCTTTCACTCATGTGTCCATCTTATTCCTAACACTTTGCTGTTTCCATTGTAAGATTTTTAGTTACAGATATTACTGGATGTGAGCAGTATGGTCATGTCTCTAAATTCAAACAACATTCAAAGAATACTTACTATGTTGCCTGCAACCCAGTAGCGAGGAAGAGGGTGAGTTAAGGAATTAGTACAACTTCTCTATTTCTTGTCGCTAATCTTTTGATGGGGTGTTGGTGATAGTGCCAGAGCCCTCAGTGTCATCCTCATGTTTGCTGACACAAGGTCAGTGAGCTTGCAGGCTCCAGCCTTTGAGATGTGGGAGAAGAGTTGGTGACCAGACACTATGTGCTACTGATGATACTGTGTTTGTGACAGGTACACCTGTTTGAGATTTTTCCATTGAGCATTTTTGTGAAAAGTATACAGTTTGAAATATTTTTGCATGCCTAATTCCATAGAGTTTCCATTCTCGATGCTAGTCAGAGTTTGACTTGACAAGGCCCTGACCAACCTGATCTAAGTTGGCCTGGCTGTGAGTAGGGGCATTGACCAGATGACTTCATGAGGTCCCTTCCAACCTAAGTTACTCTCTGATTCTTTTTTTTTTTTCCTAAATTAGTTTTGTTGAAAAGAGAACTAAGACGCAGAGCAAAAAATGGTAACTTTTTAAGTTTAAAATAGACCATCCAAACTTTTGAAAACAATTTCTCTAGTTCTGAAACTAAACCAGGGCAGTACCCAGCATTAAGTTAAAATGCGTTTTAGTTCAACAGAATGTTGGCTGAAGATAGCTTTTTCCACTGAAAATCTTGAAAGATTTTTATTTCTTAGTGAGCATAAAGATTTTTTAAAACTTGTTTGTGAACTAAATCTCTTCTTTCCTTAGCTCTAGATGGAACCTATTCCTATGCACAGCATGCTCACTTAGTATTTTATCTAATAAAGCATTGAAGACTTGGTCCTGCACCACTGAACCCAGCAGGAGTACTGGTAGTGGGAATGACCGGGCTCACAATGCCAGGTCTACCATGTGGCTAATGTGGCATTGATGCAGGCTTGTCGTACTTGTCCCCCTCTCAGTATGTGATATATGCACTTCGGTAGTGTCCCTCCCACCCACGTGAAAGGCAGGGAACTCTTAGAAGTAAATTTTTAGGATCTAAAACTGTAACTTCCAGCATAGTGGAAAAGTCTGGGTAGGATAACTGTATCATTCAAGGCATGTCTTTTTTGGAGCAGCTGATTTAGTTGAAATGTGCTTTAATGGGGGAGGAAGTCAGTTCAGTCAAGTTTGTGATGAAGGGGTGGTTTGGGAGAATGATTTTTTCCTGTGTAGTAGTCTTCTGTGGAAGAATGACTTAGGCATCCAAAGTAACAAATAACCACTGTTTTATACGTGACTGGGCATTATAATAAATAGTTCTGGTGAACCGGGATATAAATATTTAGTTGGAAGAAGAATAGAAGTGAAGTGTTTCCCCTGACACCCTTTGATTTCCAGTGATTCCGTCTTACAGCTTAAGGTCACCTGCACAATGGAAGTTACTAGAAGTTCTCTTGTCTTTTTTTTTTTTTTTATTAGCACTCCATTAATGGCCTCCCTTCTATTTAATTAATAATTGATATGTCTGAAGTGTAGGAGATAAGTGGAAAAACAAACAGAGAAGAGAATGCCTAACAAAATGCTTTGCTGGAGTTGTTTGTTCAGCATATTCCAGGCTTGTGCATTGGAGAAAACAGCTTTTTGTTAGGGAGGGGGAAGCCAGAGAGTCCTGCGTTGTTTTATGCACTCCTTGACATGTGTTTACTGTCATTTCTAGGAGTTCCAACACCCAGTCCAGAAATCCTTCGACATACCTTGAATATGCTTGTACGGGAGAGGAAAATATACCCAACTCCGGATGGTTATTTCATTGTAACCCCACAGACTTACTTTATAACACCATCTCTCATAAGAACTAACAGTAAATGGTACCATTTGGATGAGAGGATACCTGACAGGTCTCAATGTACCTCTCCGCAACAAGGAACTATAACTCCCTCCACCTCGGGATGCGTCAGGGACCGAACACTACCCAAAAACCACTGCGACTCCTGCCATTGTTGCAGAGAAGACATGCACAGCATGCATGCATCTACCCTACAGAGGAAATCAGCAAAAGACTGTAAAGACTCATACTGTCCTCCTTCATTATGTCAGGTCCCACCTACTGAGAAAAGTAAAAGTACTGTCAATTTTTCTTACAAAGCAGAGACGCTCACAAAGCCTAAGGATGTAGAAAAGCAGTCTAAGAAATTTGGACTCAAATTATTCCGATTAAGTTTTAAGAAGGACAAGACAAAACAGTTGGCAAATTTCTCTGCCCAGTTTCCTCCAGAGGAGTGGCCGCTAAGGGATGAGGACACCCCTACCACTATACCTAGAGAGGTAGAAATGGAGATTATCAGGCGCATTAACCCAGACTTGACTGTGGAAAATGTCATGAGGCACACTGCACTAATGAAGAAACTTGAAGAAGAAAAAGCTCAACGAAGCAAAGCAGGATCTTCAGCTCACCACAGTGGACGAAGTAAAAAGAGCAGGAATCACAGAAAGTCTCATGGGAAATCGAGGTCACACAGCAAGACTCGGGTGTCCAAAGGAGACCCATCAGATGGCTCTCATTTGGATATACCTGCTGAAAGGGAGTATGAGTTCTATGATCCCTTGACTCGATCCCCACGGGAAGGCTGTTTTATAATAGAACACAAGGGAGATAATTTTATAATGCACAGCAATCCTAACATGATTGAATCTCACTTTCCCATGACACCCGAGTGGGACGTGTCTGGTGAGCTGGCCAAAAGAAGAACTGAAATGCCTTTCCCTGAACCTTCCAGGGGAAGCTCCCACTCCAAGGTCCATCGGAGCCACAGCCATACACAGGATAGAAGATCAAGGAATGAGCGATCCAGTAAGGCTAAAGAAAGGTCTAGATCCATGGATAACTCCAAGGGGCCTCTGGGCTCGGCTACTTTAAGCACACCTGAAGACATAGGTGAAGGCTGTAGCCCAGATGACCAAACAACTAGCCAAACTTACATTGACGATAGTACCTTAAGGCCATCTCAGTCGCTCAGTCATCAAAGGGCTCTGATTTCATCTGCAAGCTACAAAGAGACTTGCATCCCTGAAATAGCTAGTGGCAGTGTAGAAACCCCCAGTTCTTGTAGCCTGTTGGAACAAAGCAAGCCTACAGAAAATTTGCCATCATATAGCGAGCTCAACTCCTGCACAACAAAATCTGCAGTTGATGACTATTTTCAGTGCAACACATCCAGTGAGACCGTGCTTACTGCTCCATCACCACTGGGAAAGAATAAAGAGGACCATGACACGCTGACAGGGACGGATGGGCTCAAAAAAATGACTCCTGTAGAAAGACAATCTCAACACATTGCTAGGGAGCCTGGGGTGCACAAAGAGGAGTCCCCAAAGGGCCCAAGCAGTGGTTCAGCGGTTGCTGGCCAAACTCCAGAGGTGATCGCAAACGGGCGGCTGGTTCAACACCATAGCGCTGAATCAAGCAGCCTTGATAAAAGGAAAGAAATATTTAGCAAGGATACACTCTTTAAACCTCTGCACAACACTCTTTCTGTGAATAGTTATCATAAGTCTAGCACACCCCTGCTAAAGCCCCATCAAAAGACCCCCTCTGACACGTTGCCAGTCAGATGTGAGAAACTTGAACAAGCGATAGTAACCTCAGTCACACAAGTCATCCCCGTTTCACAGAGACAGCAAGAGACAACTGGGAACCAGGAGGCCTCGTTCGACTACTACAACGTATCTGATGACGATGACTCAGAGGAAGGAACCAACAAAAATGCCGAGGAAGAAAAGAACAGGGATGATGTCGGCACGATGCAGTGGCTCCTAGAGAGAGAAAAGGAGAGGGATCTGCAGCGAAAGTTTGAGAAGAATCTTACTCTTCTCGCCCCGAAGGAAACAGAAAATAGCAACAACCAGAGAGCCACCCACTCAGCCCGCCTGGACAGCATGGACAGCAGCAGCATTACTGTGGACAGCGGGTTCAACTCTCCACGGTAGGACTGTCACATTCATTGCAGCTTTACAGACTAAAAAGTTCCGGTTTTAGTTATATGTATGTGTGATACAGGTGACAGAACGTAGGGCCATATTAAACCATTTCACATGTTTTTCCGACAGTGTTCTCTGCAGTTCTGGAATCTGCTATTCAGATGTGTGGGTTTCCCACCATACCGTAAGCAACCAATGACCATTTGCGGCTTTGACTCTGTATTAGTTTGTTTTCTGTTTGCTGAAAACCTCCCTGTATCCTTTTTTTTTTTTTCTGTATTAAACTTGTGTTTGCATTTAGAATAGAAGGGATGAGCTCCTGTGTATTCCCCCCTTCCCTTTCCCTCTAAGATACCATCAACAAGACTAATTGGAAGACTAGAGATGACTAGGTGGCATAATCTTTGGCTCAGACACAAAAAAACCCTCAAAAACAAACCTGATGATTGTTTTGGGTTGGGGCTTTTTTGTTTGTTTTCTTCAAAAATTTTGGAAGTGTATCTATCACCATTCGAAACTGGCGAGACCGGAACAGCCACTCCCCCCGCACGGCTGAAAGTGCTCAGGATATTTGAACTTCAGAGGTGACCCAGCGCAGCATCAGCAGAGAGGTGCCTTGCCTAAGATACTTGGGAAGAGAGTCCAGATGTTTGCATGTGGTGGTGCCGGCTAGTCTTTTCCATTCCAGGGATCTCAGACATCATGGAAGCCTCAGTGTGCTAGGAATCTTACAGGTGTAGGGAGGAGAGAGTTGCTGGTGTGTTCCCTGCCCTGAAGATTTCATGAGCTTGTTTTCAGGTTAAGAATCCTTCACTCAAGCCTTCTTTCTTCTCTCTCTGGCCTCCGACGGTCCTAGGTCCCTGCTGGAATGGAGCTTTGCCTGGTTTTGTTTACCCTGGATAGCAACCCATCAGAGTTCCTAGCAATGACTCTTAAGAACACAGAAATAATTTACAGTGGTAGTTCTCTTATCGTGTCTTACTTAAGCTTAAATTATTTATTGCCTGTGCTTAAAAATAAAACCTCCAAGACTGGATTTGTATTAGGTGAAAGAAAATGGTTTTGGGGGGTTTTTTGTTGGCTTCCCTCCCGCCCCGTAGAAGGTGTTCTTATTCCTCAGAATTTTTATTTTTTTTTTAATCTATAGCAAAGGCTCTCAGAAAGGCATGTGAAGGATTTCCTGCTCCTACACAGGACTAAATTTCATTTTCAGTTAAAATCATGTCACTCTGAAATAAATTCCTTTGGATTTGATGGCTGCTCCCACTTGATCTTAATGACAAGGCAGCAGTTACTGGGCCTGCTGCAGCATGCAGTGATCATCAAACTAGAGCAGGCTTTTAACACATGTATAATTTTTCTGAGTAAAAAATTTGAAAAAAAAAAAAAACAACCCCCGAGTAAATTGTACCACTTACCCTGAGTCCAGTTTAAAAAAGAAACTTAAGGTTTTGAATTTGTTCCTGTCATTGATTGTTCTGCAGATGCGTGGCATCTTTCTCACGTACAACTGTTGTATGAAGCTATTTGCACTGTTCTTTTTTAGATGTAATCTCTTCTTTCATTTGAGGTGCTATACTTGCAGTCGGTTTTTGTGGGGGAGTATATGGTGGTGTTTGCTTCTTGCCCAGCCTGTCTCACTCCGCAGGGTGCATTTCACCTCCAAGATAGGATGTCGATTGGATAAAATTCATTTCTTAGACTACTATTTTGCTGGCCGTATGCTAACTGAATATCAAGCTTGCGTTTCTGGTTAATGCAAAGGCAAATATTTCCTTCCCTAATTATTTACACAGAAGCTAAAATTTCTGTTGATGTTAATCTTAAATTTCGCTAGCAGAGAACAGAACATGGCGAGCATACTGGATTTAGTGCTGCTATACCACTTTATTTAGATCAAAAGGGAAACAGATAAGCAGCTTTTAATAATGATTGTGTTCCACACATCCCTCTCTTTTTATTTTACTGCTTACTTATTAACAAATGTCATCTTTTAGCAAGGCCACAAAAAGTAAGCTTTTTTTAAAAAAAGCAGCATTCTATAGGGTTTTCTTGTGTATTTGTTTTGTAAGATCAGCATATAGTCTGGATATTTCAAAGGCTTTTTGATGAGCTTTGCATCGCGATGATTAAATTGGATGATGTTACTGAGCGTTGGTCATTCCTCAGTATAAGTCTATAAAAATAAATTGAGCTGGGGGTGAGTTCAGCCCTTTGGCTGTAAGTACCACGTTGTTATTACTTTCCTGCCTTATAAGAAAAAAATGTACTCCACAACCCTTTTCCAGGAAATACGAAAAAGCTATCCAGCATCCATCTGGTAAGATTCACCTGGATCGGACAGTGTCCATTAGCAGATGCCTAGGGAAGAGCATAGGAACGGGACGCTCACGTAGTGGTATTCCTCAGGTAGTCTTCCAGCCTCCACTGATGTTGTAACTCTTGACTTCCTGAGGTGTGGTGCTATCTTTTCATTCAAACTGAGGTGTGCAGTGTTCCTTGGGGAATCAAAATTACCAGTTCTACACTGTGAAAGAAAAAGTGTATTTTTAAAGTGTGACAGATTGAAAAAAAGGGACATTTAAAACAAATCCAGGATGTAGTTAAAGAGATTTGCAATGGTCATTTGACTTCAAAAGTATTTTGTGCGTGAAATTCGTGAATACATCACCATTGGGAAAACAGCCTCACAGTATTTTGTTCATTGCTTTTTTGCAAGTTGTATATAGTAAATGTTAGCTGTCAATTTTATTCCTTTATTTTTAGAGCTTATCTAATACTGCTGCTCTTTTATCACCTAAAGAAAGAGCTAATTTTGACATTACTCTGCATGCAAAATTCTCACTGCAGTCTTTGTGTATACATGTTGTAATGGTCAGTTTGTGATACCAGAATTGAAAATGTTTGAAGATCTGGAATTGGTGGTCCCATAAAGAATGATACAATACTGAATGATCTCTGAAAAACAAAGGTTGCATCTAATTTCGTTAAAAAGCAGAGGGAGAGGAATCCAAATATGAGCAACAGAAGTGCACCATACGTCACTGCAGCTCACAGAGATCTCTTACTATGTTCGTCACCCATCGTAGCTGTTTGGAACTACTGACAATAAGGCGATAATTGGCAGAAGATGATCAGTACCATTTTGATAAATTTAAAAGATCTACAGGAGTTTCCTAAAAGCATCATTGATTTTCCAGATTCAGTCAGTTTAAGATGATTTAAATCAACTAAACAAGGTGTTTCTTCCTTCCCCTATGCCATGCACTGATGCATATCTCCCCTGCCACATCCAAAGCTGTGCATTCCTACTCTTCCCCTAATGCTAGCACTAATCTTTTTTTTTTCTTCTTCTTTTTTT
>VYXH01010085.1:0-14720 GCA_013397275.1 Burhinus bistriatus | reverse complement strand
TTTTTTTTTTTTTTTTTTTTTCCTTAGGGCTAGTATTTAACTGAGAGCGGTCCCTGATCTGGCTGGCTGCAAGGCTCAGCAGCAGGGAAGCAGCAGGAACATGTGGCAGGGTCAGGTCCACACAAGGCAGGCAAGAGCTGCCCCTTTCAGTAGCAGGTAAATTTAGGTTGACTTTAAACTGACTATGAAACACTGTCATTAGCATGTTTGTTTCTAGTGCTTATTTAACAAACCCATTCAGTCCTCTAAATTGCTCTGTAAACAGCTCCATAGCAAGTGGTGATGTCATTTTGCAAAGAAGTAGAGATACAATTAAAGGATACATAAGCAGGGACCACATGGCTATTTGAAAACCAATTCTCTTTCTGCACAGGAACACATTATTTGGAGATCAAAAATTATTAAGAGCGGAAAGAGAACAAAAAGAGTAGGAGTGGGAAAACTAGCCCTAGCGTATCTTGGCTGAGTTTTTTAAAAGCTGTGGGCTAAAATACGGGCTCCTCTGCGTTCATAATTAGATGTATCATTAGAAGGCTTAGTCTCTAAAAGTGCTAAGTGTCCTGTTGCTCCCATGGATAAACTACATGTTAAGAACTAAAGGAATATTGTGCATTTTGTGAATGAAATAGCAGCACTAATTGTTATTTAGGGCATGATCGCAGACCAGGCAGTTAAGGTTTCTCAGTGTCTTGTAAGTTGCAATTGTCTCAGCTGCAAAGCAAAACTGAAATGTTGTGTTTAGAAGCATTGTGGGTTTAATGTAAAGTAGCATTTTTAGTTAATATTTTGTGTACAAAGGCATAGGTAGAAGAGGAGACAACAGAGGCAGCTGTGTTACGTGATTACTGTCCTAGCTCTGCCTTGTCACAGAGCTGATTCGATGAAGTTACTTTGTGCAAAAATGCGCTAGTCAGGAAAGAAAATTAGTATGTTCCACCTGCAAGATGGAAGCTGATTCCTTGGTTGAAAAATCCAGGTGCTTGATACTGGTTCAGCTTACCGCTTGTGTGATAGCTTCAGCTCTGCTTAGCGCTGTACCTGTGTTACAGTATGATGACTGCTGAGTACCTCTGGAACCCATTTTGGAGGAACCGTATGTGTACCGTTAAAATGAGATGGTTCATTGATGTGACATTACGTACAAACACAGGAAACCTATTATAAAACACTCTATTCTCCTTTCCTGTCTAGTTGAGAGATATATAGGCATGTCATATATGAGTGTGTATATATATTTCTTTTCCGTTCTAGTACTCGTGAGAGCCTGGCATCCAACACTTCAAGTATTGTTGAAAGCAACAGACGTCAGAACCCCGCTCTGAGCCCTGCACACGGTGGCGCAGGCCCAACGTTCAGCTTCCGAGCCACTGCAGACCCGCCGACAAGTGAAGCTGAGAAACTGCAGAAACCTGCTAACTGCCTGCAAGCTTCTGTCACTAGCGTCTGATAGTCACCCTGCCTCAGATCTTCTGTCTCATCCTATACAGCAAAGTTTACGACACTGGGACTGATGTTTACATCTTTGGGGAAAAATAACAAAAGCATCTCAACCACAGTTTTAGTGTTTACTTAAACTGTGCTGCTATGTAGACTAGGGGCAACAAAGAAATCTTTATTTCAAGGTATTGCTTTTCACATTTGCGGCTCTGTAGCAACAGAATAGCAGTAGGGATAATACGTACACTTTTTGCTTCACTTAATTGTAACTGAGCACATATATGAAAGTCTAGACACTGTAAGTGTAATCTGCATTTTCAATGTCCATGCAGTTGCCAACGTCATTTTAAAAAAATGCCACAGATGTGTGATGCCCCCGGTCAGAGGCTAAACTCTGCTGCAGAGATGATCGTTTTTTACTTCAAAAACTGAGCCACTGCTGAAAGTAACCAGCCAGGATCACCATGAGGAAAAACAATGCCAAACATGACAAGTGATGACCTCAGCTCTATCTGTGAATTAATAATACTAATCAGTCATTTTCACTGTGCGTTTTTGTGACACAACTTTGCAAATACCCGTTTAAGCCGAGTAAAAAGAGGTTTGGGTTTTGTTTTGGTGCGTTGGGGGGATTTTTTTAAGTGGAGGGTGGGAAGAGAGACAGCTTCTCCTTTTGTGTTTCAAAAGTGTGAGAGATGTTTACTTACTGAGACTTGCTACTTGACCTTCCAGAGTCACGAATGAGGAGGTGGGCCTTTGCGTAGAGGGGGGAGTGGGGAGGGAAGGGAAAGTTACAACTGTCGTGGAGCCACTAGGTGGAGTGACACAAAATACTACAAATGTCTTCAGTATAAATCAAGTATTTAAAAAAAAAAAAAAAAAAAAAAAAAATATAATTTTTTTGTAATTATTGAATTTCAANNNAAAAAAAAAAAAAAATATAATCTAATTCTTGTGTCACTTCTGATACTGCAACTTGCCATTAATGTAGGAATCAGGAAAACTAATTTCTTGGCACAAAAATATTCTTTATGATATAAATGATAAGTATGGCCTGAAGAATTGATTTCTTTCTAGTGGAAGGACATAAATCTATTTTATGTAGCTTATTAAATAGAGTGCCTAAATTAGGCTATTAAAAATAGCATACGTTGTAGTGATTATCAGAGAACAAAAATTAGAGAATTATAAACTTCTGGCCTTTTTATTCAGTGGATGTTATTTGCAATCTAGCATTTTATGGACACATCTCTAGTTTCTAGAAATTAAATGTGTCCACATGGTTGGCAGTAGAAATCTGAATTCTGTAGGTATGGTATATCCTAATTGCTCTCCCCTAAACTGCTACTCCAAAGTAATTGGTACTGTGCTAATTACTGCAGAGTATCTTCTAAGGATAGTTAAACTCCAAGAGTAATTTTTAGGTATAGGGTCACATTCTGCTCTGTTACTCATGCAACCTGGTAGTGCAACAATCTGACTTCAAATTTAACTCTTATTTTTATCAGAACAGACAAATTGGTGGAAGAATAACAAAGATAGGAAAATGTTCAACAGCCCAAACTGTTGCATAGAAAAGGGACATTTACATTGTCTAGCTCTTGTAGTACACAGGTATGAAAACCAACTGTACATAGTAAACCCCAGTATTTTCATCAGGTTCTGGTGACATGTATTACTCTGTACACAAAGTCATTTGAGCTTCACTCGTGTTCTCTGTTGTCATCAGAAATCTTTACTGAAGATTCAGCCTTATGTTACACAGTTGGATATAGTTCATTTACTTATAAAGCAGCTTTCTGACTCTGGACACAGTCAGTTTCCAGTTCTGTGAAGAACACCCAGTCAATGCACAGGTCTCTTTTCCTTGGTTTCAGTGTATAATTTCCATTTCATAGGAGCAATAAGACCTTTCAGTGCACATAAAGGAAATTATTGTGCTTTTGGTTGGTTATCAAAGTCACTTGGCCTTTAGCCTTCTGCCTTATCATACCTTCCAAGATGTGCTCTAATTACCATATAATGCTTTGCATGACGCATCTTACTATTCAATGTGTAACTCCAGCCGTACTTATTCCATGCAAACTGTAGAGTCAGAGTTTTTGTGGGGAATTGTCATATACTATGCAGTGGCTGACTGTGATTTTGTTTTTGAGATGAGCTCTGACATCAGTAGTATGTATCAATTCAGTAAATAAAAATGTCGAAACGATAAAAAAATTTACAGTGATGATCTGAAGTAGTAGCGGCAGTATTAAAATGTGAACAGGAGAAACAAATTTCACCTTTGGGGGAAATGTTTGTTTGTCATAAACTAATCAGAATTTATGCAGGCAGCTGGTTGTACAGAAGACATAACTCTAACAAAATACGATAGTACGTACCTATAAACTGTATAGTATGTTATTTCCTAAAGTTCCCAGAGACCAGCAGACAACATAAATGTCATATTAATGTTGACGTGGCACTGTACCAATATTAATGTGACTCTTGGAATATGGAATGTAAACAGAAGTTTCAAATAGAAACGTTCTAATCTTGAATTTTTTATTTTTTTTTTTTCCTTTTAAAATCAACAATGGAATATGAGGAAATTCCATCTTGAGGTTCTGGTAACAAAACCACGAGAGTGGAGCTTGAGTGCTTTATGTCACCCTAATCCTTTGATGAAATCATAGCCTTGTATTACATGGTTGCTTATCTGTCATTCTTCTTCTAATGTATCAATTTAAAGGTTTACAGAGTTAGATTAGGTTGAATCTGTGTTGTGTTCAACTGTAAAGGGTCAACACAAATCTGTCGGCATTTTGCACACTTAATATGTATTATTATAATACAACATGTTACTTTTATGGTAATTTTTTTTACACATATAACTACCTCCATGAATTTGATGAAATGCAGCAACATGAAAAGTGTATTGTACAAAGCAAGGTTAAAAACTTTGAAGCATTAGATCATGGCGTTCTCTTGTGTGTCAATGCTTGCGTATGAAGTCATCATGTTTCCATTGCCACAATTTCCTTCTACAATATTAAAAATCTGGCTTTCAGATGAGTCACTTAAAAGACTTTGACAAGGCTGCGTAATTGGGATAAAAGTGAAAGGGAGGCTGAAACCTTCCCTCCTCTCCCCAGTTACTGCTAAAATTTCTGCCTGGTAGAACTTGAAAATGTATTTGTAATTTAGCAAATTAGGAACATCTACAGTCTGTGAACTATGATTGACAGTTTGGGGTTTAACAGAAAACACTCTGGGTATTTTCTTGGCAGCCTTCAAATACTTTGGGCCCTATTCTGCCTCCGTCTTTGTCAACATATCGGGTCATAGTTTCTCTGAACTGGCAACAGCCCTTCCTTTAACGATACGCACTCTGTTCTCTACACTGTGTGCATCTGAACGCTTGCTCCTATAGAAATTACCAACAGCCTTTAATTGACTTCGCTGGGAGCAGCATTAGGGACCCTACTCGAGGTATGTGCCTGTTGTTCAAAGAACGTGGGCAAGTTTCCAAGAAAAATGAAGCTGACTTTTGAAAAGTAGCCAGCTGCAACAAGCCACCTTTCAAGAGGGAAGAAAGAAAGATTTTTTTTCCAAAAACCAAAGGAAGAAAGTGGCGGCTGAACCTAAGCAGATCACATTTATATACAAATCCCGATTTATGAACACCTCTTTCAGCAAACCTAGTACCATTATCCTGATGCAAATTAATATACAACCATCAGCTGAGCTAATTTTGCTGGTTTAAGTGTTTCAGTTAAAATTTTAAGAAATCATTAGGCGTTTGACTCCTTGCACCACAGTAAAATGTCCGCAATATGCAAAACAATGTCCACTCAACTTTAAAAAATAAAATGTATTGGAAAACAAATATTTTAATGAAAACCATGGCCCAAGTGCTTGCCAGCAGTAGTCTTTTTTAGAAAAGAGAACAAGCAGACCAGTATTCAGAGGCCATCATAAACATGGATAATACTTTGCACTTAAATCACGCCTTTTCGCCCCAGGGCCTCGAAGCACTTGGTACCAGCGGAGCCTGGCCAGCCCGCGGGGTGGGCAGAGCTCACTGACCCTCCGTTACATCCAGGCACGTTGGGAAAAAACAAAGGCTAAGAGCCTGCGGACTAATTAATTAACCAGTTGCTTTCTTGAAGTTGCTGGAATAAGTTTAATAATTAACCAAAGCGTTTCATGTTTATACTCTGAAGTTATTCTTTTGATGCGTTCGGCTTGTTTAAGTAAGAGAGAAACTACTTTGCGGTCCTGCAGAGACTCTTGGATTAGCGGTGCCAAAACCAATCAGTTTTCAGTCAAACGAGTGCTGCCAGCAGTGGTTTTAGAGGCAGTTATTTTAATGAAAAATTTGTTTTTCAGATACATTTCGCAGAGCTTTTCCCAACACGATTGTTCAGATTGTTGTGCTGAGAAAGCAAATAGCACTCCTCATCTGGTGTCACACCCGCAGTTTACAATTCTCTTTGCTCTTCTGAAGAAAGCTGTACAGTATTAGAGAGAAATGTTCTATTTTTTAGGAAATTCTTTAAAAAAAAAAAAAAAAAGAAAAGGTATATATCTAAAAATGTTCCCCCCAGCATAAGTAAAGTGCATCGTTACTGCATGAGAAGCATGCAGCGGACCCACCGAAAGCCAAGCTGGTGCTAGAAGAAAACGGGACGATCGCGCTTCTTCCGTAGCGGCGCTCTAAACGTCGGGCTCAGCGGCGCGGGTGTAAATCTGGCGTAACTCCCCCGGTCTCCCCCGGGTCTGAGGGAGACGGGGCTGGGTCGTTAACTCCATTGAAGCTCAGTTCTGAGCTGAGGGTTTCCGTGTTCCTCCCCAACCACCCCCCCGACCCACCCAACCCGAGACCCTAAATGCAGAGAAGGAGCAGAAGGTCACGGGCGCGCAGCCCGGGTTGAATCCCCGGTGACACCCAGCCGGGTGACACCCAGGGCCAGCCGCCCCTTCCCCACCTCGGAAGGGCGATGCGCCGTGCCGCCCTCGTCTTCTATTAGCCGTTAGAGCCACCCAAAGGATACCCACCCCGAAGTACGAAAGGGCCCTGGGAGTAATTGGCGCAGATGTTACTTTGATATGTGGAGGAGACTTTTAAGTTTAAAGGGATCATAATTCTGCAGGTAATTTTCTGTGAGTGACTGAATGTGGCTGTTGCATTAGGTTTAAATGAATTAATAAATGCAAGTGGGACTTACTGTATGTTAGAAGGGAGTTTTGCAGCCAAGACTGCCTTGTATAAATGTGTTTGCACTGAAAAAAAAACAAAAAAACAAAAAAAAAAAAAAATCAAAAAAAATTTAAAAAATTACTTGGTCTCTGGTTGCTGTAAAGGTCATCCAAGATGGATGTTCTGTTTATATTGTATAGTATTTCATATGAAATAATTACAGTTCATGAAATGTCTTCCCTAACGTTACTGATTTATAACAGCACATTTGTAACATGGTTTTTATTGTGTCAGTGTACCATATTGTAAATGATGATTACTTGTCATGCTTAGTATAATAATATAAAGGGGAAAAAAAAAAAAAAAAGGACAGGGATTTTTGTAAGTCTATATTTGAAAGTCCCTCCATATGGTAATATTGTGTTCATGTTGTTTATGTAGTGTTGTGTGAAATATCCATTTTGGATTGTTTTACTTTTTAAGATATTAAATAACATTTGGTTATATGTTTTAAGTGGATTCTTTGCACCCGTCGGTGGTTTTTAGAGAAAATACTTACATTTCCGTTTAACGTGCCGTTTCCCTCCCTCGCTTAGGAAACCTTGCACAGCAAACCAGAAATGGCAGAAACCCGGGGGCCGTTCCAGCTGGCTGAGCCCGTGTACGCTTCCTGAACGGTCTGTGAGCCCTTCTAGGACGAGTGCAAGAGCGAAAATGCGCCGATTTTTGAAACGCCCCACTTCGGGTGGGACGTAGAGGCCATGGGTGTTGAGGGAGTGTATACTTACTCTGCTGACAGGTACGCTGAAGGTCTTAAGCAAGTGACATCTTTTTGGTGAAACGCGGCCTATAACGTACTTAAAATATCCCGGGCCGCTGCTCGGCCGAAGAACTATTCTCTTGCTGTTGGATCGTGCCTTTCTGCTGAGAGCACTGAGTCAAAACCACAGATTTCCATCCCTCTGTAACTTCAGCTATCTTAAATTTATAAGATAAATTTTTTTGAAAGTTATCCTTCTCTCCAGACTTTCCCTTTTTCCATCAGCCTCTCAGCTGTTTCTTTAGGGTCTGGTTTTTCCTCCCAACTTATTTTCTGTAATGTCCTTCTTCCATTTTACCTTTTTTCCTTCGCTCAGAATCCCCTCCTCTTCTGCTCCTTTTTACCATTTGTTGGGGTTTTTTCCACCCATTATTAGGAGTGTAAATATGCCCCCACATTTAGCCCTCTCCTCTCTCTTTTCTCTTCTCTTCTCTTCTCTTCTCTTCTCTTCTCTTCTCTTCTCTTCTCTTCTCTTCTCTTCTCTTCTCTTCTCTTCTCTTCTCTTCTCTTCTCTTCTCTTCTCCCTTCCCTTCCCTTCCCTTCCCTTCCCTTCCCTTCCCTTCCCTTCCCTTCCCTTCCCTTCCCTTCTCCTCTCCTCTCTTCCCTTCTCTTCCTCCTTGGACTGCCGCTCCTCCTTGGACTGTGTACTCAAACATAGACCCCAAACCTCAGACAACACCAGAACAACAGGTCACCTTTGTCTTCCTCCAGGCACCAAGCAAGGTCCCAGGAAGGGCGATTATAAAAATACCCAGCTGTGCTTCCCGGAATGGCTACCAGGAGACATGGCCCCGTCTAATCAGCCTTTCCTAAACCGCGAGGAGGGAGCCCACTGCTCCGACACTCCCGTGCACCGCAGCTGGTGCGTGACGGGAGAAGGGGTTTGCAGCAGAGTCAAAGACGCTGGGACCTCGGCGGCCGCCAGCGGTGCTGTGTTGAGCTGGCCGAGCTGGCGTGCCTAAGCAACTTCCTTCTGCGCCTTTAGGTCCTCGGTTTTAACGAAGTATTTCTAGGAGAGCTGTCACAGTGGTGATGGATGGGGACTGGAAACAGGAAATCCCAAGTACTGGGTTTGTTTTTTTATTTTTACATCTTTTTTTCTTATCTCTCAGCCTAATAAGCCCAGAAAACCTCACCCTATGGTGCCAGCTGTTTGAAACCAAGCGAACGCGGTACCTGAATCTACCGGTGTGTACGTGTCTGTGCGCACACCAAAATCGTTCTGTACCCTGATTCTGTCTTTCTTTGGGAAACCTGGAGCTTTTTCTTTTGCATCTCTCTCCTCTTGTCCCTCTGCTTGTCACTGGTAAAACTGGGCTGGTTGGCTAGTACGTGCCAAAGAGGGCCAGTCTGGCAGGAAGCCACGGAAGTAGCATGGGGATCCCTACTGCGCCCATGGGTGCAAGCAGCCGTGAACATGCTCTCCCGGCACTCCGGTGGGTGGCTTGCGAGCCAGCGCTGGTCTGGAAGCTCTATAGATAACAAGCCCTGGAGAATGACATCGTTTAAACAAATTGCACTTCATTTGTGTGCTGTTACCTGTCAAGGGTATTCCCAAAGTCTGGTTTTAGCCTACCCAGCTCCTTGGGTACCTCCGTGGTTAAGAAAGCAAAAAAACCTTCCGGCGGGGACAATTCAGAGCAGCCTACAGATGGAAGCTGGGGCCGTTGGTCCCCCTAGACTAAAATTAGCTTTGGGGATGTCCCCCTCCTGCCTGCCTGCCGTGTCACTGCACCCACCGAAAGGCGCACAGGCGGGACCTCCCTCCTCCCAGCCCCAGCTCAGCCCCCTCCCTGAACATCCTTCTGGGTCCTATTAGCTTGGTTTTGGGGAGATAAGGACCTAGGCAGTTAATTTTGCAGGGCAGCTTGTGCATTGAAGGGATCGGAATGCAAACCATACCCAACGTGCCCCGTCCTTGGAACCTACCGTCGCTATGTAGCTGTGGTCTCCACCACATGCACACCACTACACGTCTACCACGGGGCAGGAGCAGCCATCAAGGTTGCAAACGTGAGGACTGGGAAGTGCAAACCTCAGAGCTGAGTGTGCCTCAGTGGCATGGGCAGGGACGGGGACAGCAGGGAAGGCCATTTGCCACCCCTGCCCTCGCCTGGAGCCAAACTTGGGTCTGGGCTCCCTCCCTGGTGAGCCCCAGCCCCGTGTTGCCGCTCGCTGCCAGCACGGGGAGGCCATGGCGGGGAGAAGCTCTTCTCTGTCCAGTTGAGCGCTTGCCTCTGGCTCCGGCCCAACCTGAACTTGCCAAAGAGTCTGCTGCGGTTTAACATGCTTCTGCTGGACACAACCTGGTGACGATTTTCAGATGCTTGCAACCGAGCCAGCTGTAACGCTGATCCGAGGCATGGCCCTGGCAGAGCTTCTCAGTAAAACAGTAACCACTATTTTCCACGCCCCCCCCCTTTTTTTTTACAACTCAGACAATGCAGTGTATTTTTTTCTTTTCTTCTAAAGGAGTGCTAAGGCACCTCGCCTGAAACTCCCCAGCAAACTTTGGGTTGAGGCGGAGGTCTCGCCGCCAGCTGCAGCAGAAGCGTCGGTGAGGAGAGGCACCATGAGGAGGAGAGGGACAGAGGCCACCTTGGCCATTGTGGGGCAAGTGCACAAGGCCACCCCAGAGCCCAACCCAAGGAACAGAGATGCAAAGCCCACAGAGGGACACCAAACAGAGCCCAGGCTGCCTGCCTTGTCTCACGGAGGGGAAGGACGTGGCCCAGCCCACATGGTAGGAGAGGAAACCCAAAAAGCTCCTCAGCTCTGTTGTTGCTCTGCTGTCCCTTGGCTCCTGCACCCCCTCCAGGAGCACCGGCAGTGCTAGCATCCTGTCTTCTTCTCCCCACTTATTTCATAGAATCATATCATAGAGTGGTTTGGGTTGGAAGGGACCTGAAAGATCATCTAGTTCCAACCCCCCTGCCATTGGCAGGGACACCTCCCACTAGACCAGGTTGCTCCAAGCCCCATCCAACCTGGTCTTGAACACCTCCAGGGATGGGGCAGCCACAGCTTCCCTGGGCAACCTGGGCCAGTGTCTCACCACCCTCACAGTCAAGAATTTCTTCCTTATATCTAATCTAAACCTCCCCTCTTCCAGTTTAAAACTGTTATCCCTCATCCTATCGCTACACTTCCTGGTAGAGTCCCCCCGCATCTTTCCTGTAGGCCCCCTTTAGGTACTGGAAGGGGCTATAAGGTTTCCCCGGAGCCTTCTCTTCTTCAGGCTGAACAACCCCAACTCTCTCAGCCTGTCCTCATAGCAGAGGTGCTCCAGCCCTCGGATCATCTTCGTGGCCCTCTTCTGCATCTACTCCAACAGGTCCGTATCCTCCTTATGTTGGGGCCCCAGAGCTGGACACAGCACTGCAGGTGGGGTCTCACCAGAGCGGAGTAGAGGGGCAGAATCCCCTCCCTTGCCCTGTTGGTCACGCTGCTTTTGATGCAGCCCAGGATGTGGTTGGCTTTCTGGGCTGTCAGCACAAAATGCCAGCTCATGCTGAGCTTCTCATCCACCAACACCCCCAAGTCCCTCTCCTCAGGGCTGCTCTCCCTCCGTTCTCTGTCCAGCTTGTATCTGTGCTCGGGATTGCCCCAACCCATGTGGAGGACCTTGCACTTCGCTTTGTTGAACCTCATGAGGTTGGCAGAGGCCCACCTCTCAAGCCTGTCCAGGTCCCTCTGGATGGCATCTCTTCCCTCCAGCATCAACCGCTCCACTCAGCTTGGTCTGAAGAAAGTAATTTTATCTTCCAGCCTTAGTGTTTTATTTGTAAGCAGTAGCCAGCGAACCCTGGAGATTTATTATTTATTCATGATAAAGAAACTCAAGAGTTCTCAGATCTGAGGCAGCCAATATATTTATTCTTCCTCCTTAAAGGTAAACCCTTCGCCTGTTACCGTTTTATTATTACCTATAATATATAACCCAGTATGGAGAGATGGTATTTGTCACGCTTCGCTGTTAGACAGCAGATAACAGTTTCACCGAATCACAGCTTGTACAGAAAAAAACAAAATGAGAAACCCACTTATTTTTGAAGACACAAGTGAAAAAAGAAAAAAAAAAGAATCCCAGAAAACGAAAGCTTTACAGAATGACAGTTTTGCAAAGCTCTTTCACTGTGTTTAAAATGTTCGCCTGGAGACAAGTGGACTTTCCTTGAACCAGAAACTAATAAAAGACTACTGCCTTAAAATATTTAGACCGTTGCAGGTTTCAGAACTGTTTGTCTTTCTAGAAATGAGACGCTTGGGATGTTGCTGAGGAGGAAAATGCCTTTTTGACACTGGCTTAGTAGCAGGGCTAACTCCTCATCAGGTCCAGCCAGTCGAGACCACCCGCTTCAGCCTCAAAACAGAGCAGAGCGACCGAGTCGGTCTGACATGTCGGGCTAAAAAGGAAGACTGTTGGCGTTTATTTTTTGGTAAAAAAGGAGAGGATAATCTCTGGACTATACTGCCAGGTAGTGCGTGAATTCTGTGTCTCATGACTGCTGCCTTGTGCCATGGATAGTGCCGGCAGTGGTGCAACCCTGGCGCAGGTCTCCGTGGACAGATGGGTCAGCAGGTGACCAGCTTCTGCCCAGATTTATTCCAGACTCGGGCCTCTGCAATTTGAGGGGAAGAGAGGGAGGGTGGATGCTTTTCCCCAGAAGAACGAGGGAATCGGAGTATCAGGGCTTAAAAAGACAAGAGATTTCACTAAAACAAAAACTCAAAGAGGGCAGAGAAATGGGAAGGTGTACTTCAGTCCCTGTTGGAACCGGGAGTTGGAGAAGAAAGATGTCAACTGAAGACAGTAGGAAAAAAATCTTCATGATACATGGAAGTTGAAGAACCTTGGGCTCCCAAAAGCCAGCTGAGGCAGGGAACTACACGTGCTTGCCTTCGTGGTTTGTACAGACCTAAAATAAAGAGCAACTGATACTGGAATATTACTGACACGTGTCTGGTGCTGTGCCGTAAGGATGTGGTGTCCCTGAGCGATGTCCAGCCAGGAGCCGGGATGCAATGCAGCCGCTGGCAGCCACGGCTGGCTCCCCGGGAGGTGTCCCATTTCGCAAGTGGAATGGGATCCTGGAAGAAGCCCTGCGGGAAGGGATGGAGAGGGATCCCGGGAGGGCCTGCCAGGCAGCACTGCCATGGGTGCTCGTCCTCTCTTTTGTGCAAATGCAATGGCCCTCCTTACTCCTGCTTAACTCCTGACCTGAAGAACAACTGACCGTCCTTCCCCCTTGAGGGATTCCCCTCCGCTCCGGCAGCCCCCTAAAACACAAGTCATAATTGTTTGTCCCAACCCATCATCCTCCCCCCTCCCCATGTGCACGGGAGGTTTCTGCTCGTGAAGGTTTTGCTCAGCCTCAGGGCTCCCACATTCATCTTGGAATAAAGCCTTCTCCCTTCTTTCCCTCCCTTCCTATCGTACGTGCAATAATTTTCTGTTTGTTCCCTTACAAAGATTGCAGAGCGCCTCTGACCTTAGTGCGTGTCCAAAAAACCACCTCCAGCAGGAGAAGGTCCATGATGCATCCCAGATGTTTGCACGTGGCAGCAGCCTCCAGACACAACAGATTACAGGAGGGAGCTGGATAAGCCATGAGCAATTCCTTCGCCCCGTGCTGCTTCGCGGAGGCAGGGGAGTTTTGGCGCTGGCTCGATTGACCACGCCAGTACGTGAAACCTTTCCAACGTCACTTGGAGGCGTCTCTGTTTCTAGCCGTGGTTGTCACGGGGAACTGGAGGGGGGATGCAGAACAGTTTCAGATCGTGGTATAAGATTCGTCTTATATCTTCTTTTTGGTTACCTCCTGCCAGCTCCAAATCAGCCCGTTGCCATCCCTTCAAACAGAAGAAAGGCACTGGCTGAGACCGTCGCTGCCCTGCGGCTGCTGTCCCTGTGCTCCGTACAGCCTCGGGCTGCCTCCCTGGATCTCTCCGCTTGCCTCCTTCTGCCCACCCTTGCAGGATTTTTGGCAAGGACTGCTTTTTGGGGCTGGGTTTGTTACTGGCTGGCTGGGGTCCTCCTCACTAGCCGAGACCCGGAATGCCGAGCTCATTATAAGAGAAATTATTGAGTCTTAGGATGTGAGTTTTGGGGGTTTTTTTTTATATGAAAGCTGTCAATGGCTATTTCCCGCGGTGAAGCAGCCCACTCGCTTTCTTATTTGGCACGCTGGCTGGGACGGCGCTGTTCGGGCTGTCACTACCCACGCGGGTGAGAAACAGCAAGGCTCGTGCGGCGGGGGGGGGGGGCGGGTGAACGCAGAAAGAGAACTCCTTTTACATAGAAAAATTCCCATGCTTCATCAACACCGGGCTGGAAATAGGGCCAACAAAAAGAAGGGGTTTTTTTTCAAGAAAGAAGTGGCTTAACTAGTCAAGTTTCACAGAGACAGGCAAGGGGCTGAGCAGCTCGTCACTAGAGATTTTTTTGTTTTTATTTAGAGGTTGAAACTGGTAAAGGCCTTGTCCACCCTTGAAACTGGTAAAGACCTTGTCCACTCTCAAAACTGGTAAAGACCTTGTCCACTCTATCAGCAGCCTCAAATGAAATACTGTTGCGCTCAGCTTCCCGGAAGGAATATTCTATGCCGAAGCTTAATGTTAGCGGAAGCAATCCTTTCCTATGGACAAAGGGGGAGAGAAACCAAACGAGTCATCTATAGCGATCCGTGTAGACAGCTTTTTCTGAGAAATAGTCCCTATAATTCACAGCGGGAAAGACATTTGTATCAACAAACTACTTCGGAAGAACAGACCTCCATGAGGCAAACGGGACCAGTGTCCCAGCCTGTGCTTTAGTAGAAGGTAGTTTCTACAAACTGCTGTCCTGGTGATACCTCGCGCCCGCTGGATGTGTGGAGAGAGGCAGGGTCGGAGTAAATGTGGGAGGAGCAGCACAGAGAAATGGTGGCATCCTTTTCCAAACGGGATGATGAGCTCCAGCTTATACTGACTCACGGTTTTGTTTGCGTGGCACTATTTATAAATCTGCTAACGCTTCCTAAGTGGTGACCCTAATGGCAAATTACAAATGATTTATAATGTGGCTTGTATCTGAATTATTTTATGTGTTTTCAATGGGAAAAAGAACCGTTTTCTTGACTGATTGAGAACAGCGAATGCTGGAGATGGTGAACTGATCCGGAACCATGAAGCACCATATGTGAAACCTGGCTGGATATTGGCTGTTGGACTGGAGCAGTCCTGACTGTCATTGGAGCTGATCTGGGAAAATACATCTTTCCTGGTTTGAGGTAAAAC
>VYXH01010077.1:0-35942 GCA_013397275.1 Burhinus bistriatus | reverse complement strand
CTGCCTGTGTCAGCTCACACAGTGTCTATACGCCTTGCACTTGGCAGATATTCTTTTCTTCATTACAGAGTATCTGGATAAGTCACAAGAATTAGTAGCTGGAAAAACACACTGCCCCACAGAAAGGGACAAAGGAAAAAGGAAATACTTTATTTCAGTCCAGGAAGATGAGGAAACTACCCAAAAATTCAAAAAGAAAAAAATCAGCTTTAGGGAGAAACTTTACAACTTGTTGCTTGCAAAGCATGTTTCCAGGTAGCTGCTGCTTTGTTTTAGCCAGCTGTTCACACAGGTTGGAGAGTTGGAAATTTATTGAAAGTAAACAATTAGTGACTCTGCCTTTTATATTAGCTCATGGCTCCAGCTTGCTCCTCCACTTCCTGGACAGGTCATAGTGACTGTATACTGGGTATAACCACGTGCAAGGCAACGAGCTCTCCAGTCAGAAAGCAAAGGCTCGGTGAGACTCCCTTACATTCAATTTCCACTGCAAAGCGCAGATAGGGGCACCTGGCTCGAGCATCTTGGCTCTGTGAGTACAAACCCGCAGCTGAGCAGTTACCAAAGGCAATACAGTAACAATCTCCAAGGGAGAACGGGCTGCCAGGAACCAGAGCTGACAAGTCTGTTTGTCAGATCCGTAAGAAATAAGAAACAATAAGAAAAAGAAACAATATGTCCTATAACAATCCTCTCAATTCAGCACGCTGTTCAGAACCCCACTGAGAAAAAGTCTTGAGCAGCTTCAGCTCTTTATGTTCAATATTTAGAAGTGTTTACAGCATACAGACAATACAAAGAAGCAAATGCCTGAATTGCACCGCCTAGGACTTCGAGACTGACAATTATCACCCAGTGAAATCCGTAAAGGACCTGGCATAGAAAGTAACCTGTACTACTCACTGGCAGGGCAAAACCCTTTTTAGAGCCTGCTACTGTCTTCCAGCCAGCCTACATTTCTCAGGGAGTGAAAAAAGGCACGTTCTAGCACAGCAAAATAGTTTGCAAGTGTGAGGCACTTTAAGTTAAAGTGCTTGCAGGAAGAGGCTTACACTATGCCTATTGTCCTGGTTTCAGCTGGGATAAAGTTAATTTTCTTCCTAGTAGCTGCTGTGTTTTGGATTTCATATTAGAATAATGTTGATAACACATATTGTTTTAGTTGTTGCTAAGTAATGCTTATATTGAGTCAAGGACTTTTTCAGCTTCTCATAAAATCTGCGAGGGAGAATAGACAGGACAGCTGACCCAAACTGGCCAAAGGAATATTCCATACCATAGACATCATGCTCAGCATACCAATGGGGGTTTGCTGGTGGGCAGGAATCTATGATCACTACTGGGGACAGGCTGGGCAATTGATCATTGGGTTCTGAGCAATTGTATTGCATCACTCATATTGTATATTCTTTTATCATTATTGTTATTATCTTCTCTTCCATTACTATGCTATTAAACTGCCTTTATCTCAATGCATGAGGTTTTCTTTTTTCCTGATTCTCCTCCTCTATCCCACTTGCGGTAGGGGGGGTGGGCAGTGAATGGACGGCTGTGTGGTCCTGGTTGCTGCTTGGGGTTAAACCACGACACCTATCCCTACAACCAACTTATTATCTCAAATCTTCTCATAATTTTACAGTCAGGATAAAAGTAATTTTTTTAGGTCACACTGTACAAAAGGAGCATATCATTCAAATGGTGCATTCAAGACAGGCATAAAGAACATGCTCTTATTTACAAGAGAAAGGAAAGAGAGCTCCGTGCAGCCTCCCTGTATTTGCCCCTTAGATTTTTCATTTTCTCCATGTGTATTTCAGTCCATCTCTTTAGCACTATTGTAGCCACAGAGAAAACCTACCCTGCATGCATGTACTTGGTTAAAAAAAAAAAAGAAGCCAAATGTATTATTGGCACTTTAAAAGTCTTCCCTTTTGATGTATATTTTATCATATCTCTGTAAATAAAGGCATTTTAAAATTCATTTATTGTTCTTCTCATGTGTTTCTGATTGCAAACTCTGACTTGAAAATTGAGTTTTCCAGTTTATTTTTAAGTAGACACAAAGCAAATCGGTGTTGTTTCATGCATTTTGTCTACTGAGAAATTGAATTGACTTGAGCAGAAACATATTAAAAAATAACATGAGAATAATACAGGAAAAGAGAAAAAATGGTGTGATAATTACCATAGATATATATCGACCCTATTATTAATTTTTGATGTCACTCACAAGACTGAGTAGCAAGCTCATTAGCAAAAACATAACCTTATTTTTATAAGTAACAATTATTTTGCACTTGTTTGTAGCAAAGGCATGACAAAGTAACACGGATTTTGTACATCTACCTTATGGTTTAGGTGATTAAATAGTGGGAAGGCACGAAGGCGCTAAGCACAGATGGATTACAAACAGTTATAAAAATACAAATTTGATCTTGTATTAAAGTGGAAGTTCTAAAATTTGAACCTCAAATGCTAATATGTATTTCATCTCACTACAGGCTGGAAACAAAACATCATCATCTGGAAAAAATCCATGACTTGTAAGTTTGCATAATATTCTGGTTTCATTTCTATCAAGTAACTGTGTCCTTTTTTGTCAAAGTTTCTGTTGAAGCACCGAACCATTCGAAAGCACAAACCTTTTGAGAATTTCACCAAATAACAGGTTTGATTAACAAGAGAAAACAATATATGAAATTCAATAAAGAAATTACATGTTTCAAACTAGCTGTTAAAACATCTAGTTCCTTGGGCACTCCCTAAGGCAAATTCAGTGTATTGTTTAAACATCTCCACTACTGACTGTTATATACATCACAACATACATCTTTTAAGTGCCACAGGTCATTGGTATGGTCACAATTTCTATTTTAAATAGTCATATTAAATCCTACTGCTTAGATTTACAAGTTTGGCTAACGTGTACTATCTGCAGGTATAAGAGATTCATAGATCCATAATGCTATCTAATTATGCTGAAAAATAGGTGTGAAAATATTGCCACTGAATCACTAGCAAACAGATGACTCTCTTCAATTGACAGCAACTTATTTTAAGGAAAGCATACTGAAAGTAAACTGTTTGTCCTGGACTGAAGATCTTGTGATGTCCTAGGAAAATCACCCAGTGATACTTACATCCTACACTTGAGATGAAAAAAAAATTTATACGTTATTAACTTCTAAAAAAAAAACTCTATATTTGAGGTGAATCACTTTTTAAAATTTAAATTAATCCACTTCTCAGACTTTCTCTGTCATACAGTACAGTACCTGATTCTAGACTTGTGCAGTAAGGAACCATATTGAAGTGTTTTGATATTCCAAATTGACATGACAATGACAGAGCAGCAATATTGTGGAAATAAATAAATGCAATAAAAATATAAAATGCATAAAGATATATATTGTAACACCTTCATTCCTCATATATTGAGGAAACGCAGACATTTTTACATAGCAATGTGGCATATCGTAATAATGAGTAAAAGTAGAAACTTTTTTGAAACTAGACTTCTACAAAATAACAGAGAGAGCCTGCAACGTACAGGCTTAATTTTTCTCCCTTAGATTCTACACAACAGTGTATTCTTGGCATAGTGCCATCACTTAAAATCAAATACACAATGTGTAGACTTAATGCTTTTGAAAACATTTCTAAAAGAGTACAAATGAAAAGATTCCGCGTCTTCTGTACAAATGAAAAGATTTCACTGTACAGCGGAGCAGGGTTAAAAGCAACACAAGGACACTGCTGGAGTTATAAGCAATAATAATATGTGCAGTATAAACATCATGTAGACAAATTGCTTACATACAGTAGAAGAGAAAGCTGCCAGAAAAATCCTTTAATATTTCTTCTTAATCAGCTCTCACCTGGTTTTGATCATGTTCAAACATCTATCCTTGGCACGTAGTAGATGATAATTTGAAACTCTGTCATATAAAATAAGTTTGCCATAATAAACCTTGAATTAGTCTTTTTTAGTTTTTAATTGTCAATTTACCCCTCAGGCCTCAAGGATCACATATTACTCTACGCTTTTAACACATGGTCTCATATTACTTCTTTCTTTCAATTAAATTCAACAGCATTTTAATTCACTTCTCAGAACATAACATTTTTTTAAATGTTACTTACTTTCCTAGCTGGTCATTCATACTTTAATAATGAACAACTGTCAGGTATGATATATTTTTGCTAACTTTTATTATTTTACTCTTTTCATCAATAATTAAAATACCTTTCAAAATTACAATTGCTGTATTTTAATTCCACTTGCAGAAAATGTTGATGTAAATTTTGTTTCATGCTGAAGATACTTTCTGTGACTACCAGCAAATGGAAAGAGAAAGAAAGCTCGTCAGAGAGAAAAATAATTGCACATAAAGATTGTGTTCTGCCTCTCCAAAAATCTCTGGATAGGCTATCTCAGGAGTTGTGTCTTTACCCATTTCCTTTTGTCCGCTATCCTGGAAGAATATAGTGACCTCACTTACATAGAAAATGCAAGTTTCTGTGGCATTTATGAACCAAGTTTCTTTTGGAGCCCTGAAGGCCTTTTATCAGCTAGACCAGCTCGATTCAACCTCATGTCGTCAGTTTGTAATGTATTACATTACAAAATTACACAACAGAGAACAAGACCCCAACTGCTCAGTGCTAGGTATGATTTTGGATCCTTGCATGGAAGTTTTTTCTCTCCATGCGTATACTTTGCCATAGGCTGATTAGCCACTCGGATTTCAAATTCAGTAGATATCACCATGTCTGAAAATGAAAAATAGCCAACATTCCTTCTCCAAATCTCAAGACACAGAACATGGTAACCATAAAAACTTTTCTGTCCCAGAATCCTCATGATGAAGGCCAACCTTCAAGCACCTGGAATTCAGCTGATGTGGTGGAATATGAAATTAGCATAAGGTAGTCAGGTTGTGTTGTATTCAGTGTTAAGTATTTTGGAGTGACCCCAGGAATGCATTAGCAGAGAATGTAAGACAAAGAACATTACTGTGATGTACGAGTGGCTCTGGAAAAGGAAATCATAACATACTCTGAGATTCAACAAGCTGTAACTGCTGAGAGGCCATGAGAACCACTTCTAGCTAGACCACAGTGCAACAGTATAGGCTTCCGAAGAGGAACGAGCTGGTGGCTGTTGTTACATCTCCACCTACTATGAATGAATTCAATACCCCAACTAAGGCTAAGAAAACCATGGATTTCAATTTCTATAACCTGCAAACTCAAAAGATGTGATTAAATCTTTTCATTTACAGCTATTATCTGTGACAGTTGCACCATTTGTTCTTGCAATGGTTATAAGATTTTGAGCAGCACACTGGTCACTAGGAAATCCAGGTATATTTCAGATGAAATTGTGTTGGTTTAGGAGCTCCAGGATATACAAGCCAGTGCTATTCCTTGGCACTTTTACTTACAGAGCCAAATTTTCTTACTTTTCTTAAATTGTCTTTTAACCTAGATATTCTGCAAACTATATATGAACACCTGAGTTTACAAGTGCAGAACTGTAGCTTGAGGATTTGTGGTATATTTACCTCATCACAGGAGAACGCTGCCAATTGAGTCGGTAGATTCAATACAATCTATTCAAGGAGAACAACCAATCCAAGCAAGTAAAAAGTAGCATTCATCAAAAAACCAGAATGTGTGTTTAGTCTGGCCAAAATAATCTCAGTGCAAACCTATGCCAGCTAAGTTCCCTTTCTTTGTCCTGACAATCAACTCAGTTATATCTACCAAGTGCTGTAATAAACCAGAAAGATCTGGCTCCAGACTCACTTTTCATGGCTCTTGGACATCCACTATCTTTAAGAGTGTGTCTATTATGAAATTCAAAGGCATAATGACAATTTATGTAGACATACTGGTGCTGGCTTTAAATAAGCTATCTTTACTGCAGATGAGAGTGTTGCTATGGTAGCATTACAGTCAATGCAGGCCACAAAACCTGCTTAAGTTCAGGGATCTAGTGTCCGCTAAAGTCCTTGTTGCCATGGCTGCGCTGCTATAAGTACTAGCTAATTTAGCGAGTTACAATGTGACCCTATGCATTGCAATCTGTTTTTTAAATTGCTCTGTAAGCCTATTCTGAGATTCTGAGGACAAATTCTAGCAAATAGTTCTGTCTACTATTCCCCAGTCTTCCTAAATGAGATGCTGGTTGGGAAACAAGATCAAAGTGGTATGATCTCCCAAAACATAAACAACTGTCATTCATACAACTAACACACTTACATGTTTAGCATATTTCTTAATAGAAGCACTTTCGAAGTGTTCAAGGCCAGGTTGGATGGGTCTTTGAGCAACTTAGTCTCGTGCAAGGTGTCCCTGCCCATGGCAGGGGCGTCAGTACTAGATGATCTTTAAGGTCTCTTCCAACTCTAACCAGTCTATGATTCTATGATTCTATATTTAGAAAAAGTCAATGATGCTTACTTCCCTTCATCCACATTTCATCCAGGTTCACGCATTTACCATGACAATTGGTATTATCCTGCCTCCTGATCAGTGCCTAAACTCACCTGGTTTCAGTGAAATAAGTATCAAGATTTAGTGTGTAGGAAAAGGAAAAAGTTTTCTTTGCTTTAAATATCCAAATAGCCAAATAACTCTAGCAAAGTCAAGAACAAGATATGCCACATTCCACAGGATCTAAGAATGAAATAAGGCTAAAACCTGAAAACTATTTTTTGGTTTCTTTGTTCTTAGTTGGAAAACCTCAAACTCAACGTGCTGCCTAAGATATGGAATTTTCTATCAAGTTCAGTATATTATCAAGATATCCAGACTGACATAAAGCAGATGAGATCTGTAGTTTTTCAGACTGTAGGCTACAAGAAAAAGGGGAAAATGAGAAGAACGTCAATATTCTTCCCTACCAGAAGATTATGATAATATTCTCCAGATAAAATTCAGGTGTATTACAAGATACAAGAGCATCAAATTCAGCTAACCTTCCCCCAGTTTCTACTTCCCACATGTTCACAGCACTACTGTCACTATTAGTAGCATTAGTCACCCCTGAGTGTGCTGTGAGACGGGACCAGTATTTTCTTTGATACCTTCTAGCAAAGTTTAGGATGCAACACAGTGTGCTTATATAGTTGTGTATCTGTTTAGGGGGTTAAACAATGGCTCTGCTGCTAGAAAAATCCTCATGAATAATGAGACTCTCAGTCTTTCCAATTGATGAGATTTGAGTTTGAGATTAAATTACTTTCCTTAAATACTCAAAATTACTGCACTAAAAATAGTTTGTAACCAAAACTTTTATCCTTTTGTCTACTTTTACCCTCCTCTCCCTAAAGGATCATAGATCTAAATCTGAGGAAAACCAGCCCTAATCTAAATGTTTACAAAATATTATTTGCTTAAAAATAATGTGCAATTGTTTTTAAACGTTTCCTTTTCACCAATATCAAGATAATCAACTTTAAAATACATGTGTTCCTAGCATTACCTATGCTGTAGAGAATACAAATTCCTCATAAATTTTCTCTCCTTGCTAAAGGTCAGTCAAAAATTCTGCATGACAAATCACTGCAGAACTGCCACTTCCATTTCTAAGTCAACATGCAGTGTAAAGGGAAAGTGAGGTTAATCCTTTTAGAAGAGAGATGGTCGGTATTTGCTGTTCATGTCATAAATGCACTTGTTTCCATTAATTATGCTTCCTCCCTTGCTTAAGCATCATGACTATAACTTTGTTATACATAGTATGCTTAACAAGCATGAAATGTCTTTGTAGGGCACCATGAAGGTCGCTTCCCCACTTGTACAGTTCACTAGATGCACTTAGATGTAATATAACTAACATACAGTAGCTTCTGAAGTCATAGTCTTCTATGAAAAGGAAAACCTCATGTTTGACTCAGACTCCCTCTTTGCATTTGGTATAGTTATACCTTTTCTTTTTACAAACTATCTTTCTGATGCCTCTCTCATTTACTGGACCATATACTATGGCAGAATTTCATTTGTGTTGCTCTTGTTGGACAACAAAACAATCTCAGCTTCCTTCCCCTAGGACTGAAGCTCAAAATCAAGAAAATGTATTCACTGCTGTCTACATTTATAACCTAATGCTGCAGATTATAACCATGGAACACTAAAACATATGCAGTATTATAAAACACATCGGTTTATCCTTCCCACTAAACAATCTGAGATTTCTTTTTCTTTACCAACACTGGCAGGTAGAAAATTTACTTAGATGGAACATTCTTTGATGTGTCCAGAGGCCAAAGCAACTGCTCAGTTTTTGCTTAACTGAAAATCATTATGGAAAAATAGACCAGCGTTTAAAAATAAGAGATGTAAAGATGACCTTACTTCAAGTCGGAGGTAGAAAAAGTTAGAAGCTAGTTCAAGAGGAGCTGAGAATAGGATATCCATATCTTAATTTTTATTCTGCTACTGCTTGAAAAGTAGTAAGAGAAGGCTGACTTTTCATGTGTTTCTCTAATTTTCTGCATGTAATTTTCTCCACTTTCAAAGCTACATCCAAAACACTGACTTCCTTGAAAAAGCCTTAGGCTATCTAATAATAAAAATTATTGTATTAAAACAAGGTTTCATTATTAATAATTTCCTAGAATGACAACTAAGAGCTTCCTATTTCTTATGCAAATAAATATATATTGGAGTTATATGACTACTACTAATCTAAGTGGATCTAACACACAGACACTGAACATAGCTAATAAAGATTGATCTCTGAATGGATCCACTTCTGAAGTAGAAAGGCTTATTCTGAGGGCAGCAGGAAAGCCTAGACAAAAGGGGCAGTGGCAGAGCAAATGCAAAGGTAAACTGGAACTCAGCAACAACATTTCATTCTATAAATGTAACCACTGCTAAAAAACAAAGTTCCCCAAGTTATTTTCAAAGTCTATAATGAGCTTACAATACACAGGAACACTAGACAGAATTGAATTAGCGTAAGACTATACACAGGCTCAGAACTAGAAAGACATATTATTGCCTTTTCCTATTTCAGAACTGATATTGCTAAGCAAGTTGAGTCAGAATTTCTACCCTGATTTACTGATTTCACCTTAATCTGGCTAAGTTACAATAATAGACACATGAAAAAAAAGAAATATAGCTCTCCTCTTGCCTCATGCCATGGGAATAGGTGAGCACCAGTGTACAAAAACACACGCTTGCCTCTGAGACATTTACTTTTGGTTGTCCTTACATTAATGACTAAAAAAAAGTAGGTGATAACAGTCCTTCTGTCCTTTTGTAAAATTAGAAGGAAGCCCATATTTGTTAATTCTTCTCTTAAAGAGAGCTGTTAGGTCTCCCAAACCAGATCTAGTGAAATGTGGCCCAGCAAAGCTTTCCTGATTTCCATCTGTTGGACGATTTTGTTCCTCGCAAAAGTCGCTTCCCAACAGGGTGGTTTGATGGTATATTGAAGGTCTTTGAAGTCCAACTTTCAAGCAAATGCCTGATGAGAAAGCCCAGGGTACAGAAAGTAAGGAAAAAATTCCTGACTACTGTACTAACCTCGCTGCCTCTGCTCCTGATTCACCACCGAACAGTTGATAGAGGGTGTTTCACCTTATACACTGTGGCTTCCTGGCAGGTACAGTCCTCTGCTGTGCTCAGCAGGGATGAAGACAGGTTTGGCATGCACCCTGCCCTTTAGGGCTCTGGAGATCTTTCTCACTTATTCAACCAGTATAAAACCCGTTCTTCTGCTGGGAATGGAAAATAACAGGAATACAGCCATCCCTATCCTCTTCTCTGAAGACAGTCTCTTGCAATCCTAGTGGTGGCCAAGGGATCTCATTAAAATGAGATCTTTGCAGCTACCCTACTGTATTTTTCTCATGCAAATCCAGTACCTGAAAGCTGTATACATAACAATGAGGTGTAAAATGTAAATATTATGTGATATGAATAAAAGATAGTGAGCAATATTTATCACATCCTCACCTTGCATAAGGATTGTGACTGTGCCACTTTCCAGTGAATATCACCTACCCAAACCATGTGGAAAATAGGATGCAGTTTCTGAAATGAAACTGAAAATCTTCCTGACAGTGACATGTGAGAGGCCCTACCATTTAGTGTGACTTTTCAAGTTTGCACTTATTACCTAGCTACATATTCTCTGTACAGAGGAAAAGTCCTTCCTCTTTAGAAGTGACAAGGATAGAGGAGGAAATCTATAAATCAATGAGGTACAAGACTTATCTCAATCCAGTCATGTATGGATTAAATAGGACTACTAGAACAAAGATTGTCTCATTTTCAAGGTCTTTTCTTACAGTAAATCTAAGCAAACATGAATTAGATTTCCCCAAAGTAAAGCTGCAAGCAGAGATATGCTTTTTCACACTCTCTTTCCTTTGTTCTTTCAAAGCATACCTGGATTTTATTGTTTAACAGAGTATTCAAGATAACCCAATAAAAAGTTAATGTAAGTATTTTGCTGGTTTTATCCTTTGCGGTAAAGTTTCTGATGCATATTGTATTGTACATATTCCTAAAGTTCTTTTTAAGAGTTGCAGTTTGTAATTACCACAACACAAGCGACTGATGTCTCCGTTACAGGTTACTGGCTCTGCCATAGGTAATCTGGCAAAGCAAAATCATATAAAGCAGCCTTAGCTGGCCCACCTAACTTTCTGCTACTAGACAGAATTAATCCTTGCTGAAAGTAGTTCTTCTCAGTCAGATTCAATGAGTACTCTAAATACTGGACTCATAACAGTAGGACAAAATGTGTAAATGGAGCAAACTCTTTGAAAAAGGATACAAAATAAAGCAGCAGAGTCTTATTATCTAGCTCTATTTGTCATGATAGCCCATTCTTTCACTTCCTTGCCAAATTAGCAGAATCTATTTATACTAGTTTATGGAAATGTCATATACCCAGTTATGAAAGTCTTTTCCTAATTACATCACTGTAGTTCTTCCTCTCAAGATGCATTGTTCTCTTCTTTTGGGACCCAGAACAAAGGCTACTTAAGATAAATGCAAAGGTTGCCACAGATGTCAGTATGCTTTCTATCAGGCCATTGGTGAAGCCACATTTTTGGGAAAATGGGAAAACAAATGTATCCTTTTCTCTATATTTATATCTGTTGTTAAGCATTGTGTAAGTACTTGCACCAACACTGTCATGAAAATGAAGGGGAAGACAGATGTGAAAAATTATACTTTGGGAACAATAATATCTCCTTCTATCCCAAGAGCTGAGGCATGTTGTAGATCATGTTTAAATTTAGCTGAAGAAAGAACTGTTAATGGTGATGGACACTGATGTTCATTCACATTAACTACCAGAAAGAAAGAAAACAAAAAAAATTGAATTTTAATTTTGAAGGGAGGGAATCAATATAGTGAGCGAATCAGAATTACAAAGCACATTGTGCCCAATACAATGGTGCAGAGGAGTACAAAGCTTGACTGTAAATTCAGATGAGCAGGGATCAGCTGGGTTTATAAAGAGCTTAGCAAAGGGATCTTCATATGTGAAGAAACTCCTAGGGTCTCTCATGATACAAACAATTATCTAGGTGATGGAAAAGGAAAGCAGCAGCCATAGACACCACATGGCCTTCTACATATAATAGCAGAAATTGGGCAGATTATGTTAGGCAAACAGTAGATTTATGCCCAGCATCAGTGAAGTTTGCCTGCTCTCTGTACAGACTCATTACAGATTCGGTATTGCTGGCATGGCCAACTTAGGAACCAAAGAGTAGCTCACAGTGCCACAGTGCAACCCCATGCCCATTACTGCTGAGTCACTGATTGGCATCGATCTGTTCCTCTCTGCCAGCTGGGTATGGGAGTTTGCAAACAGATTGCTAAGTCTCACAGGTGAAGCTTTGAGAATACCATGATGAGGTGATGTGGCATCAAAGAACCTTACCACTCCCTCCTGAAAGATAAAAACAAATTACATGAGAATCTTGAACTTCAAAAACTTCCTAGAGGGCACTGAGATGTATACAGGCACAAAACAGTGACCGTTTTGGGGAGTTAAAAAGCTCTCTGAATTGGATATTGTTCACCAGTTCATTGATGATGTTTCCTCTTTTGCATTTTCATGTGATAATACCTATCTTGCAGAAAGATGTCAATTCTAGTTGCTTTTGCCTTTTTTTTTGAAATTATTATTCCAATTCTTCATAACCTGGCATGTAGCCTGCAAATTAATATCTCACATTTTGCCAGAAAACAGCACAATGCCCATCACCACTGCCTTTCACTTGCGTGTTTCTTCCCTAGTATGCAGCCTTCTGGTTAGGCTAGGACACTGGTCAAAAGCCATATAAAGAAATCCATAGGTGCAGGCCTGTTTAAACCAAAGCAAGAATGCTGACTATGATAAATTCTACAATTCATTACCTCAAAAACAAACCCCCAAACCACTGTGGAGGAACTGCTCCTCTAAATTGTCACTAGGTTTGGTCAAAGAAAGAAGTAGTTTTCATCAAAAAACACCTTATCTAAGCTATCTAAAGGAAATCTTGATCGTTTTTAAAAAATTCAGCAGCAAATTCAACCAACCAACCAACAACAATGAAACCTATGTATAAATAAATTAAAAAAAAAAGATTCAAACAAAGATATGGTTGGATTTTCAGCACTGACACCCCTGGCTTAATTTCTTCCCTCTGGGCCAGCTTCTCAGGTGGTATGAAGTATCTTCAACAGCTGCCAGACAGCAATAACAACCATTAGGCAAATGAAGAGCTTTTCTGAAAATATCAGCCCTTATGAAAGACTATCCATTTCTCTCTGCTATCTATTCTCCATCATTCACTCCTATGGCAGTTGTCATACCACTCTGCTCAGCTGCAACTTCATCTTTCCATTTTATTGCCTATGACTTGCAAATGTCTTTCCTGGCAACATCTTTGTCTTACATTAACCATAAAATAAAGACTGAAAAAGTGGCTACAGTGGTTTCTGGACTCATTCATATTAGACGCCTGCATGTTTCCTTATAACAAGATGCATTTCTAAAGAAGTGAAGGAAACTTTTAATGAATAGCAATACCATGGCCTGCTTGTTTTCGTGATTTCACAGATGTAATTACTATAGATTAGCACTATGTTAGCAAGTAGTAAATTGGATGTTGATTCTGTTAATAGGAAAAAAATATGGCTCCATGAACTTGGAACTTTTATATTTAGTTTTAATGATAGTTCATCTGTACCATGAATGACACATTGCCTGGCTAAGTGGGTGTGTACGTTGTGGGGTTCTTACTCAGACCCTGGTACCAGTGGGAGACACTTGCAGATGCCAAAGCTATGTCTTGCTCATTTTGCTCAGACTCTCCTGTTGCATATTATGCAC
The DNA here is from genome assembly GCA_013397275.1 of Burhinus bistriatus. Taxonomy (NCBI): domain Eukaryota; kingdom Metazoa; phylum Chordata; class Aves; order Charadriiformes; family Burhinidae; genus Burhinus; species Burhinus bistriatus. The sequence continues at coordinate 22,579 of VYXH01010077.1, read as the reverse complement.
TATGAAACGCACATTTTCAAATGATCAGCTATTATGTAGACAAAAATGGGTCAAGATTTAGCTTTCTTACCGCTTTCTCTCAGTAATATATTATTAACTACAGGCTTTATCAATATTTAATCCCAGTGGTAGCAACTTTTCCTCCAGAAGGGGAGGTTATTCATTAACTGTATCTAACAATTAATACAGACATCATTAGGAAGAAAATAATGTTGGCTGTTGATTTCCACAAGAGACCGCACATAACATGGCTTATAAACTATCTCCATAAGAACACGTTTATAGCATGAAGAATGTTTCACCAATACCGCACAAATTCTGAAATACTCATGCAAGATTGACCAGATATCCCTCCCAAAAATATAGAGTACAAAGTTATGACCAATTCTGGATTGTTGTGCTGTTGGTATTTTTATTAAGGAATTCCATTTTGCCAGAACACTCTGAATGTTTTGCTAGTCTTCAAAATTCAGGAAGCCAACTACAGAATGGTTCTCTCCCACTAAACAATTTTAAATCAATAATGCACATTTGAGCATAGACTAAACATTTCATAATTTATTTACTGACAAATGACACTTCCCTATTATGCAGTACTCAGGCAGGAGAAGAGTAGCAGGAATATGCGTTAGCAGTGCAAACGCATCATGATTGTTCTGCCTTAACGAAAGGTCTAACATTTGCCTTCAAATTATGGTCAGGATGCTTTCTTGCCTGAAAAATGGAGGCAGAAATGACCGAATTGTAAAGATTCTTGATGGGATATGATGTGAAACCTTTCTCTCTCAAAAGGAAAAATATCGTTGCACATTTAAACACTGGTATTTGCTTTGAGATAATTGTTTTCTTTGAGGACTTTTGAGTACTTTGTCTTTTGCTGCTCCTATAACACAGGCATAATCTGCTTCCTACCTTAAATGGAGATGTAGCAAGTTTCTCTTTAAAGAATTCATCTGGGTAATTCTCATCCAACTTTCTTGGTAGCAAAGCCAGGTTAACCAAAGCAATATTAGCCTTGCGCTGACATTTTATTATAACTCGCCACATGTTCTAGGTCTGTCTGCCTCTACGTATATCTTTCTGGAAAAACAAAATATATACTGTACCCCCAGTGTACAGAACATATGGCTTGGTGACTGATACTCCACAGCATGCAGTTATTGCATGATGTATACTGTCCTCTGCCGAAAAGAGGAGCTCTTCCATCAGAGAGCAGTAGCATGTAATTTTCTTGTTTGATTTTGTGGAAACACTTTAGTTTTAGCACCTGCATGGATGACTGTAAAAATGTTTTGGCAACAATATGAGGTATGTTTCCAAACCTTGAAAAAGTAAAAATGAACTTTTCTCAGGAACTTTTTGAAAATTCTTGTTCCTCCTCTCAGACTTTCAGGTTATTAGCTTCCACTGCTATCTATGCTGATGTAACCCAAACATACTGGATTCATCAAGATCCTGAACCTGAAGACAAATGAGAATGAAAACGAGCTAATTGCAAAACAGCTGTTGTAGGTCAAAACCACTTCAGTTATGATTCTGATTCACTGGAACAGATAAGTATATCTCCATCAACTTTTTCTTCAGGACTCCAACAATATGTTTAGCTTCGTGCATGAACTGTTGTTGTTGTGTGATATTTTAGGGAAGTAAGCATAGTGAGACACAGCAAGTCACATTTGACTTCTTGTATGCATGTCCTTTTATCATTTCTCCTACATTCCACGAATGAAATCTGTTGTCATGATTTACAATAAAAAATTCAGACCTCAGATGGCCACAGATTCTCAAGGTGCTTTACTGAAGAATGATTAGTATGCAACTATCTTTACAGAAATTCAAATACAGGTTGTATCTGCTGCCTCCTGTAAGAAAACTATTTGTCTACAAAAGCATCTGGTGACAGGGCATGTGCTTTTCAGATATCATATTTCAACAAAAGTTTTTTATATATTCTACACCATTGCCAAGGAATATCTCAAAGTTCAGTGCATCAACAACACAAGAAGATGTTCTTTTTATTTATAGGTATGTGATTGTATACTTTAATTCCAGATATGATCAATCTCACTGTAAAGGAAGTACACTATGTTTTATTAAGGACTTCTGGAGAACATAATTCTTACAGTAAGTGGAAGTATAAATAAATATTCTTGCAAATGATATATAAATCATTCTAAGTGAGCAGCAGCATGTCAGTCAAGGTTGATCAGATTCTTTACAACACAGCCTTATGAAAAGAAAAATGTTAGATTTGGTTCCAAATATGGAAATTTCATGACTGACATTTGTGGCACTTTTGGGATCAATGAACCTTTTGTCAAAACCTGAAGCAAAGTTTTTACTGCAGTACAGGGAACTTTTTTTGGAAATTCATGTTTGTTCATGTTATCAATCTGAACTATATTAGTACCCAGAGAGCCCAACTGAAATAAGTCCTCCTTGTAACAGCTGCTATATTTATATATAGCAAGGGATGGACAACTCCATTATCTTACTATCAAAATTGTCCACGTGCTAAAGAGAGGAAAAGAGGCAAATGGCAGTCAAGGTCATGTATTAGTGCAGGCTCAGATGCTGACTTGACACCTGGTTAACATCTCTTCCTCTACTGTGCTCGACCCTCCAGCAGCTAAATCCATTTGAAGAAAAATGGCATCACAAAGAAAATTTATGCAAGCATATGTTCCTCCAGGAAAGTCTTCTAACTTCAGAAAAAAACACCACACTTTGCCCTAACAGCAAGCTCAATAATATATGGTCTTCAAAGCATGAAATAGTAAGGAAACAGAATGTTTCCAATTCTCATCAAGATATATTTAAAAGTATATACAGAGTATATATATGAAATGCAGCAGTAAAGAGTATCTGAATACTGTAAGAATATTACCTGACGATTCATTCTCCGTTCCTCTCAGATCCAGTATAGCATTTTCTTAAAGAAACAGGGAGATAATATTGCTTATTATTTTTAGTGAAAGTTAGGAGTCTGTACACTTTCAAAAACATTCTTGGATAAAGTTTGTTTCCAGTTATAACAATTTAAATTCAGAGTAACTGAACTACTATCTATGCAGCTGTTCAAATTTACACAGCTGTCACTAAGAAGAACTGATTTAACAGTTTTTCTCTGTAAAGCACAGTATAGATGACTACCAGTATTTCAGGGACACTCTGGTATATTATTCTGTACGGCAATTCCATCTAACTTGAAATAAAGTAATTAAATATGTCCTAGCATGTTGCTGCAAAATTGATCACCACTTTCTTGTGAATAGCCATGCATTTATACATAAAGATGAATGTTCCGCTCTAGAAATGGATCATTTCTAGACTAATGGGTAAATTACTGTTCCTTGGAAATTAATACAACTAGGTCTACTTCTGCAGCAACTTAAATATTCACAAACAAAATTGAAATGCTTTCGTCTTTTCTCTGCCCATTGCCTTCTCACTCTGGTGAAAAAGAAAGAAAAGAAATGTAATGAACAAATTGTGTTGTCACTTCTGTGGGAAAAGCACCTTATAAAGTTACTATGTGGTGTTGCAAACCCCAATGTCACAACTGTGTAAAAAAAATTCATGAATCAAACCACCTCTTATGATGAGATGCCATGTTCTTAACGAACAGTATCAAGCAGGGTACTTTCATTTCTTTTTTTGACCCTCTAAAGATTAATTCCTTCAATTTTCTTCCAAGAACTATATGGGCTAGGACCTTTAAAGAAAAAGCTGACTCTTTCACATAATCATAGAATGGGACCGTGACAAAAACCTAGATATAGCAAGAACTTAGGCAGTAGGCTAAAGTGGTGTCTTGAGAGCTGAATCTGACCTTAAGTTAGTTGCTTGCCATTTCATCAATCACAGCCACTATTCCTATATAGTTTACCTCCATTCCCTCCCCCTCACTCCTTTTGATAGCTTGACAGGAAAAGTATTCTCTAAGGTGGTCCCAAAATTTTTTGGGACATCAGCAACAATGAGTAAGAATGCAGGTCTTACCCAGACCTGCTTACAAGTCTTAAGCACTGTTATTTTACACACTTTACCATGAGTAAAGATTGTCTATTTAGACAGTAAAATCTGTTTTTCATCAGCTAGTAAAAAGCAATCTCTTTTCTAAATCTATTTTTTCTCCTATTATTTATGTTTGCTGTGAAGTGTCATGGAAACTCCGCATCAGTATGGTGTGGTATTTGCAAGCATCTACAGGTTTAAAAGGAAAAATAGACAATTAAAGGGACTCTGTGAACCTTGCTGTGTTTCTCTGATACCTGAGTTTTATTAAATAAAAATTTCTGGATCACCAAGCAATTAATCTATTCTTCCTGTTCTAAGTGAGGAAATGACTAATGATTTATCTAGTTTCAGAAGCTAGAAGGGAGAGGACAGAAAGGCTATTTTAATGGCTAAGGAAAACTGACAGTTAGGAATCAATAAGGAAATGACAAAAAGCTCAATGGACCCTGGTGGTTCACCAGGACAATATGATAAAACTTCCCTGTTTCTAAAGCCAGCTGTATGCAAGTATTGCATGTGAGTGGTGATAAGACATGTTATATTTAACTCCCCAATCTCAGTTGTCAAAACTCACGTGGATATAGATGGAATGGAAAATAGCATAAGTCTTAAGCAGAACTTGAATTAATGCTTGTGGACCTAAGGACCCTAAAGCAGCTGATATTCTCTATGAAATAATAAAGCACTGAATCTACCCCTGTGATTCTTTTACCCAGAGACACAGTTATGCTACGCAAAGGCTTATGCAATTACTTCTCATGTGACCATCACAAACATGTGATTCCCAAATTCCTTCTCAGAGAGTGCAGCATCAGGTGTCACCTCGCCAAAAATCCAGCATAGCAAGGAAGTGCAAACACTTTGTGGTACGGTGTTAATCTTGGAAAAAAGTTACAAGAAAAAGAAGTGGTATATTAGCATACTCCACCAATGCCCTCTTGAAGAATTGCAACCTCTGATCTTTCTTAATTTGTAGGCTTCCTGCCAACCCCATGATTTAGGGAACTGAAAATATACCTGTGCTTCACTCTGATCCCATAATGCTACATGATGGTTACCAGTAAATATATAGCTTCATCGCAAACACAGAAAGAAAATCACACACAGCAGACTCATTCCACCTATGAAACATGATTTAAACTGCTATTGCCATTTCAGACAGTAGTAACACTTACTCACTACAGAAACAAGGCTTCATTCATCAACAACAAAGGCACTTCTTTTAAAGTGTAGTATTTAGATAATTTTACTGATTTTGCAAATTTCTGAAACATATTATCATAGAATCATAGAATAGTTTGGGTTGGAAGGGACCTTTAAAGTTCATCTGGTCCAACTTCCCTGCCATAGGCAGGGACTTCTTCAACTAGATCAGGTTGCTCAGAGCCCCATCCAACCTGGTCTTGAATGTTTCCAGGGATGGGGTATCTACCACCTCTCTGGGCAACCTGTTGCAGTGTTTCACCACCCTCATGGTAAGAAATTTCTTCTTTATATCTAGTCTAAATGTACCCTCTTTTAGTTTAAAACCATTACCTCTTGTCCTGTCGCAACAGGCCCAGCTAAAAAGTTTATCCCCGTCTTATAAGCCCCCTTCAGGTATTGAAAGGTTGCAATAAGGTACCCCTGGAGCCTTCTGTTCTACAGGCTGAACAACCCCCAACTCTCTCAGCCTGTCCACATAGCAAAGGTGTTCCATCCCTCTGATCATTTTTGCAGCCCTCCTCTGGACCCGCTCCAACAGGTTGATGTTTTTCCTGTGCTGAGGGCTCCAGAGCTGGACACAGTACTCCAGGTGGAGTCTCACCAGATTGCAGTAGAGGGGCAGACTCACCTCCCCTGACCTGCTGGCCACACTTCTTGTGATGCAGCCCAGGGTACAGTTGGCTTTCCAGGCTGTGAGTGCACGTTGCTGGCTCACATCCAGCTTTTCATCCACCAGTACCACCAGTTTCAGTAATGGTAACTAGGTCATAGCATTCCAGCAGCACTGTGGCTTCCAACTCCTCCCGTTTGTTGCCCATGCTGTGTGCATTGGTCTAGAGGCACTTCAGCTGGGCTGTTAGCCATGTCACCTTCTTAGAGGAACAGACCTTAATTCCTTTAAGGTGTTTCACTAGTGTTTCCCTGTTAGCGCCTATTACCTCAGGAGCCCCTGGCTCATCTCTGTAAGACTTCAAGTGTGTTCCACTGTACCCAGCATGTTTCAGAGCAACAGGCTGAGGGTCCTCACTGGCACCATGTTCCTCTAACCCTGGCGTGTCATCCCACAGGTTCTCACAGGCAAGCCTGATATTACCCCCTCCCCTTCCAGCCTAATTTAAAGCTCTGTCAATGAGCCTCACTAGCTCATGAGCAAAGACCCTCCTCCCTCTTTGAGAAAGGTGAACCCCATCTGACGCCAGCAGGCCTGGTGCCATGTAGACCATCCCATCATCGAAACACCCAAAATTGTGGTGGTGACACCAGCCACAGAGCCATGTATTAATAGATTGGATCCATCTGTTTCTTCCAATGTTGCTGCCCACAAATGGAAAGATAAAGAAAAAACAATAACCTGTGCTCCAGACTCCCTTTACCAACCATTCCAAGGCCCTGAAGTCTCTTTTGATCACCCCTGGACTGCACTTCGCAGCCTCATCGCCACCCATATGGAAAAGCACTAATGGGTAATAGTCTGAGGGCTGTACCAGACTAGGAAGTTTCCTAGTGATGTCCTTAGCCTGGGCCCAGGGAGGCAGCCTATATTATATAGCCTATATTACATAGGATATAGGGTTTATTACCCTTTTTCAGGAAAAACTGATACAAATTAAGAACTCTTAATCCCTGCATAAAGTCTACAATTCAAACTTGTGATTCCAGCATCTTAGCTGTTATCCAGTAGTGCAATACATACCAGTTCACCAAAATCTCCATTTGAACAACCTCCTGTCCCAGTTTCACAATGCCCATTACCACAAATACTGGAAAATATCCTTTGTGGGAAAACAAAGGAACTAGATTTCCCCTGGATACACGCGGTTCACATCAATAAATATGACCAAATTTGTTCAGATTTATTACAAAAAAGAAGCACTTCATCTTACTTTTATCAGTGCAAGTCAGGTTCTTAAATAGAGTGGATAGAAAATATTTTTGGTTCAATTATCTAATTTTGAATCAAAATTACTACAATTTTCTATAAAGCAAACTGGTTGAAAGTTTCAGGGTTGGACTTAATAGAACAGAACTGGGATATTGGGATACAGTAGCCCTTAGGAGTCTGCACACTTGTACTTTCCTTCCCGAACTCCTTTGTTTTCTTATAAATCTGGGATGTGCAGGACTAGACTTAGGGCTTGTTTTCACAAGGAAACAGCATGACATGAATTTGAAACATAACAATTAACCTTGGGTTAGCTGGTGACGCAAGAATGTTTACTCTGGCAAAAATCACCTCTCTTACTTAGTGTAACCAGTGACAGTGATTCCAAAACCAGAGAACTGACATGAGAAATTAATCACAAATAAGTATTTCGTAATTACTTACTGTCTCTGTAAGTCTGGACATCCACTGATGACTCAATGGGTCCCAGAAGTTATATCAGAAACTTCAGCATAGCTTTTCCAAAGCAGGGAATTAGCACCTGCATGAGGAACCAGTCCAGAACCACCATGTCAAACCAGCTATTTCAAGATCTTTCCTTGCAGACTTTCTTATGTTTCTGTATTTTTCCCCAGAGACCAGAATGGTCTCCAATGCTTGCCAGAATGCATGGGATTACAGAGGCTTGAACATTTGATAAATCATCTGAGAAAGAATATTAGTTCATTTGATAAAATGACAGTGGCCAGATAACTATATAGTATGACAGAATGTTTGGTCTTAATAATATAATGTTCATGCAAGGTATGATTCTCCTTTGCATGGAGGATTTGTTTAAATGTTAAGAAATTGCTGATACAGAGATGTTGGTTAGTAAAAATTTTATTTTAAGGGAGTAAAAAAGATTTCTAAAAATATAGCTGAAATCAGTTCCCTGCATTAAATAATTTATATAGCAAAAGGATTTACTATATTATAACCAGTCTACTTCCATCTACTTTGAGGTATTTGCAGCAAATTTATTATGTTCTTACATATTTGCTATATGCACTACTAACAATGTAGTGTAGACAAAGACTAATGTCACCTTCTACTGCTTCGATAGTAGGAAGGTGATACGAATGTAATTTATACCATCTCTAAGACAAGAAAAGTTTGATACAACATTAGAGTAAATAAGATTGGCCTACTCAGCCTGAAAAAGAAAATTCAAAAAAGGGCAGTTCGAAGAATTTGCACTCTGCACACAAGCAAAAAAAAATCATCTTTAATATGGTGTGGTTTTTCCCAAGATCTGATCAATAATCTTAATCAGAAATTTAGAATTCAGTCTTTGAAATAAAAAAAGCAATAGGTTTTTTTGGAATTAAGAGTATCCAAAAAGTATATTTTTGGAATTCAGCGCTGGGAAGGCTAATACGTCTTGAGTAATCAACTAATGCCACGTTTATTTAAAAAGACTAAGAACTACAAATGTCTTTTACCAAGCGATGAGCTATAGAATCTAAACCATTCCAAATAAAGTGGCAACATTCATCACCTAAATTAAAAACCAATAATTAGTCAGGTCTTAGTTCGAAGATGTTTTTATTACTCTCCCCTCCTCATTTTCTATATTATTCTGCAATTGCTTTGTCATCTGAGCTTTCAATGTAGATAGATACTATTTAAATTAATAGAGCTCACATTATTCCTATACTTTCATTTTTCATAATATAAAGAAATTATGGAGAACACACACAACTTAAAAACTGCCAGCAAAGGTGCACTACTTTGCTTTTATAAAAGACCTTTAGAGTGCAATATAACTAATGAGGTATTGCTCTGAAATATAATGCAGATTACCATGTAGTAGATTGATTTTGCTGCAATTTCCTACTAACTGCAAAGTGCATACTAATTAAAGCAAGGCAGAGCTCAGTCTTGCCCTCCAGCATCTACAGCACAGTTTACCAATTCTGAGAACCAATAAAACTCCGTGTTTTTTTCTGTAACCTCAAGTTAAGAAAAACATTTGAACGGTCCTGACGTAGTGTGGAGTAAGTGAACGAATGAAGGCTGGGATCCAGTGCTGCTTTTTTTTGGATCGACAATTGCAAAAACTATAGGTTATACAATTGATTTTGAATATTCAGGTTAGAAGGAAGAACTGAACTTTTGGTAGAGTTTGTGGAACAAAACGAATTTGCTTTCATTTTTGCTTTTGGTGAGCTGTATGCTTACACCAGTACAGCTTTTGCAACGTAAAATGCAATGGCTTATTGTATCTCTATTTAATGCACGTGAATTGAAAATTTAAGAAAGAAACAGAATTCCCCAAGAACTCCTCAAGAATTTTCTTTCTTCTCTTCTCAAACTAAAAGTTGATGACACTCTTAAGTATTGTGCAGAGAAATCAACTGACATGAAGGCTTTTAGTGAGCTGCCCTGTAACAAGACTTCCCACAAGAAAAAAAGTAATCCATGGCAGAGGAAGACATTCTCTTTCTGAATAGAGATGTTCAAATACTGCCAGAAAATATGTGCACTTCCTTTCATTTGGAAAACATTGAATTTGGGTCAGAGCAACCAATTCCTGTGAAGGCAACACCTTCTCTAACTGACCGACTTGCACACTAAGTTTAGGAAAAGGGTATTAATCAAAAAGAAACACAACACATCTGTTTCAATTCCTAATTTTTATGACCTTCCTCCACTGACTCTATTACACACATTTGAGATAAGTCCTGCTGCTTCTGAGTTTTGCCTGTAATTCCAAATCTTAGTTTTTAGGCAGTCTTCCTCAAAGAAGGTAAGATCTATACAACCATACTCAGTGCATCTGACTGCCTCTGCTTACCAGCCCCCCCCCTCCCCCCCCCCATCCATAATGACTTTCAAAATTGTCCACCGATCCGTCCCCCTTAAGGAAAATGGTGCAGCATACTTTGATCTATATTGGACACCACAGAATCAAAACAGGACAGATGTATTATGAACTCCCAGTTCAGAAAGAGCACTAATAAGAAGTTATACCATATGAGAAATGGGGAAAAAGGTCATGAAAAAATAAGTGTAACCTTTCTGTCACTCAAAAATGGCTTGGCTTTTTTGTTTGTTTGTGGTATTCTGTTTGTTTTCAATTTCTCTTTGTAGGTATCTTTCTGTATTTCCAAAAGGTTTATGAAACTGCTCTACAACCTTAGGAGACACAGTGCTTAGCAAAGACAGAAAGAAAGCCTTTGTGGTAAATATATTACTGATGTAGCACAGAACTGACAAATTTTTATGTAGAAATCTTTAAATAGAGATTGCTTTAAAAAAGTTCTCCTTAAATGTACATTATGGTGTGGTATGGGAAAATAGGAAGGGAGTGTTGTCCTTTATTCTTCCTTCTCCTGATACAAAGCAATACATTACAGTCAAAGGTCTTCAAAAGAGGCAGAAGTTTCCTCACGTTCTAACTTGTAACAAAATACAGTGTTTCCCAAAGCCTTGACCAAAAGCAAATCTAACTCCACATATCTTTATTTGGGCCATCTATCCAGGCTCTGTGAAAACCTACCCTGTGCAATGAGAGATGTGCTGAACCTTTGACATTTCCACAGATATACATCAGTGCCTTAGAGATTTATGTGAACATTTCCATTCCACTAGAGTAAACAAATAATTCTTATTGATTTTAACTTATCTAAATGAAGATTGAAAACACTAACTCCATAACGTCTCATTTAATGGTTGACTAGGTGATCATATGAACCATACACACAGTCCCAGCAACGAATCTAATCCTCTAAAATGCATGAAACTTCCAAGAAATAAAATGAAACTTAATAGCACTTCCAACTCAAATATATCCCTCCCCAGCAAACTTCTTGAAGTGAAGATTTCAGAAAAAGCAGAAAAATGAAACACAGAAGAAAATACTCAAGAGAATGCTGGTTTCTTTTGACTAATCCCTTGAATTCTCATGTTTAAAGAAAATCACAAAAGAAGTAAACATAGGAATCATGAATAACTGCAATATCAAAGCTCACAAAGGCAAACCCAATGCATTTCACATAACAAAACAGGATATAGATTTCACAATTCTTACAAATGAACAATAATTCAAGTTGCTTTTTTTTTCCTTTTTTACCAGTTGAGAATTTTTAAGGCATGGAGTGATCTGACAGAAGGGTAATCAACACTTTCTAAAGTTCAGTACTTGAAAGAATACTCAGTGAGGGAAAAGGCTAATACAGTTACAAACTTTGCCATCTAGCGCTGTTCCCAGTGGAATGCATGCAAAATAGCAGCAACAAACAATTCATCCTAATAAACTTGCGGTGAGAAGGATGGTTGATGGTTTTAAAGTAGTTTTCAATTAAGGCTTTCAGGGGCAAATCTCCTATGAGAGTGTTCTGTGATGCTTGAGGCACAAGATCATGATGAGTTGCTCTACCATTTCCTTCCAGAACTACGTTCAGTTTGATTCTACTTAATTTTTGGCACCTACTACGATGCCTAAAATAGAGCACAATTCTCCTTCAGTCCTCATTTGCTTAGGAGAGAGAAACAATCTCTGAAAAGCAATTCAAATCTTTTTGGATTTGAATGGCAGGCTTTAAACTGGGGGCGGGTGGGGTCCAAAATGGCAATGCTCATGCCATCACATCCAGCTGCGGAATAAGCCAGGCCAACTAGAGCAGTGACAAATGTTCCTTAGTTGCCTCCCAAGACGAGAACCAGAAGGCCAACCACCTCAAGGGTATGTGTGGCTATGGTGGATCCTCTTGCACCCCTCCCAGGGAAACCTGCATGCTCGATTACCTCTCTGAACTGCCTGTGCACCAATGCACAGAGCATGGGGAATAAGCAGGAAGAACTAGATATCTGTGTGCGGTCGCAGGGCCATGATGTCATTGCAATTAATGGGACATGGTGGGATAGCTCGCATGACTGGAATGCTGTCATGAATGGTTACATACTTTTTAGGAAAGACAGGCCAGCAGGGCAAGGTAAGAGAGCAACTGCAATGTATCGAGCTCTGCCTAGGGGTGGATGAAGAATGAGCCGAGAGCTTATGGGCAAGAATTAATGGCCAGGTTAATATGGGTGATACTGTTGTGGGTGTTTACTACAGGCCACCTGATCAGGAAGAGGAAGTTGATGAGGCCTTCTACACACAGTTGAAAGTAGCCTTATGATCACAGGCCTTGGTTCTCGTGGAGGACTTCAACCACCCTGATATTTGCTGGAAAGGCAACATAGCCAGGCACACACAGTCCAGGACATTTCTGCAGACCATTGATGATAACTTTTTCACACAGATGGTGGAGAAGCCAATGAGGAGAGCTGTGCTGCTGGACCTTGTACTAACAAACAAAGGACTGGTTGCGGATGTGAAGGCTGGGGGCAGCCTTGGCTGCAGTGATCATGCGATGGGGGAGTTCAGGATCCTGCATGGAAGAAGCAGGGCAATAAGTAGAATTACGACCCTGGACTTCAGGAGAGCTAACTTTGGTCTCTTCAAAGACCTACTTGGAGGAATCTTGTGGGGTAGGGCTCTAGAAGGAAGGGGCATGCAATGTTCAAGCACCACTTCCTCCAAGCTCAGGATTGGTGCATCCCTATAAGTAAGAAATCAAGCAAAGGAGGCAGGAGACCTGCATGGATGAGCAAGGAGCTTCTGGAAAAACTCAAATGGAAGAAGGAAGTTTACAGAATGTGGAAAAGACGACTGGCCACTTGGGAGGAATATAGGAATGTCAGAGCATGCAGAGATGCAATGAGGAAAGCTAAGGCCCACTTGGAATTAAATCTGGCAAGCGATGTCAAGGACAACAAGAAGGGCTTCTTCAAGTACATCAGTAGTAAAAGGAAAACCAGGGAAAATATAGGCCTGCTGCTGAATGAGGTCGGTGCCCTGGTGACGGATGATACAGAGAAGGTGGAGTTACTGAATGCCTTCTTTGCTTCAGTCTTTACTGCTAAGGCTGGCCTTCAGGAATCCCAGACCCTGGAGGTAAGGGAAAAAGTCTGGAGAAAGGAAGACTTTCACTTGGCTGAGGATGATCAGGTTAGAGATCATTTAGGCGAACTCGACACCCACAGATCCATGGGCCCTGATGGGATGCACCCACAAATGATGAGGAATTTGACAGATGTTATTGCTGAGCCACTCTCCATTATCTTTGACAGGTCACACAGAACAGGAGAGGTGCCTGAGGACTGGAGGAAAGCCAATGTCATTCCAATCTTCAAAAAGGGCAAGAAGGAGGACCCAGGAAACTACAGTCCAGTCAGCATCACCTCCATCCCTGGAAAGGTGATGGAACAGCTCATTCTGGAGGTCATAAGCATGTGGAGGAAAGGAAGGTTATCAGGAGTTNTGTGGGTTAGATGAGTGGACAGTGAGGTGGATTGAGAACTGGCTGAATGGTAGAGCTCAGAGGGTTGTGATCAGCGGTGCAGAGTCTAGTTGGAGGCATGTAGCTAGTGGTACTCCCCAGGGGTCAGTACTGGGTCCAGTCTTGTTCAATGTATTCATCAATGACCAGGATGAGGGGACAAAGTGTACCATCAGCAAGTTTGCTGATGACACAAAACTGGGAGGAGTGACTCACACAGCAGAAGGCTCTGCTGCCATTCAGTGAGACCTAAACAGGCTAGAGAGTTGGGCAGAGAGGAACCTAATGAAGTTCAAGAAAGGCAAGTGTAGGGTCCTGCACTTAGGGAGGAATAACCCCATGCCCCAGTACAGGTTAGGGGTTGACCTGCTGGAAAGCAGCTCTGTGGAGAAGCACTTGGGACTCCTGGTGGACAACATGTTGACCATGAGCCAGCAATGCGCCCTTGTGGCCAAGAAGGCCAATGGTATCCTGGGGTGCATTAAAAAGAGTGTGGCCAGCAGGTCGAGGGAGGTTATCCTTCCCCTCCACTCTGCCCTGGGGAGGCCACATTTGGAGTATTGCATCCAGTTCTGGGTTCCCCAGTTCAAGAAACACAAGGAACTACTGGAGAAAGTCCAGCTGAGGGCTATGAAGATGATTAAGGGATGAGAGCATCTTTCTTATGAGGAAAGGCTGAGAGACCTGGGTCTGTTGAACCTGGAGAAGAGAAGACTGACAGGGGATCTCATCAATGCTTATGAATATCTAAAGGGCAGGTGTCAAGAGGATGAGGCCAGACTTTTTTCAGTAGTGCCCAGTGACAGGACAAGGGGCAATGGGCACAAAGAGGAACACAGGAAATTCCATCTGAACATGAGGAAAAACTTCTTTACTTTGAGGGTGATAGAGCACTGGAACAGGCTGCCCAGAGAGACTGTGGAGTCTCCTTCTCTGGAGATATTCAAAATCAGCCTGGACGCAATCCTGTCCAACCTGTTCTAGGTGAACCTGCTTTAGCAACGGGGTTCAACTAGGTGATCTCCAGAGGTCCCTTCCAGCCCCTACCAATTTGTGAATCTGTCATCCTGTGGATTCAGTCACTTTCTGGAGTGTCTTTTCTGTTTCTTTTTTAAAGGATGGGTCAGTACTTTTGCCTGACATTATGAGCACTTTGTATAAATGCACACCTTGAACTCACAGAGATGGAAATGACTGAAAGGCATTTGTAAAATACTTTTTAATAAATTTGAGACAATCATTAGAAACTCTGTTCCCTTTTAAATCATACTGTCAAAGTTGAACTTAAACATTTAGAAAGCTCAGTTACTGCAGATATGGCAGCAGCAGTAACTGAATTTCTTTGGAAGGAAATGCAAAGACCTTTCTCCCTGTTTAAGCCATACAGTCCCGTTTCATTGCATTACTTATTTACTTTAAAGGGCTAAGGGACAAGACTTAAATATTGCTTTAAAAATCTTTAGCTATGCTCTCAGTTACATAATTACCAGCTTTCACCACACTGAAGAGAGTGATAATGGCTAACACATACAATTCATGAGCCGAAGTGCCATCACACCCATAAGGGGATTCATTTACAAGAGATTTTTCAGTAGCAGTCAGAAACCGTCAGGCCTGCACATGATGATCAGCAAGGACATGATCCAGCTCCCACTGAAATCGCCGTGAATGTTTCCATTTGCTTTAGCAAGTTTTGAAACAGAGAATACCCTGCTGGAGTAATGCTAACTCTACAAACACTCAACTGACAGTCACTACTGTATTGCTGGAGAGCCTGCCAAAGATATTTCTTGATAAGGTTTGGGTAACCTTGTGAATTAACCCAAATTCTTGTGAACTGACTCCTTATCTGGGATCTAAGGAAAATCAGAAGAAAAGTTTAGATACTTATCATCTCCAGCATCT
This sequence comes from Burhinus bistriatus, assembly GCA_013397275.1. Lineage (NCBI taxonomy): Eukaryota > Metazoa > Chordata > Aves > Charadriiformes > Burhinidae > Burhinus > Burhinus bistriatus. The sequence goes on along the minus strand of VYXH01010077.1, from coordinate 7,195 downwards.
TAATCACTGATACTTCATATGCAAGAACAGTATGACAAATGAATGTTTTCTCTATATAGTGAATCTGATTTGGAAAGTAAGTGGTGATAAGGTTGCCACTGTTTTTATAGCATTGTGCTTACAGAGGCCAAAAACCTCAGCAGAGGTGAGTATGTTGCATACAGCTTCTTTAACAGTGCAACAGGGATCTTTCATAAACTAAGCTACTATTAATCCTACCAGCATTTTAGAGGAATCATACCATCTACAGTGGAGATGGAGTGACTCCAAAAGTCCTGTCCAATTACAGCTCCATTTAGACTTAGCTGAGATAGATGTGCAAATTAGGTAGTCCTCTGTTTACTGGACACTCTGGTACGCAAAAATGTCACTTCAGTAATTGTCAGGATCTCCTTGGCTTGCAATTTTGCATATTTTGCTCCTCCATATTTCACAGAAGAGGAAATTCCTTAACCTGGCAGCCAGGAACACAGGCATGAGAAGACAATAATTCTGTAATTACTTCAGAAACAGAATAGGGAGGTTTACTGTCCTTGTGTGTCTTCAACATCTAGTCAGAAAGCTTAGTATACAGAAACAACATCCTCTGTTTAGAAGCCAAATAGAGTACAAAGCAGTAAGACAACAGAACAGAACTGGAGAGGTAACTGCAGGTCTTACAGAAACTAGTAACAGCATCCGTGTTATCCGTATTATAATGCAAGGCAATTCTCTGTTATCCAGAATGAAATGTCAGCCAAGAACCCAAAATAAAAAAGTAAATGCCAAGTATGAAAAATGGAGAAGCCGCTTACATATGGAAATCATCCCCCCAGAAATAGGACCTTATACCAGATGAATATAAGACATTTGTAGAGATGGATGCAATAAAATGACAACAAGAAGCCCCGGCGAAATCTCCGGTCAACTTTGTCATTTAAGGATTCTGAGCTTTTGGTTTTGTACATGAGATTTTTTTGCAGGACATCAGATTCAAATGTACACTGAAACCCAGATGACATAAAATGTTATCTAGCTCATCTCACCACTGAAATGCCCTTGTATTACTAGTGTTGTGTCAGTCAATAGGAGAATTAAAAGGAAGGAGGAAAAGGATGTATTAAATGGAAAATTGAGAATGATAATTTGCTTCCAAATCCTAATTTTTATTATATAGCAGCATGATTGTAACAAGCCATAGTAAGGGCAAACACAAGACTTTTCCTATTAAATTGTATTTAACTGAAAAAAACACATGTAGAAGTAATAAGAAAATACTAATGAGGAAAGAGTATTTGTTAGTCCAGTGTCTTATTTCCAGCAGAAGCAATGCCATCAGCTTCAGAAGGAATTAGAAAGTGAAATCATTAGTATGGAGAAGAAACATGAATAAAAAAAGCTTCTTTTTAGCTTCAGAGGTTGGCTTATGCCTTGCAGTAGGAGGGGTTTGACTTCCTACACTTTCTGAAATTGTTTCCTCCTTCATAAAATCTGTGAATATATGCTAGACACAGAAATCTGTGTGATTATTAGACACAGAAATCTGTGTGATTATGCTAGACACAGAAATCTATTCTGCACATTTACTCAAAATTACTTTGATCACAAAGTCATAGAAATACAAGGCTGACAGAAACTTCCTGAGATTCAGCTACAGTTATTCCTTTCACTGAGGAGGAATCAAGTATAACAAAACCATTCTCAGTCTCTAAGTTGTCTTTAAGTTTTCCACAAAGTCCCTAATGGTCTGTTCCAATGGTTCTCCACTCAAAATTTTTCCTACTATCTAAAAAAAATGTTTGCTGCAAATTAAGATGGCTTCTTGCTCTTCTTCTGCTATGAATCATGTTTACTTAATTACCTTATGAACATTTCTTTTCTTTCCCTCAAAAGCATCAGCTACAAACTCAAAAGAACATAAAAATCAAATTACTGAAAACCAGTTCTACCATGACACTGTTTTACCCCTTTGACATAGTGGCTTGTTTTAGCTCTCTCTAATAAGGGCTATTTATAATTGGCTATTAAATTATTATGATTGATCTAGATTTTGTATATGCTTGCTATGTACTAGTGAACAGTTTTGCTGCCTCATTTGGTAAACCAAGTACACCAAATGAAGAAGAAGAAGAAAACAATTCTAAGCAAAGTTGGACTCAAATCAGCAGAAGGGTAATTCTGTATCTAAGTACCTTAAAGAACTGCATCAGAGAAAATTAGCAGTAGTTGGTTTCCTTAAAGCAAAGTGTTATTTTATTTTGCCATGAAATTCACTTAAGAATTCCGTTCTACTGCAATATTCTTTCCTTATGTTCAAGAAGTTAACAAAAAGCATTCCTTCAATGGTCTGGAAATTTTAAAGTAATGTTACTCATTTTCTGACTATGTTGTATCACATATTGATTTAAATAATTAGTATCGGCATACAAGAGTCTAACCGGTTAGCAGTTAATATTTTTTTGGAGTGAATATCTTACTATTTTAGTGTAGGAAACCCAGAAGTTAATTAATGAATGAGTTCAAGAATGGTAATCTCTTTTTGGATCTAACAACTGGACACTTAACTCATTTTTCTATCTCTAAAAAAAAGAGAAATTTTATATTTAATAGAAATTTATAGGATCTTTTATTCTATGGTTGCTGATAGGATACATGAAGGTACTCTCTTTGCCTTAATTCCAGAAAGCAAGTCATATATATTTCTTCATGTACTCAAAATTCTTTATGAACTTGTGATATCAGTTAAGGCTGATGCTGTAGTAAAATAACAAGTGTGATAAATCTGATGAAGAGCAATATTTCATTTGAACAAAATAAACAGGTACAACATAATTTAGTCTTCTCATAAGTTATACAAATGTATGACAAGTTAGAAATAATTGCCCTTTAGTTATTATGATGATTTTCTAATCAAAATGCAACTAGATTTTTTTCAAATTTAAAATATGGCTATCCGTAATGTGAGAGGAGAACACTGCATTATAAAAAGAAAAATGTTACACCTGCTATCGTGGAAAAGTCTAAGAACCTCCTCCCTCTTAATTACTGCATGTATAGCTTCTGCTTTTATATTGCTTTAATTGAATGCTAATTCACTGTCTACATTGCATCTCAGTGAAGAGTGGTTTTCTTGATTGTAGATAGGCATGTTGTAGGTTTTGTTCCAGAAACTCCAAACTTCTAAAAGATCTTCACCACAATTTCATAAGCTTTTCCCCTCTGACATTCTTGTCAGCTATCAGGTCCTTTATTACATTTTATATAAACACAGAAAATTTTGCCTCCTTTCACATAGTGCTAAAGCCATGCACAAGAATGCTCACCTAAATTGACTTGTCATAAGACATTTTTTAACCTGACTCTGAAAAGTCTCATAATACCTACAGAGAAAAAGCAGAACAGCAGCAATGAACATGTATTTAGCAAGCTCAATGGCATGCCAAGTCTTAAAAACCAGATAAGGTGTTGCACAGATCAAACATCTGTGATTCTCTGTGGAGCTAATCACTACACTTACATACGTTTTGTGGTCCTCACCTTCCAATATTAAGCTGGAAGACCTCTTTGAAAAACCTTTACAAGAACCAGCAGAACTTTTTGCAGATTCATTAGTCATTTTTTATTCCCAGTCTTCCAGAAACCTTTTCAAAGGTTTGTAGTTGAAGAAATAGTTTATTTGTTAGGCACTGTTGATGATGGACACGATCACTTACACGTTTTCATTCTATTGTCTATTCTGTACAAAACCAGCCCATACTTTGCTTGCCTTAATGTCAGCAACTGTTCAAGCTTACATTGCATCTTTAGAATAAGGCTCTTTCCTGTACTTGACTCTCCAGTTGCATTCATTTAATAGTTCCTCATGGGTGTATCCTTTAAAACTCTTGTCTGCTGCAAGATGTATTTGGCATGGCAAACAGATTGCACCCTACTATGCTGTGTAAAATATTAAATCCCAGTGATACTTTTCAGTGGAATCTCTGCAGTATGGCAATGAGCAGAGGTCCATAAGTGAAAGGGATAAAATCATTTTCATTTCATATTTCAAAGTAGTGGGTTTCTTTTTAGACAAGCTACTTTATTTTTACTAACACAGTATAGAAATACAATGCAAACTTGAAATGAAATGAAGAGACAAGCAAAATAGAATTGCTAAAGAAAACCAGGTAAGCACTAGTGTGGCACATCAACAAATCTGGTTTTGAACTAAAAATGTACCTTCATGCTAGCACTGGTTTCTTAGAATGCCTCATGAGATACACATAGAAACTTAAAGGAGGGATTGCTAAGCACATCCAGAACTCACCATGCAACAAGGGGTGTAGACTGAGATTCCTGGACAGAACTGTTATAATTATGTTGTAATTTAAAACTATGCTGCTGTTTAAGTGTTGCCTAAAATCTCAGCAGGATACAGATTCACAAGTCTTCCATTAACTATTTGAAGGACTCTTCCAACAGGATTTCAAGGCTCAAAAAATTCCACTGGATGTTTAGTTTATAATAACGCTTAGAGACATTAATATAATTATTCTTGACTACTGCACAATACAAAAGCCAGCGCCTTTGCCAAATACCTCCTTAACTAGAGAAGATAAACTGCTGGGAAAGAAACAGAGACTGACAAAGGAGAGAACTTTCTTCAGGTTACAAGGCAAAATCATGGCAAAAATCTCAAACTGTGACTTGGGCCACATAAATCCCAACCCACTGCTCTATCCAGTGGGCACTTATTAGTCACACTCATGGTATCACAGCTTTTTGTCTTTTTTTTCTTTTCTATTTCTTCAAGTCATTCAGACATTATATGAATTTCACTTCATTTCTTTACCGAGAGTGTGGTCAAACATTGGGACAGGCTTCCTAGAGAGGTGGTCGATGCCCCAAGCCTGTTACCGGTTTAAGAGGTATTTGGACAATGAGCTCAATAACGTGTTTTAACTCTTGATCAGCCCTGAATTGGTCAGCTAGTTGGACTAGATGATCATTGCAGGTCCCTTCTAACTGAAATAGTCTATTCTATTCTATATCACATAACACATTTTACAAGAAAAGTGACACAGCATTGAGAAAGGAAATCAAAGTCTTGCCTTAATTTACATCATATATTCTACAAAACACAAATTCTCTATGCCCACCATTTCCTCTTTGTTTCCCTGTTCAGAGCTTTTCCGTGCTCTACAGGAAGTTCTGTACCCTTGGTTGAAATTGAATAAGTATATTCTGGGGGAGAAAAAAATCTGCCATAATTGTGAACCAACCAATGCACAATTCAGCTATCTCTTTTACAAAAGTACAAAAGACTAGTAATATGGGAGATCAACAAAGATGCTGCTAAAAACTGACAGAACGATTATCTATTTACTTATAGCCACTGACAGATCTGACTGGTACAATTTCTTGCAGCTCTTATCTTTATTGCAAGAACAGAAATAAGAGGAAACTCTCCCAACCCGCCACAACTCTTGGACACACTCCTCTTGGTGAATGCTGTGTGAAGCAATGATAGACAGGGACACTAAGAGGACAGGCAGGAAAAAACAAAAAACAAAAAACCCCAAGAGTCACCATTTCTACAAAACTAGGTTCTTACTGGTTATAACAAAATCTTTTTGCTGCCCAGGGGATATTGATTTATGATACAGACAATATTTACAGAACTCAAAGGATAAAGCCATTTGTCAAGAAATCATTACCAATAGAAAGATTCCTAAGTAGCCCACTGAATGGCTTTGAAATGCCATTATTATCCCCCTCAGTTTCCAATTGTGAATCTCCATCTGCCAGGCTCCTGCAACATTAACACTCCCACCTCCAAGTCACTGGTGCTAAGGCACTTTCTTTTGGTCAGTCAAAAGCCAATTTTTTTTTTCTTTTGCTTACACACACCAGCATACATACATACACACACAAAGGCAACATGATTATATATGTCATATTTATGTGGGATACTTCAGCCCAGCTTGGGAGAGCTTCCCAGCTGGCCATGCATATTCCAAGTAAAGAGCATTCTTTCTGTTGCTAAGACTGAGGAATGGTTTATTTCTAATTATTAAATGGCATCGAAGGAGAAGAAAAAATACCAGAAGAATTCTATCTTGTACTTCCTGATAATAGGAAACAAGTAGATAGAAACAAAATAGCTTGGTATTACGCCAACATGAAGACCTTGAACTCAAAGAAACACTGACTTTCTCTTTGTAAGACAATAGAAGCCACTGCTTACATGACAGAATCCAAACAAACACTCTCTGTCAGATACTGTTGTTAGGAGATTCAGTTCCTTTATGCATGGATATTTTAAGCTTGGTACTGCGCTGTCATTGCTGGAATATGAATCTTTTGCCTAGCAACACCTTCTGGAAACTCTCCTTCCAGCCTGTCTTTCACCATAATCCTACCACAGGTTTGAGTTTTCTGCTTTGACTCTGCAAGAAGGATGATAAATACGGTTCAACACGATGTTGATGTTCATTGTTTAGCCTAGAGAAGAGAAGGCTCTGGGGAGACCTTATAGCAGCCTTATAGTACTTACAGTACTTAAAGGAGGCCTACAAGAAAGATGGGGAGGGACTCTTTATCAGGGAGTGTAGTGATAGGATGAGGGGTAATGGTTTGAAACTGAAAAAAGGTAGATTTAGATTAGATATTAGGAAGGAATTCTTTACTGTGAGGGTGGTGAGACACTGGAATAGGCTGCCCAGAGAAGCTGTGGATGTCCCATCCCTGGGGGTGTTCAAGGCCAGGTTGGATGGGGCTTTGAGTAACCTGGTCTAGTGGAAGGTGTCCCTGCCCAAGGCAGAAGGGTTGGAACTGTATGATCTTTAAGGTCCCTTCCAACCCAAACCATTCTGTGATTCTATGCTACTGTGCTACACGGAGTTTTGATTTGTCCTTGTGTGGCAGTTTGTACATGAAATGAAGGTACAGTCAAAATAATTGATTTTTTCTTACAAGATAAAATCAATAGGAATACCTCCTGCTACAGAAGGGCGTAACTTTGTCATCTGTTTAATATTTTCTGTGTACTTGCTTCATGCTCTCCTTATGTGATTCAAGGAAACATGTCTTATTAGTCCTGCTTAGTCCATTTTTTCCTCTCTTTAGGGAAAACGAAGAGAGATCGCTGTTTTATGTTCCTTCTCTCCTCTCAGTTCAGGCAAGTAATCAACTGTTCAGAGAGTGTTTGATATTGGAGGTCATTGTACAGCAAGGA